>BSBK01008435.1:0-600000 GCA_027943335.1 Chamaecyparis obtusa | reverse complement strand
ACTGATTCACCCCCCCCCCCCCCCCCCTCTCAGTTATCTCTTGGGACTATTCCTAACATAATGAAATACACACACTAACATGGTAGGAATTGGAAATAGTTTGAAAATGTTTTCTCACAAACTTAGGTACACTCTCAAAGGCTAATTAGAATAAAACCATTTAAGACTATGCAATGGGTCAATAAATGTTGTATTATATGACTCCAAATGCTCAAGTGAGATATGATATGGTGAGTGTCTTGGAGAAGTTACTATCTTCCTTGCACAAATATTATTAAAATTTTGAGAGTGATATAGTTGGTCTCTAGCAAGTATTTTCTAATTTGGGCATTGGTTCATAATTGTCTCTGCTAGTCTCACACAAGGCAAGATTCAGGCCTATAGCTCTACAAGTACTTGAATGTGTGTACTTGAAAAGAGAATAATTTCCTGTCCATGTTGTTTTCTCCCAAACACATCAAGAAAATTGTTCAATTACCAAGATTACTCTAAGAGAAATCTTAGATGCTTCTAGGTTTTTTATTTTCCACAAGGGAAAAGAGCATAATCCCATCAAACTCAAAAAACCACTAC
Source organism: Chamaecyparis obtusa (assembly GCA_027943335.1). Classification (NCBI taxonomy): domain Eukaryota; kingdom Viridiplantae; phylum Streptophyta; class Pinopsida; order Cupressales; family Cupressaceae; genus Chamaecyparis; species Chamaecyparis obtusa. The sequence goes on along the minus strand of BSBK01008435.1, from coordinate 599,427 downwards.
AAGTGAATCCACTAATTATATATGTTCCTAATAAAACAAGCTTAAGAATACAATTTTTTTTCTCAATTCTCTTCTTAGGAAACCTATATGAACCTCATTAATAGTCTTGAGAGTTTATCTTTAACAATCATCTTGCAAACAATGTTAAGTTTTCCAAAAAAATAAAATAAGATCATGAAAACATCAGATTTTTAGTTTAAAACATTAAATTTTCATTAAAAACTTAAAATTAACCCTTTTTCTCCCAAATGACACTCTTTTTTTAAACAATCTTCTACCAAATGCGACCCAGTTTCTTGAATATAATCCTTTTTTCCTAGATGTGACTTTATTTTTCCAAATGTGACTCTATTTTCCCATATGTGGTTCACTTTCCTAAATGTGACTCATGATTAGCTAAGTGTGACTCAATTACCAAATGTGATCCACTATCAACAAGATGAGACTCAATTTTCCCAAATTTGACTGAATGGATAGTCAAAGCATGAAAAATGAAATTTTCTAAGAAAATGAGGTAGAAATCCAGGGCTAAGCCCCATAGTGGGACCAAAAAATGTGTGTATTTGAAATCAATCATGTATTCGAGATATTAATTTCAAGGTTAGTATTTGAAATCAATAATGTTGATGCATGTAGCATCGGTCAGATAAATAAATTTGACTATATGACTATTATGAGAAATGATTTATTACATAGACATATATATATATATATATATTGGTATATATAATAATTGATATTATTTTATATATTAATATATATATATATATATTGTTGATCTATATTTATTCTTATAATAATTATATAGTTAATTAATGAATTAGATTAATGAATAGACATGTCCCATGAAGGGACATGTCTCTTGTTGTACTTGTCATGTATAAATACAAAGAGATCGATGCATTTAGAAAACACATACAATCAAATAGTGCTATTACATTTGCAATGATCCTAAAACCTTAACATGCTATCATAGCCAAGTTGCAAATGTAATAGAGTAGTTTGTTGATTGTGAATGTCTGACTATCTCAGAAGATACAGTCTCAGTACGAGGACCATATCTCACAAATGCACCATTTGATTTTGCTGAATTTTGGATATGTTGTGTTAGAATTATTTTAGAATAACTAAGAGGGGGGGCGGGGGGGGGGTGAATCAGTTATCCTCAGGTCCATATGTACCAATTCAACTTTCTATCTCTTCAAAAATCTTAGATCTAATCATCTTTCAACTCAGTCTCTATACCATATACCAACAATATAAAACTTGTAGTCCACTATCCTAAAGTAATTAACCTACAAAATATAAAAATTTCAACATCATTCACATCAACTAACATTCACACAAGTATAACACTAGGATTTATAGTCAAAACCCAATTTGGAAAAAACCACTTGTAACATGCTACTGATTTTCACTCTTCTAAGGTGAGCTCTGTGAGAAGCCAACCCAATTAAAGGTTTACAATACACATTGTTAGGTGTGACCTAGTTAAAGGATTGAATCACCCTATTAAGATTGGCCAGGTTAGAGGGCTTAAGAACATTCTATCAGAATGTATCCTTGATTAAATAATTTATACAATGACTATTAGGTCAACCTTGATTAAAGGATTTAGACTAATACAATGGTTAGAAAGTAACAGTATGTTCTGATATGAAAATATAAAACTCACTTTGCAAATATAGATCCTCCTCACTCATATGTTGATTTACTGACTAACCTTCATTTCCATCTCCATCTCGATTCTGCTCAAAATTATCTTCAAGCAATCACCACAACTCTATTAAGCTCTTCACAACTCCACCTTCAGCCTTCTTCTTAGACTCATCAGTCAATAACATCAACCTCTTCTCTATATTGTAACCTCACAATTAGGTTATCCTTATATCTCCTTGATCAAGTAGATTAATCTTTTTCCACTTAATCTCTTATGTAGATCTTAGGTTTAGGTCAGATTCATCAAATCCTTCCATCATTATATTATCCTTCTTTTCCTTCTAGATACATCTTCAAACTTCTCTTTGAAATCATAAGAAAATAATTTACCATGCATTAAATGCTTCATACCATTCATTGATAATTTCAAAATGTTTTACATATCCCAAGAATTCAACTATGTTGGCTAGGATTCTCAATTCTTTCTCAAAATGTGAATTAATAACACTCAGTCAATACTGTGTTCATCTCATTGGTAATTACTATGTATCTCAGTCATCGCTAACACTTTCCTTCTCAGAAAACATTGTTTTTTCTCGGTAATTATCTATCTCTTGGAAATTAATGATGTCTGGTCGATACTAGATGTTCTCGGCATATACTAGCACTTGGTTGACACTAACATCACTCATCCTAAACTATATTTCTTCACTATTTCTCGATTAAGCCTACATTTCCAATCTTTCTTCTTCACTTGGTGTTAAAGATAAACAACACATTATCTTGTCATTGTGAAAAATAATCAAGTACCCATTGAATTATCACATAACTCAACCTTTCCTTAGGTCCTCTTGTTATCTCCTCTTTTCAAATCCTCTTCATCAATCAAAAGATATGGTACTCTCCTAGATAGAAACTATCTTACCAGCTCAGGTTTGACATCAATGACAATATAAAAATTATTTCAATTGTAGTTTCTAATAATCTCCCACTTTGGCATTGATGGAAACACCACATGAACATCACATGATTCACCATACAATCCAAAATCTTTGTGCAACAGATCTTCATTAATATCCTTAGCTTCATTCTAATTCACATCCAACACATCCAAGTACTGTTAATCTCTATTGAGCATTTAAGGTTGTCATTAGTATCAAAGGATAGTAAACAGATTGGTTGGTTACTTATATTGAGTCAGTTGGTAACAAGAAGTAAGACAGAGTAGTCAGTAAAGCCTTTACACCGAGTATCACACAGTTAACCTAGCACCAGCAACACCAACACAGATGATCAGTAAACACTGAGCAGATTATACAGTGTTTACCAATGATCATAGAAAATGGCATAGTAATCTAAAATGGTACATTCTTCTATGCAAATAGTTACAATAGATCATAAAATGGTTTACCAAGATTGAGGAGCATTTATTGTAAATAGATACTCAATAAATGTAATGTTTATCTTATTGTAATAGTTGATCTAGGTTATTTTGCACCGTCGATCTTAGGGTTATGATTATTTTTGTAACCTAATTTTTGCTTAGGTAGAAAAAAATAACACTATATATTTTGTATGTTCGCACCATTTTTATGAGGTTGGGTGAAATAATATATATGAATCACAGAGCACTTGAAGACATTGCCTATCTTCAAGACAATCAGTTTATCGAGCATAATAGAGCATCGAGGATATCAGATTGAGTAGAATCAGAGAAGGCTATCGAACATAACAGAGTAAGAAACCATCATAGATAAGGTGATATTTTGATGAGCACTTATAGATTTGTTTTCAGACAATTGAGTTGTCAACTAGTAGATAATTACCTATTACTTTCTGACAATTGTGATAGAGTTTTTTGATAAATCTCTTAATAGAGTAGACTTAACAGTCTTATGTAAATATCTTAACCGAGTACACACTTCATTAGTGTTGTTTAAATCCTATAACTAGGTAGATCTAGCTGATCTGACATGTTACTCATAATAGGGTAAGATCACCAGAAGTGATCAAAACTTGTAGCCTTGACAGGCAAAACTTTTCTATCTGCAGTAGTGAAGAATTTGTGGGTGTCACCCCCATTATAGTTTTTACCTTCTAATAAGGGTTTCTGCGTTACCAAAATACTTGTGTTATGTGATTGTCATATTGATTTCATGTTTTTTACTTTCTTAAGTTAACTAGATGATTGATTTGTACAATTATATTCAAGTTATTTTGATTGATTATCACAGTATTCAGTTATAGATCAAAAAGGTTTTACAAGTAAAGTTTTGAAGGCACTGATTCACCCCTCCCCTCTTAGTACCTATCTCTCCTAATTCCAACAATTGGTATCAGAGTGCAGTTCTCTTGTTGAATAGTCTAACCATTGAAGGGTAAAGATCTAAGTCATGGAGAGATACAAACTTGAAAAGACTATTGAGAATTAGAAGATACAAATATAGATGTTTGTGGAACAGTATAAACAAGCCAAGGAAGAACTAAAGAAATTACTGGTTGAAAGGAAGAACCTTGTAATTCAGTTGAATGAACTCAATTATCATGAAGAACCTATTGATGAAATATTTGATCATATTGGATCAAGCTCTGGAAGCATCTCTGATGGATCTAAAAGAATAATCTCTGATTTATCTGAAAAGAATCAACATTTATCTGATCAAGTGAAAGCACTTCAAATCGGTCATGAATCTCAAATGGTGAGAATGGTGGAAATCATGAACAATGCTAGACAAGCTGAACAAGATCAAAATCTGGCTATTGAAGACTGAAGACTGATGACTAAACAACTTCAAGCAAAAGAAATTGAAATACAGAGACTCACTGATCGTCACTTCCAAGTATCAAATCAGATGATGACAGTTAATCAAGAAATGAATCGAGTAAATGGATAATTATCAAGAAGACTTGAAGATGTTGAAATACTCAAAGAAGATAATGAAAAACTAAGAAATGAAATAAAGACACAAAAGCAACACATCGAAATTATGAAGTTAGCTGAGGACAATTCTAAAAAGATTGATGATTTCTTGACTAATCAGAGGAGATTCGGAAGTAGATCCAGTATAGGCTACAACAATGAAGAAGAATCATCACAACAAGATGAAAAAGTCAACAAAAATCAAACTCAGAAACCTAAAGTGATGACATGTTACCACTATGGAAAATCAGGACATACATCTAATGTGTGCAGAAGCAAAGCACAAGGTAAACCTCCTGTCATTCCTAAATTCAATGGATATTGTTATTATTGTGGTAAGTTTGGACATCCAGCTTATGAATGCAAAGCTAATAAGAATGACATTGCTAATAATACTACTGAGGAGAAAATATTTTATACTTGTAATAAGCATGGACACACTGCAAGGGACTACAAGGTGAAAATGACACAAGTTTGGACACCTAAGGAGAAATTACAACGAAAGCCATATCAATTGAAGAGACAAGGTAACTCATATGTTTGGGATTATAATACATGGACTAATTGTACTATATGTGGTCGGTATGGACATATTGCAGAAAATTGTTACAAAAAGAATTGGATTGGATAATCAAGAAACTGGACAAATGCAAGAATGGCATGTATGCACTATCACAAGGTCGGTCATGTAAGAAAGAATTGCAAAGACCAAGCACCTGATGAAAACCATATATTTGAGAGTGGATATAACATTTTAGATATTATGAAGTTAAGGAACACAATGTGGAAGAAGGAATCTAATGAGAATGTTGAGTCAAGTAACATTGTTGGTGAAACCTCATCCACTGGATTGGGTGACATCAGCACCTCCACTTAAGATGACAAAGGTATGTATGGAACTGACATTTTAAATGATCACATTTTTCATACAGTTCCTTATATATGATGTACAAATACCAAATCTGCATGAATAAAGATGCACCATGGTTTATGTGTTATAAGTTTACAAATGTTAAATAGTTGGTAAAAGAAGAAACGTGAGTTGGTTATCCATCAGTAATCACCATACAAGGTTAACTGACAATAGTGAAAACCGATGAAGAAATTCTATGTTAATTGAGCTGACAGTTGTTTAATATCAAAAGTTAGGTCACACATTTAATGCATCAAAGTTTGAGTGGGAATATCAAAAAATCTATAGATACATGGAAACAGAGTTCATTGTTACATTACGACTTTGAAGAATAGAGATTTTACAGAGAAGAGTTTGAGCTAGAGATTTTTAGAAAATATTCCAAGCTACTATAGATCGAATCGATGACAAATCTTCGATGATAATGAGTAAGTTTATTTGCCTACCAAACACTGGTTATCTATTGTTTCCTGAAACCCTAGAAACAATTTATGGCATTGACATCGACTGCAAGCAAATCACAGAACATTGAGGAGGAAGTGGAATTAATTGTTAGGGCATATTTTTCCAAGGAGAAATTCAAACCTCATCCCAAGGTCGCAACATAAATAGATGATATGGGCACATTTTCTAGTATTCCAGATAGGGTTTTGTTAACAGAAGATGTTAGGGCCTACATTCACTACAAGATCAGTGAAGTATGTGATTTTGAGACCATTTCTTCTTATCATCAAGTCTATAGATTGGATGGAAAGATTAAAACTGAATACAAGAAGATTGAGGAGTTAGGGTTATGGTGTTTCACATACTTCCTGCAATCCTTCCACAATGATTGGATAAGAATTATGCTAAGCAGATTTCATGATGGAAAATTTTGGTTGGATAAACCTATTGAGGTCACTAAGAAGATTATCAGTAGGGTTACTAGGTACCGTACAACTGACAAAGCCAAAGCATTTCAAAGTTTGTATCATCCTAACGTAGAAAAGAACACTGGAGCTCAATGGGATGGTAGGGCACTAAAAATATCAACTATCAAAGATCCAGTGGTAAAATTCATAGCTCATGTCATTGGGTACAAGATATTCCAATCTAGCAAACCAAATAGTGTACCCTACAACACCATGGACATGGCTTACAAAATTGTTAGGAAAGATCACCAGGTTGATCTTGTCGAGCTACTACTACACCAACTACATGACAATATGAAGACAATAAAAGCAAAGAAGTCTAATACATGTAAGTACAAATCACTGCTTGTCTGTACATTTCTCTATCTACAAAAATATGTACCAGGTATCGGTAAAGTAAACTGGCAATCAGACAAACCGATAACTGCTCAAATTGGTGAAATGATGAAAAGTTTAGGAGATAATCTAAACAAGGAATTCAATGCATATTTCAAGGATTTTCAAACAAAAATGCAACAAAGAATTAGAATTCCAAGGGATTTAGTGAGAAAATTTGAAGATGATATATGCTTTGTAGTCAACATAGACCACTCAATGATAAAGGCAGTAGAACTAAGAACAAAATGGCTAGCACTGATGGGATATGAAATGAATCATGATTTTTCTTTGAAATCTATTAATGCATTGCTGGCATTACCAATAGACATCACTACCAGTAGGTTTGGTGTATATGAGGAAGCTAAGTCTAGAATCACAATAGACATAGAGATCGGTAAAATGTCAAGAAGGGAAAAGAAAATGAGAAAAGATCTCACAACAAAATATGGAACTACATCTGACTCACCTAATGAGTCACCGGTTGATGAAGCAATCGAAGGTCAGTTACAGCTAGCTGACAAGCCCTATGATAGCGAGGAAACTAAGTTAGACAAAGAAAAGGATCACACACCAGTTCCTCCCACAACTGATGAACAAGATATGCAGCTACCAGAACCTAAAGAAATGAAGACACATTCATCAATTGCTGCACAATCCACTGAGCAAGTAGAAGTAGTAAAAGTAGCAAAAAGAAGAGAAACTCCACCTACCAGGAAATATGTTAAGAGAAAGACCAAGAAAGTAGCTGAGATGCCAAAGAAAAAGAGGAAATACATAAGAAAAAAAGAAGATCTAGAGGATACAGAAACTAAAAATGATCCTGATCAATTCAAATTAGTTTGAAATAGGGAAAGCACTATAGAAGAAATAATTGAAGATATAATTGAGAATGGAAATCTTATAGATCAAGGCATAGGCAAATTTCACAAAATGTCAATTAAGGACAAGACAAAGATAGAACATGCTATCGTTCAAATGATGATAAAATTCAAGAGAGTACTGATGGAATTTGCATGTCAATTGCCAAAAGAACTTGATGAAAAAATAAGTGAGAGATGGGCTATTGCACTAGATACATAGAAATGGAAAAGAGAATGGTCACTAAGTCATGCAGCCTCACACTTTAGCTATGCTATGGTAAGTGAATACATGAAAAAACATCAGGCTAGATTTCTAGTCAAGAATAGAGAAATGCAGATCATGGATGAGAATGTGGATGATATGGATGTCATATGTGATTCTCTATGGACATCAATTTTGAAAGTAGAAGAGAAAGCTGAATAGGAAGCATTCCTGAAATTGTCTAAGAAGAGATATAGTTCAAAAGATAAAGGTATTTTCATTGATGATAACAAAGGTAAGAAAATAGAAGACACTAGTATATCAGTTACTGAGGTAATTGATATCACTGAACAAAAGGAAGAAATCAAAATTTCATAGGATGCACCAGATCAAGTTAAGATCCACTTGCAAAAGAAAACCAATGATGATGCACTCATTGAGGACATCACTAGCGGTGATCCTGATGATGAGGATGACAAAGATGTGACAATTGCACCATACAAAGATGAAGCATTAGACACTGATAGTGTGGTCACATTACTATTGAGTGAACTACCTATACTTGTAGAGGTAGTTGAAATAATTTCACAAGTACAACCTGATGTGTCTTATCCTGAGCCAAATAAAGATACAACTAAGATTCAAGCACCTGAGCAACCTGCAGATACAAATGAGCCTAACAAACTAGAGGCACAGTCTATAGAAACAAAGGAACCAAAAGAAACAAAGTCAACTAAGGTGAACCCACTTGACACTAAAATCAAGACTCCCACACCATATACTAAGGAGCTGAAGAAGGATGATACATTGTCACCTAGGAAGGATACTCTGAGAAGTGAAGAAAAAGGTATTACCATAAGTGAGAAGAAGTCACCTCTTGCCTAGAAGAAGAAGAAGAAGAAAGCCAAAGGGCCGGTCACCATTGATGAAGTTATCATTATACCAGAATGTGACTCGAGAACCCTAAGCCCTAAGGAACTAAGTAGGTATGGGGAATTATGTTCAAGGAAAGCGGCACAAGAGAAGTTAAGGCAAGAACACAAATGTAAAGAAGTGTTAAATGATGTGTGGGATATTCTGCAATAGATAGTACCAGAAACAAATATTGATGAGAATAATCCCATCTTAGATCAACTTGCGACACTCGTCGACAAAATCAATGCCCCTGATATAGATGCAGACAAAAGAATCAAAGAAAGGGAAGAATCAAAGATTCAAAACAAATTGGTAGAAAGGATTAGCACAGAAGTGGCACTGAACAAGGTAAAATTATCTGAGGTCATTACCGAGGTAACATCTATCACTTAGATAATCTATCAACTTCTAATCAAGCTTTGTACTTCAGACACCTTCACTGTAGAAGTCAGTGAAAAGATAAAAGGTTTAGAAGAAGAGATAAAGTTAAGTACACAAGTAGCTATCACTGAGCCAACTACTTTCTTAAAGCATATTAACTAAGTTCAAGAACTCTGGTGGTTGATAGCAGACTTAAGGAAACAAGAAGCGCACATCACTGATTAGGTTACTGAGTTACAAAAAGAACTCACTCCTTACCTAAAATTTTTTGAAGCACACATTGTCAAAGCTGAACAACTTCTGGCAACACCAGAGATTTTAGTGTTGGATAATATCTTTGACATGCATGCACAAGTCAGTCTTGAGCATATTTCTCTTACCAACTTGACAGAGGAATGGGACAACCTCTTGGAGTCTGTAAAGAAAACCCATCCACACATTTTTGATAAGATGTAAGTATACATTATATATATATATATTTTTGCATTTGGCATTATTATCAAAAAGGGGGAAAACCATGTATATGCCAAATAAGGATACTTTGATATGTATATTACACACTACTAGGAGCATGCACCGAGGGGGAGTACTCTATACTTAGAATTTTTTGTTGTGGATATGTATATGGCGGAGACATAAGGCATATATAGAAACATTTTGTCTATAGACATTCAAATTTTTGATACTAATGCCAAAGGGGGATCTCTATTGAGCATTTAAGGTTGTCATTAGTATCAAAGGATAGTAAACAAGTTGGTCAGTTACTTATATTGAGTCAGTCGGTAACAAGAAGTAAGACAGAGTAGTTGATAAAGCCTTTACACCGAGCATCACACAATTAACCGAGCACCAGTGACACTGACACCAATGGTCAATAAACATCGAGTAGATTATACAGTGTTTACCAATGATCACAAAAAATAGCATAGTAATCTGAAATGGCACATTCTTCTATGCAAATGGTTACAATAGATTGTAAAATGGTTTACCAAGATCAAGGAGCATTTATTCTAAATAGATGCTCATTAAATGTAATGTTTATCTTATTGTAATAGTTGATCTAGGTTATTTTGCACCATAGATCTTAAGGTTATGATTATTTTTGTAACCTAATTTTTGCTAAGGAGGAAAAATATAACACTATATATTTTGTATGTTCGCACCATTTTTATGAGGTTGGGTGAAATAATATATATGAATCATAGAGCAGTTGGAGACATTGCCTATCTTCAAGATAATTAGTTTATCGAGTAGAACAGAGCACAAAGGATATCAAATTGAGTAGAATAAGAGAAGGCTATCGAGCACAATAGAGTAAGAAACCATCACAAATAAGGTGATATTTTGATGAGCACTTATAGATCTGTTTAAAAAAATTGAGTTGTCAACTAGTAGATAATTACCTATTATTTTCTAACAATTATGTTAGAGTTTTTTCATAAATCTCTTAACAGAGTAGACTTAATAGTCTTATGTAAATCTCTTAACCGAGTACACACTTCATTAGTGTTGTTTAAATTCTATAACTAGGTAGATCTATCTGATCTGACATGTTACTCCTAATAGGGTAAGATCACCAGAAGTGATCAAAACTTGTAGCCTTAGCAGGAAAACCTTTTCTATCTGCAGTAATGAAGAATTTGTGGGTGTCACCCCCACCGCAGTTTTTACCTTATAACAAGGGTTTCTACATTACCAAAATACTTGTGTTATGTGATTTTCATGTTGATTTCATGTTGTTTACTTTCTTAAGTTAACTAGATGATTGATTTATACAATTGTATTCAAGTTATTTTGATCGATTATCACAGTATTCAGTTATAGATCAGAAAGGTTTTACAAGTTTTGAAGGCATTGATTCACCCCTCCCCTCTCAGTACCTATCTCTCCTAATTCCAACAAGTACCATCTCCCTCTTGGATAAATTTATCTTTGTCTATTCACTGAATCTATTTCTTAATCCCATGTTTTATCTCTCCCAATGAATCTCTTCCTCGGGTTTGTTGAATTTCTCCATGATGTATCTTTCTCTCTAAATCTCTCCCTCTTTGACAACAATGCCAAATAAAATTGTATCTGTCACTTAAATCTTTACCATGTAGATGTCTTCATCTCAGTTTCTTGTGCTATATACTCCCTTTGTCATCTTTCTTATGACTTATTATCATCTTTGATTTACTTTTCACAACTCTAGACAACTTGTAAAGTGTGACCTCTCCTACATCAATTTGTCAAATAATCTAATCAACACATTTGATGTAGTGCTCCTATATGCATCTAGGTAGCCTCAGTTATGGGAATCACTACTAATTTACCTCTAAGGTATTCATGAGCATCTTTAGGTAATACTTTTGTGAATATATCTGCTAATTGTTCCTTTGTATTCATAGTTTCCAATCTCACTTCTTTGTCTTGAACCAACTCTCTCAAGTAATAATACTTGATAGCAATATGCTTAGTTGTAGTGTGCATAACTTGATTCTTTGATATATTAATAACACTTGTGTTATCATAGAAAATAAAAACTAGCTCAATGATTTCCTCCTTCATACCTTTTACCAATTGTTTGATCCACACTAAATTTGATCAATTTATTGTAGCTGCTACATACTCAGCTTCTAGTGTAGATTGGGAAATGTAGTTTTGTTTCTTTCTTGTCCAAGAGACTAATCTCTTTCCTAGAAATAATGTGCCACCACTTGTACTCTTTTTTTCATCAACATTTCTAGCCCAATATGCATTAGTGTAAACTCTTAGTTCAAACTTCTCATTCTTCTTTTAATACAATCCATAGTCCTCTACTCCTTTGAGATATCTCACTATCCTTTTCACTGCCATCATGTGACTCTCTTTAGGATTTGTAGAAAATCATGAAACAATCCCAAATGCTAGGGCAATATTTGGTTTGCTATGGATAATATATTGTAGCTTTCCAATCATGAATCTATACAGGGTTTGATTCTGATGTAGGGGCATCCAAGGTTAAGGCAGGCGCATTCTTGTCCTTGGTGAAATTGCATGGAGTGTTTGTATTTTGGCCAGTGTTACTTAGTTTTAGCCTTGACCGATGGTCTTGTTCATTGAAGGAAGCTTGGTCACTAAGGGAACTTGGCAATCTCTAGCACTTGGTGAAATTATTTCTCGGTCACGCCTGCGATGCTCAGTTGACACTGGTGCTCAGTGATGTCTGGCGTGCTCGATAATTTTACTATCACTCAATAGTTCTAGCTTACTGGCTAGAGTTCTATGTGATTTGTTGAGCTGAATTGGTGCATTTATTGTTGGTAGCCATTGTTATGGGCTGACATGTAGAATTAAATGTTTGTATACATTTGTAAGCTAACTTGTATGGCATTTAGTTATTTTTTGGGGGGACTTAAGTGTTTCATCTTGCTAACTTGTGGCTAATGATTAGTATTTAAGGAGTGATTGGGTAGATGTTTGGGAAAAAACTTGAGGAAAAGGGGGAGATCAGAACTTAGATAATGGAGCAGATCTGAATGTCAGATGTGAAGCTTGAGAGTGAAGTTGTGGAAAAGTTCTTGATGTTCTTGCAGATCAGATTGTAATCTGATAGTCATTTGTAGCAGAGCTAGGGGTTTGCATACTTGGGAACAAGGAGATTTCTTGGAGGCTTTCAAGATCAAGTTTAGATCTACCTTAGGGTTTCTGTTAGCTTCTAATTATCTTTAGAGCTGAACTAGCTAAGATTGTATTAGGTCTAGTTGTGGATCTTCCAGAATTGTTTTCTAATTGTAATTGGCCCTAACCCGGAAGACCTTATAGCCAAACATGTTAATGAAAATTAGTGTTAAACAATTTTGTTTGTGTTGCATTGTTGAGTAATCCGCTGTGTAATTCTATTGGCTGTAAGGTTTGGATTATCCTTCATTGGATCCACCTTCCTTGACTGCATTAGGTGGTATCAGAGAGAATTTTTGTTCTTATTGGAGTAAGAGTTGATCTTGTTAAAGCAGAAGGTTGACCTAGCAAGGATGATCTTGTGAAGTTGATATTGTTGGTGAAAAGATTGTGCACAATCTAGATTGCAGATCTGAAGTACTGAACTTGTGAAATTGTGCCCTAGTTGTTTACAAGATTGTAGGTTGAGATCTGACTTGTTGCAACTTAGGAATTGTCACAAGGTGGTCAATGAGGGTTTGTTGTAGAGGGTTTCTCTTATCTTTAAGGATGCTTCTGAGAAGATTGGACCCTAGAGTTATTTTAAATCTTTGTGATACTATTGAATCCTGGATCACAGAGAAGGTGAAATCAGATTTTAGATCTGAGATGGAATTGATGAAGAATGATATGGTCACCAAGATCATGAGAACTATTGTTGATATACCTCAAAATGTTGGTACTGAGGATGGCTATGAAGAAACTACTAAAGAATTTGAAACTACTGGATCTAGTGGTGATGACCAGAGGAATAGATCTGGTGAAGACAGAACTACTTGGTTGGCTAGATCTGTTGCTCAGTTTAGTAATTACCAAATGGAATTTTCTACTTTCTCTGGTACTTTGAAGCCCAACAATATGATTGATTGGATTGGTGAACTTGAAGATTTCTTTGAGCTATAAGAAATTGAAGATCCTCTTCAGGTGAGATTAGCATAGACAAAGTTGAAAGGACATGCTGCTCTTTGGTGGAAGGAACTACAGAGAGACTGAGAAGATGAAGGTGAAACAAAGATCAATCAGTGGAGATTGATGGTGACTAGGCTAAAAGCTAAGTTCATACCAGCTGACTATGAGCTTGACTTGTTTAAGAAGTTGTAGAATCTAAAACAAAAGGATTTGTCTGTTGAAGATTATACCGAGGAGTTCTACAAACTTACTATTCAGTCTGGACACTGAGAGCTTGGTAAGGAAAAATTAGCTCTGTATGTGAATGGTTTGAGATTTAATATTCAGGATGAGCTTGGTATGCTGAAGATTGATTCTATTGAAGATGCTTATTAGTATGCTCTAAAGGAAGAAAATAAGTTGAAGAGGAAACAACCTAGTAACTCCAGAGGGAAGGAAAAGATTGATCACTCGGTGAAGGATAAACTGACTGATGTAGAAGATGAACACAAACCTATGGAACCAAAGAAGAAGATAGGTAGAGTTATCTTTAAGGGTACTTTCTATAACTATGGAGAGGAAGGACACTATTCTTTTAAGTGTACACAGAAGAAGGTTGGCTGATGAACTGCTATGATGAATGAGAACATTTAGAATGAACCTGAATCAGAGAACTTGTTGCTTTGGTGAGCATTGCTCGGTACAAAGGATGAACCTTGTCAGAGGAGTAACTTGTTTAGGACTTGATGCAAGACTAAAGGTAAACTCTATGATGTTATTGTTGATAATGGTAGTACTAATAACCTTGTTGCTGAGGACTTGGTTTAGAAAATTGGTTTGATTAGAATGAAACATCCTTGTCCTTATAGGCTTGGCTGGTTACAAGATGTTCATGCTTTGGAAGTTAGAGAAAAATGTTTCATTGATGTTTAGATTGGCCAGTACAAGGATCTTGTGTTATGTGACATTGTGAAGATGAATAGTTGTGATATATTTCTTGGTAAACCTTGGCAATATGATTGTAGAGCTATTTATGACTATGTAAGGAATGTGTTTACTGTTGAGAAGAATGACAAGAATTTTTCACTGATGTCTTTGATGGATACAACACTCGGTAGGAGAAGCCTGAGTATTGGTAATCGAGTTGAGATTATGGATCCTAAGAAAATGAATGATTAGTATGGAGAACTGACCTATACATTATCAAGAAAAGACTTGAAGAGATACAGGAAACTAAAGTGGAAGAATTTGCAAGCAGAAAAGGTGGAGGACTTCTATGTGAAGAACCAGTTTGAGATTTATGTGTTGAATCCTGAAAGATGTTCTTCTCACATAATGAACATCTTTTGGAACCTAGGGTGTCTGATGTAGGGGCATCTAAGGTTAAGGAAGGGGCATTCTTGTCCTCAGTGAAACTGCATGGAGTGTTTGTATTTTGGCTAGTGTTACTCAGTTGTAGCCTTGACCAATGGTCTCGGTCATTGAAGGAAGCTCGGTCACTAAGGGAACTTGGCAGTCTTTGGGGCTTAGTGAAATTGTTGCTCGATCATGCCTACGATGCTCAATGATGCCTAGCGTGCTTGGTAATTTTACTTTCGCTCGATAGTTTTGGCTTACCAACTAGAGTTCTATGTGATTTGTTGAGCCAACTTGGTGCATTTATTGTTGGTAGGCATTGTTATGGGCCGACATGCAAAATTAAATGTTTTTATACATTTGTAATCCAACTTGTATGGAATTTAATTATTTATTTTGGGGAGTTAAGGGTTTCATCTTGCCGACTTATGGCTAATGATTAGTATTTAAGGAGTGCTTGGGTAGATGTTTGGGAAACAACTTGAGGAAAAGGGGGAGATCAGAACTTAGACAATGGAGAAGATCTGAATGTTAGATGTGAAGCTTGAGAGCGAAGTTGTGAAAAAGTTCTTGATGTTCTTGCAGATCAAATTGTAATCTGATAGTCATTTGTAGAAGAGCTAGGGGTTTGCATACTTGGGAACAAGGAGATTTATTGGAGGCTTGCATGCTCAAGTTTAGATCTTCCTTAGGGTTTCCATTAGCTTTTGATTGTCTTCAGAGCTAAACTAGTTAATATTGTATTGGATCTAGTTGTGGATCTTGCAAAATTGTTTTCTGATTGTAATTGGCCCTAACCTGGAAGACCTTATAGTCGAGCATGTTAATGAAAATCAATGTTAAAAAATTGTGTTTGTGTTGCATTGTTGAGTAATCCACTGTGTAATTCTATTAGTTGCAAGGTTTGGACTCTCCTTCATTAGATCCACCTTCCTTGACTACATCAGATTCACTTTAGTTATATCATCAATTTTAGATAACTTTTGTCTAGTAGCCATTGGTGTACTTACTGGTCTAGAATCTTCCATACCAAAAATTGTTAGTATCTCCTTGACATATTTAGATTGAGTAATATAGATACCTTTCTTCATCTGATAGACTTTCAAACCAACAAAGGATTTGATCTCACCAAGAATAGGAATTGAAAATTTAGTTTGCATCTCATTTAAAAATATTTTGACATAGGGCATCTTGTCCTCCAAATATGATATCATCAACAAATATTTCAGCTAACAAAATCCCTTTACCTTTTTTAGTCATCATATATAGATTTTTGTTATCATTTTCCCTTACAAATCCAATCTTTATCAAATAGTTACACAGTCTTTCATACCATGCTCTTGGGACTTGTTTCAATCTATACAGTGCCTTGTGTAGCTTGTAAACTATATTCTTCTTTCTTGGGTCAACAAATCCTTCTAGCTGTTCAATGTATACTTCTTCCAATATCTCATTTAGAAATGTAGATTTGACATCCATTTGATATACTTTGAATCCTTTATAAGCCACATATGCAAGTAGAGTCCTCACTCCTAATATTGCAACTGGGGAAACTATCTCCCCATAGCCACTGCCTTCTTCTTGTGCATACACCTTCCACACCAGTATGGCTTTGTTTCTAGTGACTTCTCCATGTTCATTAAGCTTATTTCTGAATACCCATTTTGTTCCAATTACATTCTTATCTTCTGGTCTCGACACTAGAGTCCAGGTTTTATTCTTTTCTATCTACTCTATTTTTGGTAATATGATTTAGAACAATAGAGAGGGGGGGTGAATTATTTTTTCTTAGGTCCTGATGTATAAAACAATCTCATAAACTTAGCCTTCAATCAGATCCAAAACCAAAACAAACTCGGTCATCACTGATTCAATAATAGAAACATCTAACAATGTAGTCCACTACCTACCTATAACTTAACTTGTAAAACATAGCAATGTTTAGATCTAAACATTCACACAAGTATAAACACCAGGTTTTATAGTGGAAACCCAATTTGGGAAAAACCACTTTGTAACATGCTACTATTATTTTCACTCTTCTGAAGTGAGCTCGGTAAAAAGCCAACCCTATCAAAGGTTACAATACACACTGCAAATGTGACCCGATTAAAAGATTTCAATCACCCTATTAAAAGTGAGCCTAGTCATAGGACTTACATACACTCCATTATAATGCAACCTTGTTCAAAGGATTTAACATATGGCTGTTAGGTTAACCTCTATTAAAAGGATTTTAACTGTTACAATGGTTAGAAAGTAGTAGCAGTATTATCTGAAAAATATACAACTCACTTTGCAAATATCAGATCCGATTCCATACACTAATGCTAGTTTACTAACTTTGAAACTTTTCCATTTCCATCTCTCATCTGCTCAAAAATTTTCTTCAAGCAATTACCACCATTCTCCTTTAGCCTTTTCTACTTATTTAGTCAATAAAACTTTCCTCTTCCAACATTCTCTGGTCATCATGTACATACATATCACAATGTTCAGGTTCCCTTATATTTTTCTCAATTAGGTTAACTCATCTTTTGCCACTCAATCTCATTTGTAAATCTTAGGGTTAGGTCAGATTCATTGAATCTACCTACTTTATGTTCTTCTGCTCCTTTTCTAGAATCATCTCAAATCTCTAAAAGATTTACAATAAAACATTTTTTAGTGCATTAAATGCTTCCAAACAATCAATAAATAAAGTCAACATGTTTTACATAATCCAAGAATTCAACAATGCTGGCTCCAAAATAAATTCTCTTCAAATATAAAATTGTCGATGCTCAGTCAATACTGTGATTGTTCACTCGATCTTCATGTAGAACACTCAGTCAATACTAAAACTATCTCCTCGGCTTGCACTATCTCCCTCAATAATTTACTGGTGCTCAATCGACACTATAATTTTCTCAGCATATACTACTCGGCCGACACTAACATTACTTGGCTTAAACATGATTTTTCCATTCTTTTCTTGGTTAAGCCTACCAATTTTGTCTTTAATCTTACTAAGATAAATAATACATTATCTCATCATAGTGCAACATAGTCAAGTAAACTTTCTAGTATCAAGATAACTCAACCTTTCCTTAGGTGCTCTTGTTACCAACCTTGCTTAGCCCTCTTAGCAACACTCAAATAGATATAGTACTTTCCTAAGTAGCAACAATCTTACCAATTAAGGTTTGACATCAATGACAATATGACAATTGTTTCAATTCAGTTTCCAACAATCTCCCTCTTTGGCATTGATGGCAACACCATATGATATCATCTGAATAACACATGGATTACCAACCAATCCAAAAACTTATCTATCCATCAGAAACTTATTTATAATATCCTTAGCTTCATTCTGATTTAGAATCTTGTAAGCCTCATTCCTGTGACCATTAGAAGTATTCAGATCTCCCTCTATCCTAATTCTACATTTCAGTTCATCATCCTCTTTTCTTTTAGTTCCATCAGCTCATCAACTCTTAGTTTTCAGTATCATGTGTTATCATATCTCAATATATCATGTGTTATCATATCCATACATTCTCCCTCTTTGACAAAATTGCCAAAGCAGTAACTAAAAATTACATCCATCAGATGTAGATAATATCTATGCATCTCTATGTTTCTCCCTCTGTCATCTTGCTTATGACTGATTTCTTGTCTTTGCTTCTCTTCACAACTCTAGGCCAGCTCTAAAGTGTGACAATCTTCTGCATTAAGTTGTCAAATATTCTATTGTAGCACATTTGATGTAGTGCTCCTAGCTTGTCTAGGCAGCTTCAGTTAGGGGAAGAACCCCTAATTGACTTCTCAAATACTCATGAGCTTCTTTGGGTAAAGCTTTAGTGAATATGTCTGCTAGTTGTTCTTTTGTATTCACATATTCCATTTAGACTTCTTTGTCTTGTACTAATTCTCTCAAGTAGTGATACTTGATTGCAATGTGTTTGGTCTTAGTGTGCATCACTGGATTCTTAGAAATATTGATAGCACTTGTGTTGTCACAGAAAATAACAACAGGTTCAGTGATTTCTTCTTTCATGTCTATCAACAATTGTTTTATCCATACCAAGTTTGAATAGTTCACTATAGCAGCAACATACTCGGCCTTGACAATAGATTGGGAAATGTAATTTTGTTTCTTGCTTGTCTAGGAGACTAATCTCTATCCAAGAAAGAAAGCTCCACCACTTGTACTTTTTTTGTCATCTACATTTCCTGCCCAATCAGCATCTGTATAAACTTGGAGTTCAAATTTTTCATCCTTCTTATAATATAGACCATAGTCAGTAGTTCCTTTCAAGTATCTCATAATTCTTTTCATGGCCATCATATGTGTTTCCTTAGGATTAGCAGAGAATCTTGCCACAATCCCAATAGCTAATGCAATATCTAGTCTACTCTGTACAACATTTTGCAATTTTCCCATCATAGATTTGTACAGAGTTTGATTCACTTCTACAACATCATCATTCTTAGATAACTTTTGTCCAATAACCATAGGAGTTCCTACTAGTTTAGCATCTTCCATTCCAAAAGTTTTCATTATTTCATTAACATACTTAGACCGTGTAATGAAAATCCCATTCTTCCTCTAATATACTTGTAAACCAACAAAGAATTTGATCTCACAAAACATACTCATTTCAAATTCAATTTGCATTTTGTTTGAGAAACTTTTCAGTAATGCATCTTGTCCACCAAAAATAATGTCATCAACAAAATTTTTTTCCAACAAGATACCTTTACCTTCTTCATCCTTCATGTACAAATTGCTTGTGTCATTTGTTCTTGAAAATCCAATATGTATCAAGTAGCTATGCAACCTTTCATGCCATGCTCTAGGTGCTTGCTTCAATCCATATAATGCTTTGTTCAGTTTGCACACCATGTGTCTTCTATTTGGATCAATAAAACCTTCTGGTTGTTCTATGTAAACTTCTTCTTCTCATATACCATTCAAAAATGTAAACTTGACATCCATTTGGTATACCTTGAAATCTTTATAAGCAGAATATGCAACCAGAGTTCTTACTCCTTCCAATCTAGCTACAGGGGAAAATGTCTCCCCATAATCTATTCCTTCTTCTTGTGCATAGCCTTTGCATACCAGCCTAGCTTTGTTCCTAGTGATTTCACCATTTTCATTCATCTTATTCCGAAATACCCACTTTGTTCCTATAACATTCTTGTTTTCAGGTCTTGGCACCAGAGTCCAAGTATCATTCTTCTCAATCTAGTCAATTTCTTCATTCATTGCTTGTATCTAGTCTTCATTCTCCAATGCTTCTCTAGTTGTCTTCAGTCCAAATTCACATAGTAGACATGTTGGATCCTTACTCTTAATTCTGGTCTGGATTCCAGTATCTTTGTCTTCAATTATCTATTCAGGCTTATGGTGTCTTCTCACATATTTTTCCAAAATAGGTTGAGCTGTTCTCTCCTCTATTTCATCATGTTCTTCGATAAGATTGTCAGATTCAACTTCAGAATGCTCAGCAACCTCTTCTTGATACTCAACAACATTTTCTTGTAGCTCAGTATGTTCTTGTTCTCTCTTGGCATTGTTTTCTTGACTCTTGGAAACTTCTGTCTGTTGCTCAGCATTGCTTACCCGAGACTTGGCATCAGGTGCAAGTTTGTTACTTGCATCTTCCTCTTCTTCAATGTACACAAAAGATCTATAATATTCTAGTTCTCTTTTACTATTAGCTTCATTTCTTTCTGCATACTCATCAATTTTTACATTCACACTTTCCACAATTTTGTTAGTGTTAGAGTTCAAACACTTATAAGCTTTACTTTTTGTGGAGTACCCTAGGAATATGCCTTCATCACTCTTAGCATCAAAATTTCCATTCCTAGTGTCTTTTAATATATAGCACTTACTTCCAAAGATTCTAAAGTATTTAACACTCAGTGCATGTCCATGCCATAATTCATAAGGTGTCAGATTTGTACCTTTCTTGATCTATACTCAGTTAAGAGTGTAGACAACAATGCTTATAGCTTCTTTCCAATATCTCTATGCCACATTCTTTTCAATCATCAATTTCCTTACACAATCCAAGATATATCTATTTCTCCTTTCTGCTATACCATTCTATGGAGGTGTTCTAGGTGCAGACATATGTCTTTTAATTCCTCTATCATTGCAAAATAGATTAAATTCATTTGATGTAAATTCTCCACCTTGGTCAGATCTAAGACATTTCAGGTTCCTACCTGTCTCCTTTTCAACCTTAGCCAAATACCACTTAAAATATTGAAAATCTTCAGATTTTTCTTTTAAAAACATCACATGCATCATCCTAGTATGATCATCAACAAATAAGATAAAGTATCTAGCACCATAGTAACTTTGTACACCCATAGGTCCACAAAGGTCAGTATGAACCAAATCTAAAATGTTTTCAGAAGTAAAGGATTTGCTCTTGAAACTTGACTTTGTCATTTTTCCTAACTGACATTCCTTGCACACCACATTCTCAGGTTTCTTCAATCTAGGTAGACCTCTTACCTTTTTCTTCTTACTTATCTCTACTAGATTGTCAAAATTAACATGACATAGCCTTTTATGCCATAACCAAATATCATCAAGTTGTGCAATCAAACATGTTTCTTTAGATAGGTCAAGATAGAAAAAATTACCTCTAGTCTGATCTCCACTTCCAATCACTTCTCCAGAAGCATTAAATATTTTAGCTTGCTATTAGAAATAGGGAATACTGAGAGGGGGGGTGAATCAGTATTCTAAAAACTTTATCTTTTTCCCAATTATGGATATAACAGATTATCTTTATACATGCATAACATAATAAGATAAACAATATGCATAGCAATGGAAATAAAGAACTCATAACACATGATATGTTCTCGAGGAAAATTTGGGCAAGGGAAAACCCTGGTGGGGATGGTACCCACAAAGATGCACTAATCAAAAGTATCATGTTAAGGATGTTGACCATGTTAGGAGCCTATTACAAGCATATAGTGTATCGGTCCTAATTAAGGGACTATAGGCTTTGTTAGAAGCCTCAACCCTATTAGGAGTTTTCAATACAAAATTTGATTACTAGATGAGCCCACTACCCAAAAAAGTAATGTAAAATGTATACTTATTACAAAAAAGGATTAAGGTATATAACCTTATGCTACTTGCATCAATCTCTTTTCACTGCTCTTACATTCACATTATATCATTACAATCTTTTCATCTCATCACTTCTTCTTCTTGCAATTACATATTACATATATACAAATTATTAAAGATAATAAATTTACATGGTCACCTTCCATATATCTTTATCCAAGAGTTAACATCTAGGATTTCATCCCTTTATATTGTTAAGTCATTATTTTGATAAACAAAATAATCCCTCAACTCTTTACCAATTCTGCCTTCATATTTTGTCCTATCAGCTTAACACTGTGTTCGGTAGAACTGTCATAACTAATTTTGTACATGCCGTACTAACTTGTGCTTTGAGATGGGTCATCAATAGTCATCATAGAGTCTATTTTCAAGTGTGCAAGTACTGAACTTACTCCAGTCAATGTTGCAAACAAAAAATGTATCCTGGTGCATTGGTGAAAACATTGTCTTACACTTAGACAAATTTGCAATGCACTCTGCTATACTTGCTCTCAGACCTATGTGATCTTCATGTGGATCATATGTTTCCATAATGAAAACATCTATCTACTCACTTTAGCCAAATTTCCAACAATCTCCCCCTTTGTCATTGGTGGAAACATATGAGAAAATTGGCTAAGTGTACAAGTCAAAATCTCAAAATTGTATCAAAATTGTGGCCATAGTATAGAATATGTATACTATCCTTATAACTCTTCAAAATATAAACTCTAATATAATTCTCCCCCTAAGAGTGTCAATCCTTATCAAATTTATCAATTTTTTGCTCTAATATCTCTCTCCCTTTGACAACAATGACAAAATAAGGTAGGGAGGATTACAAAATTGTATCCCAAAAAAGATTATACCTTCATTTTCTTATTGCAAAGTTGGTAGGCTTGCAACACAATCTGCAAAATCAGATTTCATAGCTTCTATCTCCTTTTCCCATGAATTATTGATGGATCTACCACATTGAGTAATGTGCTTAGTCCATAAGCTACTATTTGACAAGCTTGGAGGTTGTCAAATTTGAATTTTTGAAAGGATGTCTTAACTCTAAGACATTCTTCTAACTGCTCTTCAATGATACTTAATTTCATAGAGATGTGTTCTCTCAAAAGAGTGAGTCTCCTCATTTTTCTGTCCCTCTCATCTTGCAATATTCTTATTTCATCACAAAGCTTCCAAACTTTCTTTTCAGCATCACATACCTTCACATTATGTCTAGAAAGAAGGTTACATTCATTTTGAATCTCAACTTCCTTCAACTTGATCTTTTGTTCCTCTTCTGCTATCAAAATCTCTAGTTTTGTACACTGTATGTACAATGATTTTCCTATCTCCAAATGTTTCCTCAAGTTCTTGATACAAATATCAAGACTGCTAATATCATTCTTGTTAGACTTATGTTCAAAAGCATTTCAGCTTCATAAGCTGCTTGAGCTCTCACTTTTGCAATATTAGATAGGTTAGTGAATTCATTGTCAAAAGTGCTCATTACCTTCTTAGCTTTCTTTAAAGGGTCTGCCTCTCTGATTTGTGTAGTTACAATGCTTTGTAACTTCTTAGTAAGGTCCTTCAGACTTCCTTCAAGATTTTTCACTTTCTTGTTCTTGCCAATGATTTTATTCAGAGAAGTGATTAGTTCCAACTGGTCATCATCATCAACTTCCTTTCCTAAATCTTCAAACAAAGATCCAATTACTTTCTTCTTTCCAGTCTCAAGAGTAAGACTGATGTCTTCTGTGGTAGGAATGGGTGCTTGAATCTCAGTCATCTTAGGTTCTTCATTGATAGATTGAGTCCGCTCTGCTTTTTCAATTCTATCTGGTTCATCAAGAGCTAAATTGTCAACAATGTTTGCTAAGTTCTTGAATACATTGTCATCAATATCCAAGGTGACCTTAGTACCTTCTATATTCATAGTTTCATCTTCAATGTTAATAGCTGAAGGAGAAGGAATATCCTCTTGTTCAGCTTCAACTGCTTGCTCTGCTACAACCGATGGCTCTCCAATGTTTTCTACCATGACCTTGATTATTGCTTTCTCTGTATCTAAATTAACTTCTTCATATCTACCTCCCATAATCAAAATGGTTCTCCTTTTGGTTCTCAAATGGATTCTTAAGGCCTTCAATATCTACTCCAGGTATTCATCATCTCTTACTTCACAAAGCTTCTTCACAAGATTCTTTCTGATATTGGTGTCTTCTTTAGTTGCTCTCTACTTTCTATTTAACGATTTGGTGTACAACTCATTATGTATTTGACCTTGAATAGAATCAAATTTCTTCTTTGCCAAAATCATATGCTTCATAATAGCATTCTCCAAATTAAGTCTATCTAAATAATCATAAAGAGTATAGTATTTGTTCATTCTGGTAAAGTCTCCATTCTCAATAATCTTCTCATTAAGCTTTTCAACTTTAGGTTTCCAAGCTTTCTTCTTAACTGTAGTGTCATCATCTTTTATTTTTGCAATTTCTCTTGGTACTAGTTGAACTAAAGTCTTCAGTCTCTTTCCTGGTCCAAAAGAAATTTCTTTCATTCTCTTGCTAGCTATGGAGGAAGTGGATCTAGTTGTTACTTGTTCCTTTTCTAGTTCCTCTACTTTTACCTTGACTTGTGTAGGTTCTTGCTATGCTACACTAGATGATAAGGGTGGTACAATCAAAACTTCTTTCTGTCCAATATCCCTGATTGCTACTGCTGTCTATTTTTCTATTAAGAATTCTTGTTCTAACATTCCTGTATCTTTCAATATTCTTTTGATAGTGTTGTCAACTCTCTTCTTAGATTGCTTCTCTTCAATTATATCTTTTTCTGAGTTGAAGTTCTCTTCAAAAGTTCCAAATCTGTTGCATTGAGTGTCCAATTTACTTTTAAGAAATCTACCAACATATTCTTTTGTTTCAGCCTCAGATATCTCATATCCAAGAGGGTCTATGAACTCAATTCTAGGTTCCACTGCTTCAATATAGGTAAAATCAGTGTCAACCATAAAACATATATCATTCTTATACTTCTTCACAAGTGACTATGGAATTCTTGATCTGCTAGTTACCATGTTTTGAAATGTCTTCACTACTAACATAGCACTCTCATTTACTTTGTCAATAACATGTCTCAAATATATTGTATTTATCCTTTCCATAGCATTTTGTGCATCATTCCAATCATGTGCAATGGTGTATGGAAATCTTCTCAATGAGTGGAAAAACATTTATGTGATTAAGGATGAAAATCTAAATTGTGCATACTTAGATTTCTTTATCTTCTCCAAGTTTTCAAATAGTTGAATTCTCAAAATTTCACACATGTCAATTAGTACTTTGTCAACACATGTTAAATAGGCAATATGCACCATTCCAGCTGCCATATCATCTTCTCTAGAATTTGCACAAAACTTAGTTGTTAGGTACTTGCATAAATATCTAACATCATGTTGTTTGATCTTGCTAATCACAATTCCTCTACCATTGTAGGATGAACCTATGTTGTCTATGACTATTTTTCTCATTTAAAGGAATAGCACCAACTTTAGATAAACCTATGACTTCATGAATCAAGTCAGATATAATGTCTATCACTCTATCCTCTAGCCAAAACTTCCCATTGTGAATTATGCTCAGAATAATCTTAGTGCATTCTTCATTGTCAAACTCATACTTCAAAGCATACTGAACAATCTCATTATCTTTCAAATGTTCATATCCTTTTTTTAATGACATGTCCTGATTGTAAATGTTCATATGTTCATTGGTAAAATCACTATCACTGGTAGTTTCTAACTTGCATCCAAGCTAACTTCTCACATTTTCTAAATGCAAAACTTCATCTGGTACGGATGATAATGCTAACCTAGGATCATCTTCTTCCAAGGGTTCTAATGGTTCCCTCTTCATTCTAGGTCTATTCTTATCTCTAATATTGTGAATTAAGGATACATCCATGACTACTTTAAATTCCTTATACTGATTCAAAGATTTGTCAAGATAAATACCTCAAGTTCACAATTTTAGGGCTTTCGTAGATTCGGTGCTCAAATCTTTCACCAAATCACTGCAAAGTGCTTCTAATCTTTGTTCTTTTCTCTCCTAAACACTTCAATTCACTTTGATAATCAAATAACATCAATCATAACCTTTTATTACTTCAATCTCACTTAGATCTGACATCACATTCAATTCTTTTGCCGCTTCTTTCCAAAAAGTTGTTTCTATTATCCTGCAAAACTTAAAACTTCTTGCGATCTCACAAAACATAATATTTTCTTTTGTGCTCTTAACCATAGCATTAGTACATCATAAACTACCTTACATTAATTGTGGAAGACTTAATTCATCAAAAATCTACTTCTACACTAATTCTAAGTTCCTAATCTACTATAATTATCATAAATTAAGTGCTTTGAGTTAGGTTTGGTAAGGATTCATTCTTACCACTTGATACTTCACCTTTCTAATTACCTTCAATGTTGAATATGTTTTCTTGATATGTGCCCTTAACAAAATTTACTTCATCTACATTACTACAACCTTTCTGTCTATTACCTGCATCTTCATTTCTTCTTGCATGATTTCTAGGGTTAGGGTTAGGATGAAAAACTTCATTGTTCATCTACAAAACCTTTCTGTATGTCCAATCTTGTTACATATCTAACAAAAAATTCCATTGTTCCCATATCTTGGTCCTTGCTGATTGATTTGTGATCTTTAGTTTCTAGCAATGTGTCCAATCTTGTTGCATCTATAGCATACTACTTCATTTCTTCTATTCATATCTTTAGTAGGTCTTTTATCTACATCGTTAGTATTTCTAAACATTCTACTACCATAATTATTCTCAATAAATTTAGGTCTTCTACATTCAATAGCTCTATGTCCAAAACCATGACAATTATAACAATAACCATTAAGAGGTTTAAATTGTTTACCTGTGCAATCTCTCTTCATGTGACCAATAGTATTACAACCAAAACATCTACCTTTGAACTCTCTTTGCATACCTTTGGGTGATTCTTCTTGGTTTAGTGGTTCTTCTTATTTAGGTTGTTCTTCTCCTTTAGGTGTGTCTTCAAATTTATTGATCTCATCTGACTTTTTCTTATCTATGCTTTCAGATTCTTTCAGATCTAGTTCCTTTCTTTCATCATTTGTTCTGAATATATTAAATCCAAGTCCAGTCTTATCATATGATGGTTTTCCATAAGATACTTGTTCATCAATCTTCTCACTATTTGAATATAGCCTTTCAAGTTGTTGTTTGGATTGAGTCAATTCACCTTTCACAATCTTATTGTATTTCTCAAGTTTCGCATACTACAAGTTTATTTTCTCAAATTCAGATGTTACTTTGCCAAGTTTAGATTTTAATTCTTCATTCTCAATCTTCAACCTTTCATTCTCAGATCTCAGATTTGCTTCATTTTTGTCATTTCCATCTTTCAAACTAAGCTTCAGATTTGCTATCTTCAGTTCATGCTTAAGGATCACATTTTCTTTTTCTAAATTGTCATCACAATCTTCAATAAGAATTTCAAATTCCTTTTCAAATTTCAGATCTTCTACCTTGTTTTTCAATTTCTCAATAAGGTTCTTTGCATCATCATATTTCATTTTCAGAGTGTTTCTTTCATCAGTAAGCATATCAATCTGTTCAAGAGCTTCTTCAATATTTTTTTGTAGTTGATCCATATCCATAGAGATCTTACTCAAGCTGCTAGGCTTTCCTTAAATGGTTCTTCTTTGAGTAACTAAGCTCTGATACCAATTGTTAGAAATAGGGAATACTGAGAGCGGGGGGTGAATCCATATTCTACAAACTTTATCTTTTTCCCAATTATGGATATAACAAATTATCTTTATACATGCATAACATAAGAAGCTAAACAATATGCATAGCAATGTAAATAAAGAACTCATAACACATGATATGTTCTCGAGGAAAACCTGGCCAAGGGAAAACCTTGATGGGGATGGTACCCACAAAGATCCACTAATCAAAAGTATCTTGTTAAGGATGTTGACCCTGTTAGGAGTCTATTACAAGCATATAGTGTATCAGTCCTGATTAAGGGACTATGGGCCTTGTTAGAAGCCTCAACCTTGTTAGGAGTTGTCAATGCAAAATCTGATTACCAGATGAGCCCACTGCCCAAACAAGTAATGTACAATGTATACTTATTACAAAAATGGATTAAGGTATATGACCTTATGCTGCTTGCATCAATCTCTTTTCGCTACTCTTACATTCACTTTATATCATTACAATCTTTTCATCTCATCACTTCTTCTTCTTGCAATTACATATTACATATATACAAGTTATTAGAGATAATAACTTTACATAGTTGGCTTCCATATATATTTATCCAAGATTTAACATATAGGATGTCATCCCTTTATATTTTTAAGTCATTATTTTGATAAACAAAATAATCCCTTAACTCTTTACCAATTCTGCCTTCATATTCTATCCTATTGGCTTAACATTATCTTCGGTAAAACTATCATAACTAATTCTGTACATGTCATACTAACTTATGCTCTGAGATGGGTCATCACTAGTCATCATAGAGTCTATGTTCAAGTGCATAAGCATTGAACTTACTCCAGTCAATGTCGCAAACAAAAACTATATCCTGGTGCACTGGTGAAAACATTGTCTTACACTTGGACAAATTTGCAATGCACTCTGCTATACTTGCTCTCAGACCCGTGTGATCTTCATGTGGATCATATGTTTCCATAATGACAACAGCTATGTACTCACTTCAACCAAATTGCCAACACTTGCTTGTGATGAAATTCCACTTGGTAACCAATTTTGTTAAGCTAAGCAACACTTAGCAAATTGGAATTAAGACCTTCAACCCAATATGCATTTTCACAAGATATCTTATTAGTTAGTTTAATCAAACCTTTTCCTCTAATAGGACATGGTGCATCATTACCAAATTTTACACTTTTACCTCTATAATGATGTAAAGTCTCAAACTTATTTTTGTCACCAGTCATGTGATGTGAACAACCACTGTCAATAATGCATTTATCATTCTTGTTCACATAGGCTATTAATGTAGTTTTCTCATCCTCATCAGATTCATCTTTGATTGCCAAATAAAATACCTCAATTTCACAATCATCACTATTAGTGTTAGTCTCTTTTTCAGCGATGTAACAAGATTTCTTACCTTTTCCCTTGTAGTCTCTATTCCATCGGTAGCTTCTGTCATCTTTTATGTCTTTGTGTTTTCTTTTCCTTTCATCATCTTTATCCTTCCTATCAGGACATCTAGCAGCTATATGACCAACTTTATTACATGCAAAATATATAATATGGAGTTTACCTTTATACTTTCATTTTCCCCTTCTCAGTCTTCTAGCCATAAGAGCTTCTAGATCTTCTAGGTCTTCATTAGAAGTGTCACTATCACTTTCACTTTCACTGATGCATCTTTCTTTTTCTTTCTTTGGCTTGTTCAGAACTAGCTATGACTTAAAAGAAGATTCAACATTTCCAATACTTCCAACAGTGAAATTATCATAATTAGAGAGTTCAAAAGCAATCAGCTTACCGAGCAAACTTTCCAAAGTAAGCACATTAGTAGAGTTACATCTAGATTCCTGAATAGATGAGATCTTAATAGCATATATAGGACGCAGGGTTCTTAATACTTTTCCTATTATAGTTTCATCATCAATAGTCCCATTAGCTCCTCTAATAGCATTCACAACTTCTTTTATTTTGCTACAATATTGTGCAATGTTTTCACCTTCTTGCATTCTCATTTCATCAAACTTACCTCTAAGACTCTTGGCCTTTGCTTTCAACACATTCAAGTCACCACCATAGATCCTTGCAAGAGTATCTCACATATCCTTTGCAGTTATGCAGTCCTTAATGTCCTCAAATTTAGGATAGCTTAGGGTAGATGCAATTTCTAGCATTGCCTGATTATG
This sequence comes from Chamaecyparis obtusa, assembly GCA_027943335.1. NCBI lineage: Eukaryota > Viridiplantae > Streptophyta > Pinopsida > Cupressales > Cupressaceae > Chamaecyparis > Chamaecyparis obtusa. The sequence goes on along the minus strand of BSBK01008435.1, from coordinate 569,261 downwards.
TTCTTGCTTAGCTCTCATTTCTTCAGCAGTCAAAGGTGCTACAGGTGAGACATAGTTGTTCTCAATGTAGTACTTTGCAGAGTCACCAATACTAGCTAGATGCAACTTCATCAAGCGTTGCCATGCAGGGAAATTTTCTTTGTTCAGCTTCGGTACCTCCTTCTTATACATCATGATCATTTTCTTCAAGCCCCTTTAAACTTGATATTTGTCCACACTAATAATAAGGAACTTAGCTCTGATACTAATTGTTAATATGATTTAGAACAATAGAGAGGGGGGGTGAATCAGTTGTTCTTAGCTCCTGATGTATAAAACAATCTCATAAACTTATCCTTCAATCAGATCCAAAACCAAAACAAACTTGGTCATCACTGATTCAATAATAGAAACATCTAACAATGCAGTCCACTACCTAGTTGTAACTTAACTTGTAAAACATAGCAATGTTCAGATCTAAACATTCATACAAGTATAAACACTAGGTTTTATAGTGGAAACCCAATTTGGGAAAAACCACTTTGTAACATGCTACTATTATTTTCACTCTTCTGAAGTGAGCTCAGTAAAAAGCCAACCCTGTCAAAGGTTACAATACACACTATCAAATGTGACCTGGTTAAAGGATTTCAATCACCCTGTTAAAAGTGAGCCTATTCATAGGACTTACATACACTCCATTAGAATGCAACCTTGTTCAAAGGATTTAACATATGACTGTTAGGTCAACCTTTGTTAAAAGGATTTTAACTGTTACAATGGTTAGAAAGTAGCAGCAATATTATCTGAAAAATATACAACTCACTTTGCAAATATCAGATCTAATTCTATACACTAATACTAGTTTACTGACTTTGAAACTTTTCCATTTCCATCTCTGATCTGCTTGGAACTTTTCTTCAAGCAATCACCACCATTCTCCTTCAACCTTTTCTGCTTATTTAGTCAATAAAACTTTCCTCTTCCATCATTCTCTATTCATCATGTACATACATATCGCAATGTTCAGGTTCCCTTATATTTTCTTCAATTAGGTTAACTCATCTTTTGCCGCTCAATCTCATTTGTAGATCTTAGGGTTAGGTCAGATTCATTGAATCTACCCACTTTATGTTTTTCGGCCCCTTTTCTAGAATCATCTCAAATCTCTCAAAGATTTACAATAAAACATTTTTAAGTGCATTAAATGCTTCCAAACAACAATAAATAAAGTCAACATGTTTTACATAATCCAAGAATTCAACAATGTTGGCTGCAAAATAAATTCTCTTCAAATATAAAATTGTTGATGCTCGGTCAATACTGTGATTGTTCACTCGGTCTTCATGTAGAACACTTGGTCAATACTAAAACTATCTCCTCAGCTTGCACTGTCTCCCTCAACAATTTATTGGTGCTCAGTCGACACTATAATTTGTTTGACATATACTACTTGATCAACACTAACATTACTCAGCTTAAACATGATTTTTCCATTCTTTGCTCAGTTAAGCCTACCAGTTTAGTCTTCAATCTTACTAAGATAAACAATACATTATCTCATCATAGTGCAACATAGTCAAGTACACTTTGTAGTATCAAGATAACTCAACCTTTCCTTAGGTTCTATTGTTACCAACCTTGCTTAGCCCTCTTAGCAACACTCAAATAGATATAGTACTTTCCTAAGTAGCAACAGTCTTACCAATTAAGGTTTGACATCAATAACAATACAACAATTGTTTCAATTTAGTTTCCAACAATTTCTTCATTCATGGCTTGTATCTAGTCTTCATTGTTTAAAGAATCTTTCACTATTTTAGGCTCAAACTCACATAGTAAGCATGCATGATCTTTCAACTTACTTCTTATCATGAACTCCAAATTCCTTATCTCCAATGATTTTTTTAGACTTACGATTTCTTCTTACATAGTATGCCAATGTAGGTTAAGATTTCCTTTCTCCTTGGTCTTGATCTTTAGGTTCATCTTGTAAATTATCTGCCTTTTCTTCTAATTTCTCAACAGCATCCTCCTAATGCTCAACAACATCCATCTAATGCTTGACAATATCTTGTTATGGCTCGGTAGACTCAGGCAGTTCCTCGACATCTAGTTTAGGTGCACTACTATCATCTCCTTCCATGTATACAAAAGATCTGTAATCTTCAGGATCTTTCTTGCACTCAACTTCATTATTTTCTACATATTCATAAACTTTAACATTTGCACTTTCCACAATTTTGTTTGTGTTAGAATTCAAACACTTGTAAGCTTTTCTCTTAGTAGAATATCCTAGGAATATGCCTTCATCACTTTTAGCATCAAGTTTTCCAGTTATATTATCTTTTAGTATATAACATTTACTCCCAAAGACTTGTAGCATTTGTACCTTTCTTGATTTGTACTCAATTCAAGGAATAAATAGTTGTACTGACAACTTCTCTCCAGTATTTTTTGTGTAATATTATTTTCAATCATTAGTGTTCTAGCATAATCCATAATTGATTTGTTTCTTCTTCTTTCTTCTATACATTTCTGTGGAGTTGTCCTAGGTGCAAACATCTATCTCTTTATTCCTCTATCATTGCAGAACAAATTGAACTCATTTGATATAAACTCTCCTCCTCTATTAGATCTCAAACATTTCAAGATTTTACCAATTTCTTTTTCAACTTTTGCCAAATACCACTCAAACAACTGAAATGCATTAGATGTCTCTTTTAAAAACATCACAGTCATCATTCTAGAATAGTCATCATCAAACATAATAAAATACTTATCACCATAATAACTTTGTACACCCATAGGCCTATAATGATTAGTATGAACGACTTCCAAAATATTGTCAAGAGTATATGTCTTTCTCTTAAAACTAGACTTTTTTTTTTTTCCCAATTGACACTGTTTACACATCACATTATCAGCTTTCTTCAATCTTGTAAAAACTCTAGCTTTCTTCAACTTACTGATATTTACCAAATTGTCAAAATTCACATGACACAACCTCTTATTCCATAACCATACATCATAAAATTGTACAAACAAACATGTTTCTTCAGATAGGTCTAGATAGAAAAAGTTACCTCTTATTTGTTCTCCACTTCCAATTAGTTCACTAGTGGCATCAAATATTTTGGCTTTCCTATGATGAAATTCAACTTGGTAACTAGTACAATTCAACTATGCCACACTCAAAAAATTGTAGTTAATAACTTCAACCCAATAAGAATTATCACATTTGATCTTATTAGTCAATCTTATTGATCTTTTTCCTTTACAAGACATGGTGCATCATTACCAAACTTAACACTTCTACCTTTGTAATGATTAAGGATTTCAAAATTAATTTTATCACCAGTCATGTGATGTGAAAAACCACTATCAATAATCCATTTATCACCTTTACTTACATAATAAATAAGTGCTATTCTACCATCTTCATCAGAATCATCTTTCATAGCAACATAAACTTCTATATCACATTCATGAGAGTAACTAGTTTCACTGTCAGTTTCCTCTTCAACAATATAGAAAGATTTCTTAGCTTTGTCTTTGTAGTCTTTGTACCTTTGGTGATCTATGTCATTTCTCTTGTCTTTTTACTTTCTTTCCCTTCTCTCATCTTTGTCAGCCCTATCAGGGCATCTTGCTGCAATATGGCCAACTTTGTTACATGAAAAATAGATAATAGGAAGTTTACCTTTATATTTCCCTTTTCCTCTCTATAACCTTCTAGCCATAAGTGTCTCAAGATCATCTAGGTCATCATCAAAAGTTTCACTATCACTATTGTTATTTTTGTCACTTCTCTCACATCTTTATTTTCCCTTCTTAGGATTATGAAGAACCATTTGAGACTTAAATGTAGATTCAATATTATGAATAGTGAAATTATCATAATTAGATAGTTCAAAAGTCGTAAGCTTTCCAACAAGACTTTCCAAAGTCAGGACATTACCAGGGTTACATCTTGATTCTTGTATTGCAGAAACTCTGATAGCATAGATAGGAAGAAAGGTTCTCAATACTTTTCTAATAATAGTCTTCTCATCAATGTTTCCATTGGCTCCTCTAATAGAATTTACTACCTCCTTAATTCTACCACAATACTGAGCAATATTTTCACCTTCTTGCATTTTCATTTCATCAAACTTACCTCTCAAGCTTTCAAATTTGGCTCTTAGTACATTTTTGTCCCCAACATAGATAGCTACTAGAGTTTCCCACATTTTCTTTACATTGGTACAATCCTTGATGTCCTCAAATTCAGTATAGCTTAGGGCAGATGCAATCTCCAACATTTCCTAATTGTGTTCTTGTTTTTCTTTCATCTCCTAGGAAGTCAAAGGTGCAATAGGTATTACATAATCATTTTCCACATAGTATTTTGTTGAATCACCAATACTAGCTAGATGCAATTCAATAAAACTCTACCATGCATGGAAGTTCTCCTTGTTCAACTTTGGTACCTCCTTTTTTGTACATCTTGATCATTAGCTCCAAGTGCCTTTAAATTTTTTCTCTACAAGCACCAAAAGATTTGATACTAATTTTTATAATGATTTTAGAATAACTGAGAGAGGGGGGTGAATCAGTTAGCCCTGGGTCCAAATGTACCAAATTAACTTTCCATTTGTTCAACAATATCATATCTAATTAGATTTAAACTCGGTCTCTATAGCATATACCAACAACATAAAACTTTTAGTCCATTGTCCTAAAGTAGTTAACTTGTAGAATATAAAACTTTCAACATCATTCACATCAAATAACATTCACACAAGTATAACACTAGGATTTATAGTGGAAACCCAATTTGCGAAAAACCACTTGTAACATGATACTGATTTTCACTCTTCTGAAGTGAGCTCTGTGAGAAGCCAAACCGGTTAAAGGTTTAAAATACACACTTTTAGGTATGATCTAGTTAAAGGATTTAATCACCTTGTTAAGGGTGGCCTGGTTAGAGGGCTTAAGAACATTCCATCAGAATGTCACCTTGATTAAATGATTTATACAATGATTGTTAGATCAACCTTGATTAAAAGATTTTGAATGGTATAATGGTTAGAAAGTGATAGTAGGTTATGATATGAAAATACACAACTCACTTTGCAAATATAGATCCTCTTCACTCATGTGTTGATTTATTGAATAAATTTCATTTCCATCTCCATCTCTAATCTTCTTGGAATTATCTTCAAGCAATCACCACAACTATGTTTAGCTCTTCACAACTTCACCTTTAGCCTTCTGCTTAGACTCATCAATCAATAAAATCAACCTCTTCTCTATATTGTAACCTTACAATTAGGCTATCCTTATACCTCCTTGATTAGGTAGATTAATATTTTTCCACTTAATCTCTTTCACAGATCTTAGGTTTAGGTCAGATTCATCGAATCCTTCCATCATTATGTTCTCCTTCTTTTCCTTCTAGATACATCTTCAAACTTCTATTTGAAATCATAAGAAAATGATTTACCATGCATTAAATGCTTCATACCATTTATTAATAATGTCAACACATTTTACATATCCCAAGAATTCAACTATATCGATTGGGATTCTCAATTCTTTCTCAAAATGTAAATTACTAACACTTGGTCAATATTGTGTTTATCTCCTGGGTCATTATTGTGTATCTCAATCATTGCTAACACTTTCCTTCTTAGAAAACATTGTCTTTTCTTGGTAATATTTTTTTGCTTGACAATTACTAATGTTCAGTCAGCACCATATTTTCTCGGCATATACAAACGCTCAGTCGACACTAACATAACTTGATTTAAATTAGATTTCTTCACTTTTTCTAGGTTAAGCCTAGGTTTCCAGTCTTTCTTCTTCACTTAGTGTTAAAGATAAACAACACATTATCTTTTCAATGTACCAACTAATCAAGTACCCATTGAAGTATCACATAACTCAACCTTTCTTTAGGTCCTCTTGTTATCTCCTCTTTTCAAATCCTCTTCATCAATTAAAAGATATGGTACTCTCCTAGATAGTAGTTGTCTTACCAGTTAAGGTTTGACATCAATGATAATATAAAAATTGTTTCAATTGTAGTTTCTAACAATGTTGGTGATAAATTTTTTTGGAAGAATCTCACTAGAGAGATTGAAGAGAAAATATCATGTTCAAAAGTTATGACCTACTGTGTACGGGTCTATGCAATTTTTTTTTGTAAAAGGGTGAGCTTCCTTCTTTAAAATCCTAACCGCTTGAAGGGAGATCTGATCATATTGAAGGTTGTCATAATGTATAGAACCTTTGGCTATTCATGAAAAGTCATGTGAAGAATTATGGTAATGTTTGAGAACAATGACATCATTATGTGAATTTGCATGATATATTCTATATGGGCTCACCTTATAGAATGAAATACTTGAAATTTATAAAAGATAAGTATTTCATATTTTATTAATGCACATAATTTTTGAGTTTGTAATTCATGCTATACTATTGGTTAGTAAAATATTGTATGCTTCTATCATTGGCATTTTTGGTCGAGATAGTTTAGTGAGCTATTTGTAATCTCTCTCTGACATACCTTCAAGAAAAAAGCATAAGATAATTGCATTCAAGGGAGAAAGAACTTGATTCTTGAAAACTAATTGATGATTGCAACTAGATGCAAAGGGAGTCATAAATTTCAAAAGAGGTGAATAATTTGATAAACTTTATCTTTAGAGGGAGCAGATGGTTCAGTCAACTTGTGACAATCTTGATCATATTGATTGAGAGGGAGTTCATTATTGAAGGTGAAACATTTCTGAGGTAAACTTGATATAATTTATTATTATACTAATGAATCGTGAATATTTTTAATGGGACTACCCCATGTGTAAATCATGAGGAAGTGAAGACTTCCAAATGATTATCACTTGTATTTGCAAAAGTTATTGGAAGGTGATGATCTTACAATAACTTGACCTTCTATTATGATAGACATCTTGTAATGGCTGAAACATATAATAATAGATATAACTTATGGATAGAATCATTGATTGAGGCAATCCAGATTAAATATTGAGAAGCTTGTGGATATAATTGTTGATTGAGGCAATCCACCTAAGAAATTATGGATAGAGTTTCCGATAGAGGAAATCCATAATAAAGCTCATGAGTTTGTGGATAGAATCAATGATGGAGGCAATCCACACAAGAGCTTGTGGATAGAATTTCCAATGGAGGAAATCCACATAAGAGCTTGTGGATAGAATCACTGATGGAGGCAATCCATACAAGAGCTTGTGGATAGAATCTCTGATGGAGGCAATCCACCTAAGAGCTTGTGGATAGAATCATCGATGGAGGCAATCCATCTGAGAGCTTATCGATAGAATCTCTGATGGAGGAATCCACATGAGAGATTGTGGATAGAATCGATGACAGAGGAAATCCACCAAAGATCTTGTAGATAGAATCACCAATGGAGGAAATCCACACGAGAGCTTGTGGATATAACCATTGATGGAGGCAATCCACCTGAGATCTTGTGGATAGAATCGATGATGGAGGCAATCCACATGAGAGCTTGTGGATAGAATTGTTAGTGGAGGAAATCCACATATTGAGACTATGTTTCTATTGATTACATCATGAGGATGATGCTTCTATTTCTTACATCTTAGGTTTGATACTATCAGGTGTGATAAGTGTTGACATTGGATTGATTTATCCTCCCTAGCTAAGAGGGAGTGTTGATGTATGTAGCATCGGTTAGATAAATAAATCTGACTATATGATTATTATAAGAAATGATTTATTACATATACATATATATATTAATATATATAATAATTGATATTATTTTATACATTAATATTCATATATATATATATATATATAGTTGAATATTTATTCTTATAATAATTATTTAGTTAATTAATAAATTAGATTAATGAATAGACATGTCCCATGAAGGGACATGTCTCTTCTTGTACTTGTCATGTATAAATACAAAGAGATCGATGCATTTGGAAAACACATACAATTAGATAGTGCTATTACATTTGCAATGATCCTAAAACCTTGACAAATAAAATAAAGAAAATAGTATATGAAGAGGATCTTATTGCTTCCTAATTATGATGATTAAATTAAAATGTAAATTTCTCTCAGAATGCATATTTGATCTAATTGAATAGATAGTCACAAAATGGAAGATTCAAACTATAATGCATGTACATTAATGTAATTAAGATGAGTTGATACAAATGATCTAGATTAATGAAAATGAAGCTAAGAATGATGTAAATTTCTATGATATTAATGATAAACTCAATTAAACAACATGTTATTACATAAAATATAGCTATATCAAAATTCCTTGATCATGTGTTTATTTATAGATTTTCAATTGTGATAATTGGAGGGAAATTAATTTGAATTTGAATTCACGGTTAAGATTGAATTCCAACTGAGGGGTTAAAATCAAAAATTTGAGTAATCCATGTGATTGAAGCTCATTGGATAGATTTATAGATTTCACTTTCCAATCCGTTAGAACCAACAAGTAAAGAATGACCTAATATTTGCACTCAATGCATGACATATCCAATGAATTCCAGATCAATTAAATTTTTGAATACTTTATTATCTCTATAATCTCCAAAAATCATCACATATAATCAAAAAAACATCACCACTCTCTACAACAGTAATTTATTAACCATTTATATACTTGTTCTAGGTTGGTGCTAGAACACTAAAATGTTTTACAACTTGGCCCTCAAATCCAACTTATCATTATGAGAGAGCGCACCAAAATCAAAATTAAACATCCTTGATGTTGGCCTACAACATTAAAACCTAAAAAAATGTCGTTCAGACACAAACATTTAACTGCAATACCAATCTAACCAATTGTGTCCAATAGTACATTGTCTTTACTATGAGTTTCACTTCAATCTTCAATAAATTTAAGAATACTCCAAGATAATTGATCCAATTGTAGGAATAGATGGATATACCTTTGTAGTTGTTAACTCCATGAATGTGCACCTTAAATTGATCATCTTCTCTAGAAAAATTCACTATTTCTTTCTTTTTGCACTATCAAGAGTTGACTGAACACTTCATCATTCTTTAATCTGATCCTTCAATACCATCAGTAAATTTATTTTCTTGACATAAAGAAAACATATTTCTAGAAATGACAACATCACAACACACTCATGTGACCAAAACACATATGACATTCATCAAATGTCAACATAATCATTACTCACTTTGACTCATTAGAAATATCTTCTATGACCAAAGTTAGGAATGAGTTTGATGAGTAGAGGTACAATAAATGATGTGCCTTGAATGAAAAAGATAGGAAATCTCTAGGAGTTGGCATACATAGATTAAAATATTCTCTAGCTGAAGGAGTAAAGATATAAAATACAATCACCTATCCTAAGTGTGTGAATGACTTAGAGAAATGGATAAAATAAAATGATAACAAATTGTCTACATTGTCGAAATCATTTGATCACTTGATAATTTTGGTTGATAGTCATGAAGGAAAACTCATATCTATGATGGATAAAATCAAAAGAAAATCTCATAGAAGGAGAGAGTGTCTATACAATAAGTACCTTTATAGGATTAGTTTATCAAGATTTAAATCAAATTGAGCTAAAATATGACAATTAGTAATATATTTAATGAAAATAATGACAATAAGAGTCCTATAGATCTCTAGTTAGGTATACCAATGAAAATATCTCATAAATCTTCCATTAGTGAGTCCAAAATAAGAATTATGCTAAATGATTACACAACTAAGTCTATTTCAATGAAAACTATGCTCAATTATGCTAAAAATGTGCTCCCATCTCAAATTGAATCTAGTGATGATGCAATTCTCAAATGTATATGGATCCTTTTCTCCTAATTTTAGCCCTCTATTTGTAGATTTTGGCAAGCATAGGGGGTGGAGTTACTTTGACCATGATTGAGTTTGAGTTAAGTCCATAGTTTCAAATATGGGGACAATTTAAATATTTTATCCTTAAAGCTTGGGACAATGAGATAAAATGAGTGGTCAAGATGCTTTCTCCTTATTAGTGATTGAGATTCAATGTGGCTTTGATCCATGTGAGTCCAATCCTTAATTACTATTGGTTGAGGTAATTCCTCCCATGTGGTGGGTGAGAGATATTAGGATTTAATTTATTAAATTTAATTAATTTCTTTAGCCATGTGTACTGCTTGAATGGGTTAATTTTGATTTTAATTGAACTATACAATTAATTAGATTAATTGCACAATTAAATAATTATTTTAATTTATTTAATTCTTTTATCTTTGAATTTCAATCAATATTGGATTTTAGGCTTGATTGCAATTAATGCTTTGATTTTGCTTTAGTTTTGCCTTAGTTTCTCACTTGGTTTGATCTTGAAATTTTTTAGGTGTCTACAGAATGATTGGGATAATTTGTTAGCTAAGAAGCTTGATATCTTCTAAGATAAATATTTGTTTCAGCTGGCTAAGAGAAGTAGAGGGAGTATATAGCTCACTTGATGCACCTGACCTCCAATCCAGAGAGAAACTTGAATATGCCATATGTAGTCAAATAAAAATCATTGAAAACTTGAAGGAGACTTTAAAAAAATAGTCTAGAGCTTTAAGGAGTACATTTTTTGGTGTTATTAATCTCATATAAGTATACGTAGTATACTTGTTATATAGGTAGCTTATATAGGAATTTTGATAGATTTTTTTGGTTGCAAAACCCTCACACCTTTTTCATTGATGTCAAAGGGAGAGAGATATGTAGTGAAAAATGTATTATTCATATAAGGGGGAGTAAGTGGGAGAGCATGTGAAATGTGAAATTTTGATCTTAGCGATGTTAGAGCTTTTTCTTGTAGGACCAAACTTGGTAAATAGATATGCTTGATTCTCAAATATGTGAACTCTCAAGTTTGACAAGAAAGAGTCTAATTGATGAGGATTGCATAAGATCCTCCTTCTTCTTTGAGCTCCACAGGACTCAAGCAAGTATTACCCTAGAAAATTCACTATATTTCAAGTAAACTTCAAATGGTGGATTGGGTTCTTTACTGTTATGTTACTATATTTCAAATTACTTCAATAGAAAATCACTCTGCAAACAACTGAGAATATCCTGATACAAAGTATGACAAGGGAAACTACAAAAGTAATAACATATAACAGTGGCATAAGGATATTCATCCTTCTTTTTCAAAGTTTAACTCTAGGAAGGCTGACCTTTTGATTCTCTCTTGAAGGAATCAACAATATGAACTGTATTACTTGAATACATTTCTTTCAAAATATGTATGTATTTGGTAATAATTTTTTTTGAATGATTTACTTTGTGATTGATGACTGAAAGATAACTACATAACAAACATCCAACCACTGCCTAATCCTTGGGCAAATAGTTATTGAATGTAAATCCACAAGAATAACTCAATAAGAATACTGTAAAATGCCTTGCAAACTACATACAGTTTGAATAGAATGCCTTACAAACTACTCTATCACCCTTATATTGTTATCATCAAAATCCTAACAATTATGTTTAATCTTTGAAATTGATTATGAAAATTTAATCCTTTCCTTGAAAGAAATTCATAAACAATTAGACAAGTTTCCTTACAACTGGTATGTTTTAAATGCCTTACAAATAAAAGCATACAAGAGTAGAACATAAAAGTAAAGAGACAATAACAAAATAAGATAGAAACTACAGTGTATTTTATTGAAAATAATCCTGTCTCGATACATACAAAATTTTAAGTTCAGATGCATAAACACAGAAGTGAGAAGTCTTCTCTACAGAGATTTGTATTCAAAGTTCATCTATTATCCAAACCCCCCAAATGAGAGGTTACAACTCATATATATAGCTAAACCATCTTGGAATCCTTAAATGAGTAAGGATACAACAAGCTTCAAATGGTTTAAGCCTAAACCTAAAACAAAAAAGACAAAAATACAAAAGAGGCCCCTCAGGTGGTGGAAAGAAAAAAAATTGTGATGAATCATTTGAAATTTGTCCTGTTCATTTGATAACTGACACCTTTGTTTGAAGATATTCTTGATAACTTCACTGAGTTATAACGAGATATGGTGACTGACATTTTAGGCTAACTTACACCATTCTTCATAAATAGTTATCATTCCTATGCTCATATGTTAGGTGTCAGGTATTAGGTATCCTCTTTAGTCCTCATCAATGTTGAGGTCAACTGCTACAGGCTTTCTCTTCTTTGGCTTGGTGAGTGTGTCCCATGTAGTTACCTCCTCCTCTATGCACCATTGAAAACTCTGAATGTTCTACAATTGTACCTTTTTCCTTTACCACCTAGCATCAGTGATCAATTTGACATATGTAACAAATTTAGTAAAGTCCATTTCAGCCTTTAAGGCTTCATCCAAAGTGGCATTAAAATTGTCAATATCTAATTCATTATTCTCATTAATGAGAGCCTCTTTCTTAGGCAACAAAGAATCAAAATCTGATTTCCATTTATCTAACCCCTTTATTGAGCCATCCTTAGTCTTGATCAGAGGAATGAACTTGTTAAAATCTGAGCCAAACATAACTACCCTTTCCTCTAGTTAGTTTTCTTTTCCTTAAAAAATGACAAAGTGGCCCCAATCCGATGAATCTCCTCACCAACCTACAAAACTATCTCTAGAATATCTATCTTGAGGGATTGTACAGTTGCCAATCTTTCAAACAATGATGCTCTAGCTCACTAGGTTCCATAATAAGTATTTAATGTAGTGACAAAATTGTTTACTTCAATTTGTATCTAAGGAAGTTTGATATATGCAGTGTAAACTACATCTACCTTTTCTTTCAGGGCATCAATTCTATACTACAAAATCCTTAATAAGGCATCCAATGCCACTCTTTTCTTCTCTACATTGGCCTATTCTACATAAACTTATTTTCCTTCTACACTCTAGTTTTCTAATTATGGGGGTTGTTCAGGTGGTTGAGGGGTGATCATAAGCATATTTATTATCTTCAAAGATAATTCTTCTACTATTTTCTTCAATTCCTTTTCCTTCATGATATGCACTTGGCTATCCTTGACAAGTGCACTATAATCTTCAAATAGGTTTTTAAACCTATCTGAGAGTTTCTTGGATTTATCCTCATTTAATCTTTCAAAATGAGTGAGGAGCTATGAAATCTCAAGGTCACCTATATTGAGGATTGACCACACAATCTTATCCCCTTCCATTTTTTCTTGTACATTCAGAAGAGAAGGCTTCTGATCTTTGGGATACAAGCTCCACATGGCCAGTGCTTGATTCTTTTGGCTATACCCAAACCCTTTTATGATGTCTCCAACCTAAATTTTTGAAGAAAAATTTATATCTAGCTACCTTCTTATTTGGTCTATTATGAATGTAGAGGAAAGATCTCAGCTAGGCACAAGTAGCATATTGCTAGCCTTTACCAACTTCCTCGCATCCTTGGGGATTATTGTTTCTGATTTAGGATCATAATCTTTCAGTGCTTGAATAGCCTCATTTGGAACTTGGCCTTCTTTTGTGATTTGCACACTAGAAGAAACCTATTGTTGCTTATGCCATAAGAGGAAGTTTTTTAATTCTCCAGTCTTAATAAATTCATCATCTTTCAAGAAAGAATCTTGCTGGAGCAATCTTTCACCTTGACATAGAACTAGAGGCAACTCAATTTCCTCTACTACTTCTTTCAGTTTTCTCTTGTCTTCTCTTATCCTCTTCCTCAATTGGTGATCATAGGCCCTTGTGCCATTAATTAGAGCTCCCACTCTATCTTTTTTCTTCTCAGTAGCCCTTACTTGTGAAGGCCCTCTAATTTGTAGCTTTTGATTTTTGAGAGGAGGCTCACTAGTATCCTAAGAAATTGGAAGTTCTATCAAATCCACAACTATGTTTTCATCTTCTTCTTGCTCAATAGGAGGTGTCTATTCCATGGCAGGAAGGTTGTGTACTAAATAACCATCACTATCTTCTTCATACTCTAATGAAGAATTCTTTTCTTTTTTCCTCTCCTTATCATCAATTAATCCTTCCAAAGAATAGACTAGAGCATTATAATTGGCCATCATTTGATCTAGCCTTTTTAAATAAGGCAATGCTGGGAAGAAACCTCCAAAAGGAATTCCCTTCTTCTTCAGCTATTTCTCTAACGACAAAAAATCTTGGAATTGTTGTGCTCTCCTTTGCACCTCATCATCTTCTAGGATATTCCTTATGAGATCCTCTTTAGGAAATTCCTCATGTCTATTATTTATGGGAATAGTGGGAGTATAGAAATTTCTTGCAATAAAAATGAAATCCTATGTATCCACATATCTATAGAAGGCATCACTCATTCTATAGTGGCCTCACCAGTCATTTACTTTATTCAATTCATTCTTCCCAATTGTGAAGTTGCAGACTTTGAAATGCCTTGGGGTAAAAGTACCCTTTCTGTGTGGGGCCAAGTGCTCCTTATTAGTCAACATGAGTTTCCAAATGAAATCTAGCACTACAATCCTTGGTGGCACAAAAAATGGGAGAACATGAGGTGGCTGGGGGCACCCATAAACTCTGATCATTGTGAAATCTTTCTCATAATAAAAATCATCCCAGTTGTGATTTCCTATCCACTTGTCAACAAGTTGACAAGGCCTTAGTAATTGCAAAACTTTTATTGGTAGCCTGGATAGATTTAATCCTAAGCTAAAGAAAATTAGTTGTACTATCCAATTTTGAAAAGCACAAAAATCATTCTCCCAACTATACTGGATTAGGTTGACCATTCCACATCATCCTAGGCTGGAGGTACTATAGATCCATGATATTGTAATTGTGATACAAATTAAGATGCATCAAAAGTGAGTAATGCATAAACCTAGGAGATGGATCCTTCTTCCTAATATCCTCAAGACCTTCATGCATTTTACTTATTACATATCCTATATAGTCATATCCTCTACTTACATGGAGATTCTATGAGTCTAGCACCATCATCAAAATATTAGAAGAAATTATCTCTGCACCACCATCTACTTCCAACACTCTACATAATCCATATGCAATGTATTTGATATAGAAACTTAGGTCTTTGTAGAAGTATGGGGAAGTCTTAGGTACTGCAGCAATGTAATTCCTATTAGGCTTTGGGACATGATTTTGGATTTGTCTAGAAACTAGGGTTGACTCCCTAACATATCTATTTTCTTGGGCCTGCAAATTAATCTTTGTAGTCATTGGGATATGTGTACCAAAAGCTTTCATGAATAAGTTTCTATCTAGTGTTACTATGGATGAGACATCATCTTTCCTTTTTTTTTTTGACAAGGGGTCATATATGTTGGCCAATTCAATCAGAAAATATATATCTAGGAAGATGTCTGGTACTATCAACCTAGCCAACCCTGAGGTCCAAGGGTTTGAAATTGATGAAGGGTGCTCCCGTTAATACCACAAACTCATAACAGAAATAGAGAAACAACAACAATATGCAAGAACAGAAAATTGGCTTCTTATTATCTCCACAAATGTGGAATTACAAACTTTCAGAATTACAATATGCAAAGCCACATGGGCATTCCCTTACAATATTCTTTAGGACAAAGCCTCGAATCAATACCCAGATCTACTACCCAGAACTATTCTGAACTGCCTAAGACAATAATACAGCCTTCCTTATATAGGCAATTTTTTCACCGCCTGGGAAGGTTCCAAAATTTTAGCCAATAACGCCGACCAAACTTAGAATTAATTTATTTTACATTTCATTACATCATAGTCGGCTCAAGATAACCTTTGAAACCCGAACAGAAATTTTGAAGAAAATTATTTTTCGCCATTTCAGGTGGCCCAACTTCCAAAGACCATAAGTCATCACCAGTTGACCCGATCGGCTATTATAACCCCATTTTGAAAATGCCACGAAGCGCTCTACAGGCTTGACCCACGCAAGTGCCCATCACCCAAATTTTTGACCTCATCCGGGGCCTCTAAAGCCTTCAAAACTAAGTTCAAAGTTTCTGTACCCTACTGCCAATACCGAAAATCTTCAATATCTTCCAATATACACTTGATCTGGCAATGAAACTTTACTGGCAGACTTATATGACCAAAATGAACCTCTAAGAAAGAAATCAGATCATTCTGAGCACATACAAAAAATTACCAAAAATAGTAACTTTCCATAAATAGCAGCTCTGCACAAAATAACCCTTATTGAATATAAAAACATAAATATTTTTGGGTGATGCAAGATTGCTCTTACACCCAGGATGCTCCTGCATCAGACACCCGGGATAATTTGAGAAGTGACCCTGTCACGACTCAGGTGTGTAGAGGAAAACCAAGACGGTTAACCCCCTCCTTTGTTAGCCATGATGAATCTTCAACAGGTCATCCTTTCCACTTGACCAGATATTCTTCATATGTCCTGTTCCTTGTGCTTCTGCCAACACGACTATCCAGTATATCTTCAATCTCCTTAGTGTCTGAACTAGTTGCTAGAATACTCCACTGTGCTACTGTGATCTCATCTTCAACACCTCCTTCATGATACTCTGTCAGATCTGAAATGTTAAACACTGGTGAAATATTTAGCTCAGTAGGCAATTCTACCTCATATGCGTTTCCTGAATCATGTTTCTTCAATATCCTGCATGGTCCAAACTTCTTCATTTTCAGCTTGTTATATGTACCAACTGGAAACCGCTCCTTCCGCAAATGAACCATGACTTCATCACCAACCTGAAATTCCTTATACCTCCTTTTCTCATCTGCCTTAGCCTTATACTGTGCGTTCATCTTGGTAATATGCTTCCTCACCTCCTCATGGATGTTCTTCAAGTGTTCTACAAAATTCTCAGCTTCAGCACTACTTATTTCTCCTTTATCTATCTTCCTCAATTCAGATGCATTTCTTGGACTACTTCCATATATAATCTGGAATGATGATTTACCAGTGCTCCTGTTGACAGAATTATTGTATGCAAATTCTACCTGTGGTAAAATCAAATCCCATCCCGTTGGCTTATCTCCAACCAAACATCTCAGCAAATTTCCCAAACTCCTATTTACCACCTCTATCTATCCATCAGTCTGTGGATGATGTGATGAACTGAACTTCAAATTTGTCTTCAACTTCTTCCACAATGTACGCCAGAAATATCCAACAAACTTAGTGTACCGATCTGAAACTATGGTCTTTGGCAAACCATGAAGTCTCACTACTTCTCTGAAAAATAATTCTGCTACATGAACAGCATCATTAGTCTTCTTGCAGGGAATGAAATGTGCCATCTTTGGAAATCTGTCAACCACCACAAAAATTGAATCATGTCCCCGCTGAGTCCTCGGTAAACCAAGAACAAAGTCCATGCTGATATCCTCCCAAGGCTTCTCTGGTACGGGTAATGGCTAATACAATCCTGTATTCTGCTTCACTCCTTTCGCCATCTGACATACTCTGCAACTCTGTACAAACTTCTTCACATCTTGCTGCAATTGTGGCCAATAATAATTCTCACCAACCAAAGCAACGGTTTTATCATGACCAAAATGTCCAGCCAATCTTCCACTATGCTTCTCCTTGATGAGATTCTCCCTCATAGAACTTCATGGAATGCACAACTGACTCCCTCTGAATAGCATATCATCCTAGATGATGAAATCCAACCATTTCGTCCTGTCTAGAGTAACAGGTTCTGTACAAGCTTTCCAAGCTTCACCAAAATCAGGATCCTCTGGATACAAATTCTTGAGTTCCTTGAACCCAACCACTTCAATCTACATTTCTGTCAGCAATAGTTGCCTTCTGCTAAGAGCATCTGCAACCCTATTAGACTTTCCACTCCTGTGTTTCAAAACAAATGTATAACTCTGCAAAAACTCAACCCATTTCAAATGCCTCTGATTCAACTTTCCTTGACTATTCAAATATTGCAAAGCTTGATGATCAGTATACAAAACAAACTCCTTAGGAAGTAGATAATGTCTCCACTTCTTTAATGCCTAAACTATAGCATAAAATTCTTGATCATAAACAGAATATTTTCTCTTGGCATCATTTAACTTATCACTAAAATAAGCAACAGGTTTACCTTCTTGGCTCATAACAGCTCCTATTGCAGTACCACTAGCATCACAATCTACTTGAAACACCTTATTAAAATCTGGAAGTGCTAAAATAGGTTGTTCTGTAACTTTTTGTTTGAATAATTGAAAACTCTTTTCTGCCCCATTAGTCCACTTAAACTCTTTTCTATCCCCTCTCATTGTTTCAGTCAAGGGTCCACAAATACTGCTAAAATTTTGGATAAACTTTCTGTAAAAGCTAGCCAAACCATGAAAAGATCTTACCTCCGTAGCACTCCTTCGAGTAGGCCATTCAAGGATAGCCTGTACCTTCTCTGGGTCCATTTTTAGACCTTCTGCTGAAACTACAAATCCCAAATACACTAACTCTTTCTTCACAAAACTACACT
Source organism: Chamaecyparis obtusa (assembly GCA_027943335.1). Taxonomy (NCBI): domain Eukaryota; kingdom Viridiplantae; phylum Streptophyta; class Pinopsida; order Cupressales; family Cupressaceae; genus Chamaecyparis; species Chamaecyparis obtusa. The sequence continues at coordinate 550,803 of BSBK01008435.1, read as the reverse complement.
TCTTCAAATTAATCAACAATTTCTCTTCTCTCAGCTTCTCAAATACCATACGAATATGCATCATATGCTCCTCCAATGTCTTACTAAAGATCAAAATATCATCTAGATAAACAATGACAAACTTACCTAGAAATTCTTTCAGAACCTCGTTCATGAGCCGCATGAAAGTGCTCGGTGCATTGGTTAGCCCAAAAGGCATGACTAACCACTCATATAGTCCTTCCTTTGTCTTGAAGGCAGTCTTCCATTCATCTCCTTCTCTGATCCGAATCTGATGATATCCACTTTTGAGATCTATCTTTGAAAAATACACAGCTCCACTCAAACAGTCCATAATATCATCCATTCGTGGCAATGGAAACTTATACTTGATTGTGATCTTGTTTATTACCCTAGAATCTGTACACATCCTCCATTCTCCATTCTTATTTGGTGCTAATACCGCTGGTACAGCATAGGGAATCAGACTCTCACGGATCAATCCTTTCTGTAACAACTCATGTACTTGTCTGTTCAACTCCTCACTTTCTGCAGGTGTCATTCTGTGTGCTGCCTTGTTCGGCAAACTCACTCCTGGGATCAAGTCCATCTGATGACTGATCTTCCTGACTGGTGGTAATCCATCAGGCACGTTATCGGATACAATATCTTGAAACTCATTCAACAAATCTGCAACTTCTACAGGAACATCTTCTACTTCCTCTTTACTAGCTTTTGGAATTAAAGCAAAACATACATGCTCATGCCTCATACCATCTAGGAAATTTCTTCCATCAACAAAATTTATCCTTGCAGTACCACATACCTTTTCTTCAGTCTCCTTCAATGGTTTTAGCTTATGTCGCACTCCATCCTTTGTCAGGGAATAGGTATTCGCACGACCATCATGTATAGCACATCTGTCAAACTGCCATGGTCTACCCAACAACATATGACATGCATCCATAGATATGATATCACACAATACCTCATCTTGGTATCCGCCAATCTTGAACTTCACTAGGCATTGTTCATTGACCATGACCTTGTGGTCATCTTGTACCCAGGCAATCCGATATGTATGTGGGTGTTTCTGTCTCTTGAGCTTCAACTTTGTCACCATCTCTTCTGACACCAAATTGTCAGTGCTTCCACTATCGATAATCACATCACAACATTTACCCTCACACTTGCATCTAGTGTGAAACAGGCTCCTCCTTTGTTCAGGTTCATTCTCTCCACTCAGCAAGACTCTTTTATTAATTAGCGTTTCTCCTCTTTTAGCATCTTCAGAATTTGATGATCTAGCATCTTCATCGACATGTGCAACTCTGGCCTGGCCTTCATTTCTCCTATCTGTTCTGCCTTGGCGCTGAGGACATTCAAATGCCCTGTGACCTTCTTCTCCATAGTGAAAACATGTTCCACGGAAGCCACCTCTTCCAGATCCTTGTCCTCTTCCTCTCCCTCTTTGATCTCTATTATTCTGATCCTGGAAGTGATTGAAATTATTTCCTCGCTGATTCTGACTACTACTAGCCTCATCCTTCTTTTTCAGATCTTCATTTCGGCTACCATATGACCATCCACCAGATCATCCACCGTGACCTCTTCCATTTTGTCTACTCTCAAACTTCTTGTTCAACTTTTCCTCTACTTTTAGGGCAAACTAGTATGCCTCTTCAATACTATTCATTCAAACTAGATTTAGCTCCTCCTGAATGCTTGGCCTTAACCCATTAAGGTATCAGGCAACTTTCTCCTTATCAGCTTCTGCATGGCCTGTTCTGATGAGAAGTCGATAGAACTCCTCTGTATACTCCTGAATAGATCTTCCTGCTTGCTTCAAACTCTGCATTTTCTTCAGTAGGTCAAGCTCATAATCAACAAGAATGAACTGTCACTTCAATTTATCCACCATCCGATCCCATCTCGTGATTTTCTCCTTTCCCCTTCTATTTCGCTCCAACTGAATCTCTTGCCACCATATCTTTGCATGACCTTTCAGTCTGGCCTTCGCAAATTTGACCCTATCAAGATCCTCAACATCTTCATACTCAAAATATTCTTCACATTCATTGATCCAGTCGATCAATTCCTCTGGGTTAAGATTTTCAAAAAATGTAGGAACCTCAATCTTAGGTCTTTTCCCAATCTTGGAAATTGCCTGAAAAAGTCTTTCTTCCTCCTGGTTCACAATTTCAGCTTCTCCTTCTTGATATTCTTCTTCGGCTTCATCCTCGCTTTCATCTCTGACATTAAGATTCATTTCTCTATGAATCTCTTCTTGTAATGCTCGCACTTGTCTCTGCAGCTCTCTAACCTCAGGTGTTACAACACCAGCTCTTCCGCCACGTTCCCTTAGTGGAGGCATTTTCACGATGCGCACTGAAACCCTAGCCACGGTCCTGGTGCAAACTGCCTCACAGTCGGCGATCTGTTTACACACTCAAAATGAAGGGTGCTCCCGTTAATACCACAAACTCATAACAGAAATAGAGAAACAACAACAATATGCAAGAACAGAAAATTGGCTTCTTATTATCTCCACAAATGTGAAATTACAAACTTTCAGAATTACAATATGCAAAGCCACATGGGCATTCCCTTACAATATTCTTTAGGACAAAGCCTCGAATCAATACCCAGATCTACTACCCAGAACTATTCTGAACTGCCTAAGACAATAATACAGCCTTCCTTATATAGGCAATTTTTTCACCGCTTGGGAAGGTTCCAGAATTTTAGCCAATAAGGCCGACCAAACTTAGAATTAATTTATTTTACATTTCATTACATCATAGTCGGCTCAAGATAACCTTTGAAACCCGAACAGAAATTTTGAAGAAAATTATTTTTCGCCATTTCAGGTGGCCCAACTTCCGAAGACCATAAGTCATCACCAGTTGACCCGATCGGCTATTATAACCCCATTTCAGAAATGCCACAAAGTACTCTACAGGCTTGACCCGCGCAAGTGCCCGTCACCCAAATTTTTGACCTCATCCGAGGCCTCTAAAGCCTTCAAAACTGAATTCAAAGTTTCTGTACCCTGCTGCCAATACCGAAAATCTTCAATATCTTCCAATATACACTTGATCTGGCAATGAAACTTTACTGGCAGACTTATATGACCAAAATGAACCTCTAAGAAAGAAATCAGATCATTCTGAGCACATATGAAAATTACCAAAAATAGTAACTTTCCATAAATAGCAGCTCTGCACAAAATAACCCTTATTGAATATAAAAATATAAATATTTTTGGGTGATGCAAGATTGCTCTTACACCCAGGATGCTCCTGCATCAAAAATGGGTACCAGGATTTCAGAATTCTTATAAAAATATCTAGATAAATACATTCCAAACACATCATGTGTCTTTGTATCTCTACAAAATGCTAGATCATCAGTGAAAATTATGTCACTGACCTTTTTGTTTTGTGTGGACCCAGGCAACAAAGTGATAAATTCATCTGAGTAACTTTCTTTCCCTTTATCTTTAGCTCTCTTACTGGTAAAAGCTCTGCTCATCGTTGGCTGACTCATTCTTGATCAATTGATAAAAATTCTTGTAGAAATTCTGAAATCCTAAATTCTTGAACATTGAAGAACTTAGAAAAATTCATGAAGAAATTCTCTCTCTAGCTCCTAAATTCTTGGTGAATTTAGAATGAGTAATGGTTAGGTATATTTATTCTGGAGAATTGGATGCATTAGACCATTTGAGACTCAAGCTCTATAATTCATGTCACTTTTTTCATTACTTGGTACGCTCATAAATTAATTCACTAGCTAAGAGCCGAGAAAGTGACAGGCAATCAAATTTTGATTTTTGGCAACCTAGCGACTACACAACTTCTCACAGTTGCTAAAAGACTTGGTTCTATTTTAATATTTTCAAAGATTAAGCGAGTAAAGGGAAAATATCAGTTGTTGAATGATTTAATTCTTTTAGAATTTATCTTGAGACCTGGCAACTAAAGACAACAATCATGGTCACTGAATATTTTGGCTTTCTATGATTTTATCTAGAGACTTAGAGACTATCATTGATCTTTGATCAGACGGCTCTCAATACTTTCTAATATTTTAATTTTTTTCCTTCCAAGACTTAGCAACTACAGTTAGTCTCCTCATCGCTGAATGTTTGAGCTCTTTTTTATTTTACCTTGAGATTTAGTGACTACCATTAGATCTTAATGTAACAGTCTTCCTTAAGTCTCTTTACCTTTACTTTTCATTGAGAGACTTAGCAACTACAGTGAGTCTCTTAATCACCAAAACCTTGTTGACTTTTCAAACTTTTCTAGAGATTACCCAACCTCTCTCATCTAGAGATCTAGCGACTAAGGAGAAGTCTCTTAATCGCTACAACTTTTAATAAACTTTGACTTCTTCTCACAACTTCACGCTAGCCACAACATCTAAATCTGACGGTGCTCATTTTTTGAAACAAAACCTTTGAAAAATTAAAGATATGTGAGATGGAATTTCAACCACATGATATTAATCCAATGGTAGTCACTCAATCTCTATAGTTTTGGGATGACATCATCTTTATTAAGTGATTCAGAGACAACCGTAGGAGCTTAACTTTGAAAAGGGAGAATCAATAGTAGTCACATGATCTTAGGATCTTTACTTTGACTTTGACTTTCTGAAGAGATCTGGTGACTGAGTGAAAATATCCTTGATTTATTACATCTAGAGACTTACCAACTATAGTTTATCTCATAGTTGCTAAAAAATTTATTATTTCACCACTTTACCTAGAGATCACCCGACTGAGTGCATTTAGGATTTAGAGACTGGGCAATTATAGCTATATTTAAAACATTTCTCAGTGTAGTCACTGGATCTCATAAAGTAGTTCAAACCATTTGGAGACTTCCCAACCGAGGGCATCCATTGAGTCACTTGTGAAAAGAGAATATTCTTACAACTTGAAGAGATCGCGTGGCTAAAGGGTTTCAGGATGTCAATTGACTAAAAGGAATATGCAGGATTTTTGGGGAGACTAAGCGACTAGCAGGAATAAATAAAAGAACATGCAAAAAGATTTCCTAAGTGAATTCAAAAAGTAACAATAAAATAGAGCTCACTTAGGTACTCCTAGGGTTTTCTAGATTTTTAAGCATACCTTGACCTAGCACTTAGGTTTTTTTCAATTTTGATCAACTCTCAAGCTCTGGGAATGGAAATTTGTAGGATATTTTCATTACAAAAATAGGGAACACCCTCAAAGAAAAATTTTGAAAGACAACTGGTAGAACTAAAAAAACTAACAACGGTAGCTCTATTTGAGGATGTTTAAATGAAAATTTAAGCAAGAACCATAGATCTCTAGGGAAGTAGACCAAACTAACAAACCTATTCGCAGGAAAGAAACACACAACTAGAAGGGAAACACACCTGTACAAAAATTACATAAACTTACATGTGCACAAAACTAGGACTTCAACTGAAAAAAGGTTTTTAAAACTACCCATGCACTGGAAATTCAAAAATTTCTCCATCCATATTCTTCAACAAGTATGAGTCCTTTCCAAAACTTTGATGAATTATGTAAGGGTCAAGCCATAATGACTCAAATTTCTTATGCTTTCCCTTATCTTCAGCTCTGGCATTCCATTGGAGCACTAAATCATCAAGTTGAAATTTTCTATTAGTATATCTTTTGTCAAAAAGGTATTTCATCTTTTGATGTAATTTGACATTATCCTTTTGACTATCTCTTCTAACTTCATCTAATTCAACCAACTACACCATTATGTCCTGCATTGGCTCTGAAATGTCTAATTCCTCATCCTGGATGAACTTGTATACAAGAAGCAAATTGTTGATAGGCAACCTTGACTGTAAGCCATATACTAGTTCAAATGGGGATTTTCATTTAGCTTTCTTCACAGTAATTCTATCAACCCATAGAGCAAGTTTCAATTTTGAGTGACAGGATCTCTTATTCTATTCCAAAGTTTTCTTCAAGATTTTCAAAATAATTTTGTTACTAGACTCAGCTTGTCCATTTTCTTGAGGGTGGTAAGGTGATGAATAAGAGTTCATGATTCCATTTTCCTTACAGAAGTCCTTAAATTCATCAAACCTAAAACACATTAAATTATTAGTAATTAACTTAATGGGGGCACAAAACTTGGCTAAGATAGTATCCATTAGAAAATCAACCACTATTTTACTTGTTGCCTTCTTGGTGGGGATAGCTTCTATCCATTTTGTGAAATATTCAGTTGCAACAAGTATCCAACTGTTGGCAATTTGGCTGAGTTGATTGCATAGATGTTCTCCTTATTGCAATATATGATCCACATGAAGATCATACAATTCAGAGAGCAAGTATGACAGAGTGCATTGCAAATTTGTCTAAGTATGAGATAACATTTTTACTAGTGTACCCGGACATAGTTTTTGTTTGTGACATTGACTGGAGTGAGTTCAATGCTTGTGCACTTAAACATAGACTCTATGGTGACTAATGATGACCCATCTCAGAGTGAAAGTTAGTATGGAATGTATGGAAGAAGTTATGACAATTTTACCGAAGACAGTGTGAAGCCGACAGGACAGAATATGAAAACAAAACTAGTAAAGAGTTAAGGGATTATTTTGTTTATCAAAATAATGACTTAACAATATAAAGGGATGACATCCTAGATGTTTACTCTTAGATAAAGTTATTTTATAATATGGCAGCTGACCAAGTAAAGTTATTAGCCTTAATAACTTGTATAAATATAATTGTGAAATGTAAGAAAGAGAGTTGTGAAGAATGTAATATGCGAGATCTATGATGTATATGTAATAGCAATAGTGAAAGATCAGTGAAGAGATATTGATGCAAGAAGTATAAGGTTAATTTACCTTGACCTCTTTTGCAATCAGTTTATATTGTACATTACTTGTTTGGGCAATGTGCTCAACTAGCAATCACATTTTATACTACCAACTCCTAACAGGGTTGAGGCTTCTAACAAGGCCTATAGTCCCTTAATCAAGACTGATAAACTATATGCTTGTAATATAATCCTAACAGGGTCACCATCCTTAATAGGATACTTTTTATTAGTGGATCTTTGTGGGTACCATCCCCACTAGGTTTTTCCCTTGGCCAGGGTTTCCTTGAGAACAAATCATGTGTTATGAGTTCTTTAGTTTTATTGCTATGCATGTTGTTTAGCTTCTTATGTTATTCATGTGTAAAGATAATCTATTATAGCCATAATTGGGAAAAAGATAAAGTTTGTAGACTCTTGATTCACCCCCCCCCCCCTCTCAGTATTCCCTATTTCTAACAATTGGTATCAGAGCCTAGTTACTCGGAAAATAATCATTCAAGGAAAGCCTAGCAGCTTGAGTAAGATCTCTATGGATATGGATCAACTATAGAAGAATCTTGAAGAAGCCCTTGAATAGATTGATATGCTTACTGATGAAAGAGACTCTCTGAAAGGAAAATATGATGATGCAAAAAACCTCATTGAGAAACTGAAAAACAAATTGGAAGATCTAAGATCTGAAAAAGAATCTGAAGTTTTTATTGAAGATTGTAATGACAATTTGGAAAAAGAAAATGAGATCCTTAAGCATGAATTGAAGATAGAAAATTTGAAGCTTAGATTGAAAGATGGAAATGGCAAGAATGAAGTGAATCTGAAATCTAAGAATGAAAGTCTATTAACTAAAAATGAAGGACTAAAATCTAAACTTGGAAATGTAACATCTGAACTTGAGAAAGTCAATTTGTAGTATGCTAAACTTGAGAAATACATCAAGATTGTAAAAGGTGAACTGACTCAATCCAAGCAACAACTTGAAAGGTTATATTTAACTAGTGAGAAGATTGATACACAAGCATCTTTTTAGAAACCATTCTATGATAGGACTGGTCTTGGATTCCACACTCTTAAAGCAAATGATGAAAGCAAGGAACCAGATCTAAAAGTATTTGAAAGCTTAGATGAGAAGAAGTCTAATGAGATCAACAAGTCTGAAGATACCCCTAAAGAAGAAGAATCACCGAAGCAAGAGGAATCATTCAAAGGTATGCAAAGAGAATTCAAAGGTAGATGTTTTTCTTGTAATACTATTGGTCATATGAAGAGAGATTGCACAGGTAAGCAATTTAAACCTCTTAATGGTTATTGTTATAACCGTCATGCATTTTTATATAGAGATATTGAATGTAGGAAATCTAAATTTATTGAGAATAATAATAATAGTAGAATGTTTAGGAATACTAACAATGCAGATAAGAAACCTACTGAAGATATGAACAGAAGAAATGGAGTAACATGTTATAGATGCAACAAGGTTGGACACTGTAGACACCTAAAAATCCTTTAGAAAATAAAGTATTTTTATTTTCTGAAAAATCCCTGATGACATCATCATTTATTAATTAATTAATTATTTAATTAATTTATTTATTTTTATGTCATTAAATCCCTTTTTCTTAATTAAAAATATTTAATTAAGAAATCCCTCCCAAAAATGTTTAAATCTTATTTAAACATTAATCCCCTATTTATTAATTATTTTAATTAATAAATTGACCAAAAATCCCCCAAAAAAATAATTAATATATTTTTTGACCAAAACTTGGCCAATTTTCTTAAGACCACTAACCTCTTCCAAAATCTTCTAATCCCTTCTTAATTTCGATTAAAAGGCTAATCCCATCTTTTCTAACCCTAATCTCAACTCAAAATATTTAATTAAGATTAAATATTTAATTTTCATATTTATTGAAAATATTTCAATAAATTTTCCCAAACTTAAGCTTTTGGAATGAATAAACTTTTATTCCATAAAACCTAGGAGAATTCTAGACTCTTCTAGAAACTTCTCAACCCAACCTCTTCACCCATCCTAATCCTAAAATCCCCTAATCCTAATCCTAATCCCCTTTCTAATCTTGTCACATTCCATTAGCAAAAGGTTTACCAAAACTTATGCTAACCTCCTCTTAGTCATCCTCCTTAGTCAACAAAGATGGCCACCTCTTGGCCACCTCTTGCAAATGCATTTAAAGATGCATTTAAGCCTTCCTTATCTTTCTTACATGCATTCATTATGCATTTAAGACCTTCTTATCCCTTCCTTGCCACCTCTTGGCCTTGGGCACATTTACCAAATTGTGCACATGCCCTCAAACTTTCAACTCAATCCTCCCTTGACAGTTGTCAGGACACTTGTCCTTGACTCAACCCTAACCTTAGCCCTAACTCTGACTCATCCTTTTTAACCAAGCCCTTCCCTTTTCCTATAAATACCCTCACTTCCTAAGGCAAATCATCTTTCAACTCTCAAACTCAATAGCAAAGTTATAATGCCATTTTCATTCTAGCATAAGCATAAACTCATCATTTTAGATTATTTTCAAGCTTAAATCACATTTAAATTAGCTTAATTGGATTAACATAGATTCATTTCTTGTTTAATCAATCTTAGTTCATCTTTTAGCTTTGCATATTTGTGTGTTCTTGAGGCCTTTGAGGCAAAATAGGTTCCTCATACCTATTTTGTGTCATTTTGGGTCTTCTTGATCCTCAAATCATCCTATTTGCATGCTCCAAGTGCTTGAGTTTGCACACCCACATCCATTTGTATCCAAGCATATCAAATGGTGCATGGGCGCATCCGTTTTAGGCTTAAACTGAGGTGGCTTTGATTTTAGTTTGTTTACCATTAAATTTGATTTGATAATATGCTATGACGTTTGTTTGTCTTTGGCCTTCAAAACAAGTTTAGGTGCACGCTCAAATCCTAGTCTACATTCTGGCACGCCCGGTGGGACCCACTTCACGGGTTCTTTGCAAACATTCTGATGAGTTTTAGACAATTTTCAGGTTTTTCAAAGCTTATAGGTGGACGTAGCACTTAGATCCATTCTTCTTCTTCTTGTCTATATTCTTCTTCCTCTTCTTGTCTATATTCTTCTTCTATTCCGTCTCCTTTCTTCTTCTTCTTCTAGCAAGGAGGTCATGGCCATTTTTTTTCAAAAATAATAATAAAATCCATAAGGAAGCAAAATCATACACACCTTATTTTAGTGCTTAAAATGAACCCCCAAATCATTCTTGAATGCATTAAGGACTAAAATTTGCAAAATTTGTTCTAACAAACAAAACAAAAAAATTAATCAAGGCATTTGCATCCTTGCAACATCAAGGATTTTTAACAATGCATTCATGCAAAGTAGGAATGATCATATCTTTTTGGGCATAAAAAAAACATCAAATCTGCATTCAAACGAGTCAAAACAAAATCTTGAATGAAGCTAAAAGGAAGAACTTAGGTCCTAAAGCGTCATTTTCCATTTGAAAAGCAAACACAATCTTGAATGCCTTATAGATCAAAACAAAGCTTTTTTAAAAAGTTCTTAATCAACACGCACACTCAATCTTGAATGCCCAAGTCAAAAAACTTGCAAACGCTCGATTTACTTTTTGGAGAAAAGAACAAATCAAAATCTAATCACGAGTGTCTTCATTTCAAAGTTCAAACATCACTTAATCAAATTTGGGAAAATGAACAAAATCTGCTTGATGTGCATGTAGGAGTTTTTCAATTCTTGCATAATCCTTGTTAGAGTAAGCAATGTGGAACATTTGAACTTGGACAAGTTCACCTGTTCTACTTTTAGCGAGGCCTGTCCAAGGAGAAGCGCTTCCTCCTCAGAGAACGACCTCAAACCGGTATCCCCTCCGGCCGGTATACAAATAAGTGAAGTCCAAAAGAATCACTTATATCTCTTAATCACCGGGCGTTCGTGCCAAACACGTGTCTGGGGATGGTAAACATTCCTCTCCCCCAGCATTATTGGCAAGGCTCTTAAGTGAGTCACAGATGATCAGAAAAACCGGGTATGGAGAAACCATGGAACTATTAAAAACCTGATAAAATAGAGGCTACCTTATCTACATCTGAAAGTATCAAAATCCTTGTGCAAGGATTGCAAGGGGTTTACCGGGTCGCCTCAAGATTACTCACCGTTTGTATTCCCTTCTGGGAGATACCAAGCTGTGGGCAAGTGATTTTGATACTCACCTTCCTTAGGTAGATCTATTTGAAGAGCTTGATAGTCAAAGACTCCGTGAAAACACTTGTTGAAACATACACTTTCAAAGCTTTGTCAGAGTCAGTTGTCTTTGTTTGTATCCCGCAAGGTTGCTTTGTCCCTTGCGGAGATTGCTTTGACTTTAACTTTTGCCATTGGAAACCTTTGCCTCAAAATCAGAAGCCTCTTTTCCAAAGTGATGCCCAGCAAGAGCAAACATCCTAAAGCAAAGTTGCCCAAAACCCAAGCCTATCAAGAGCGAAAAGTTGCCAAGAAGAACACCAAGACCTATCAATCCATTATCCAAGCAACCCAAGCATAGGAAAAATCCCAAGCCAGACTTGAGAACATTGCCCATAACGCCCGCATCAAACAGTTCACCTTCCATTTCCGAGTTAACCATCACTTTGTCAACCTTGAGCCAGAAGATTAGCCAAATCCTTGTTCATGTCTTGTTCCATCTTCAGATCTTGAAATCTTGTCTCAAACAGCCTTGCATCTTAGTTTCATTCTAGCTTTCATCTTTGCATCATTAATCAAAACCTTAGTTGCATTTGCATTCATCCTCCTACCAGCATTTTAGAATCAGTCCTTGTCATTTGCACTTGCATCATCCTTCTAGAGCATTGTCCCTTCACCCTTCAAAACCTTTTCCACCAGCATTCCCCCCATCAGCTTTCCATATCTTTCCAGTAGATCCATCATCTTTTGTTCCAAATCTAGAGATCCACCAACACTTAGTGTTCTACCTTTTGAGTTGTTCCTATCCTATATCCAAGATCAGAGACCATCATCCTCTTTTTTGACACAACGTGTTGTCATAAAGAAATCAAACCTTGTCCTTGCATAGCCATCATCTCGAGCAAGAGATTAGAGTGCATTGATAAGAAACTTGTTGATTGAAGATCATCAGTCTATTTTAGGTTGACCCCATCATATCTCTGATCCTCCATTTGGGAAAAATAGCAGCTCATTTGTTGACCGCTCAGTAATCTTTCACCAGCTTTCCACCAGCAACCTATCTTTCCTCCACCGTCTTGATCCATATCCATTCCATCCAGCTTCCATCATCGCCATCTTGATCCCTATCTTTGCATTTGCATCTTAGAAGTCATCATCTTTAGAAGTTCATCAACTTTGCATCCATCAACATCTTTTAGCCAAACATCTTGCATACATTTAGCACTTGCATCTCCATGCCTATTGAGACCAGATCTCAGAAAAGAAGAAGCATGAATCCTTATCCACCAACAACCTCATCTGATCCCAACCTTTTCACCAATGCCATGATGACCTACAATCCCCAGATCCAAGCCAATAACCCATGTGAAGATCCAAACATCCCTTCATCCCCGTTGGTAATCCAAGCATTTGCAAATCCTCCAAAAAACCCACCAGCGACCAATGCCCTTGTACCACAACATCAGCAAAGCACATTTGCCCACTTCTGCCAGAAAGTACCTCCATCCCACCATCTCTCTATCCACGCATCCCCATCAAAACAATCCAAGTTCCAGCACAAGCATATTCTCCGTTTGACCAATCATTCCCTGATCCTATCATGCAAACACCCCAAGAGCTTTCCACCATTCCCCTTTTCTTGCAAGGAAGCCTCGCCAGTCCCACAACACAAGCTGTAGCGCCATCCGCTCCATCTCCTACCCCTTTTGCTTCATCATCTACTATGGCTGCCCAAGCCCAAATCCAAACCCAAAGTCAGCTTCCACCTCTCACACAAGCTTTTACACCGCCGCCATCCGCAAGTCAAGCAACGCCTTTCACCATCAAAGGAGCACCGTCACCCTTCACCCCCCAAGCACCCGTACCTTCTTCTTTGGGGTTAGCACAATCGCTTCCTATTCCAACCTCATCTTTCTCTTGGGTGTTTCCTTCATTTTCCTCCTCACAAGCATCCGCTCAACCACAACCTCAACAAGCTCCTTTCTCTCAAACATCATTCATGTCCCAAGCTCCCGTTGCTCCTACCATTCCATCATCCGCTGCAGTGCACCCTAACACAAGCTCTCAGTGGGGACTTACACAAGAAGAAATGAAGGCATGGGGGATCCCATCTCAATCCCCTACATCTATGGTTGCAAGTCAACAAACCGCCTTCGCCCAAGCAGCACAGCAGCAACTACCCCAACCACCGCCGGCTTCAAGCTATTCGTCCCAAATCCCAAATACCTTCCAGCAAGTTCCACCACCTCAACAGCCAACTTTCCCCAGCTATCTTACCCCATCACCCTTTTCTTCTAGCTTCCCCACATCTGTTCCACCTCTAAGTAACACAGGCATGCACCCAGCTTATATCAGCCAAACCCAAAGCCAACCTCAGCAACTACCACCATCATACCCACAAGTAGCATCATTCCAACAGTCTCCCCCACAGCAACCACATGTCCCCTTTTAGAAAATAACCATCATTCCTCAAAAACAGCAAGTCCCTTGCTATCAGCCTCAGCAACAAAACCCTATCATCCCCCAGCAACAACAAGTTCCCACCCATCAGTTACAACAGCAAGTTCCAAATGTCCAATATCAGCAAGCAGTCCCACAACAACCGCCAGTTCAACAACAGCAAGCAGCCCAACAACATCAAGTGGTTCCATATCATTTACCACAATATCCCCCTATGCCACACCAGCAATATCCCCAGCAACCATTGCCCCAAAATCAGTTCCAACCCATTTATCCACAACAAGCGCCATATCCAGTTCCACAACTTCCATCACAAGTAGAAGTCCCAGTTCCCTCGCCACTCAATGCTAAGTGGTAAGCAATGAAAAATGTTCTAAAGGAGCTACAAAGTGGAACAGAGAATAAAACATACAAGTTCGAAGAGGTGTGCTCATATCCCTTCGATCGGTCTATAGCAACTATCCCTTTCCCTAAGCATTTTGAGATGCCCAAGTTCGACAAGTATCGGGGGAAAGGAGATCCAGTAAATCATATCAAAGAGTTCTACATGGCATGCCAAGAAGTGGCTTACAGTGATAACTATCTCCTGCGCCTGTTTCCCAAGAGCTTGGGAGGAACTACTATTGAGTGGTTTTACAAAATACCACATGGGACAATAAAAACCTTTGCTAAACTCTCTGAGAAGTTCATCACACACTATGCCCATAATGTGGAGAATGAGTTGTCCTTGCTAGACCTATGCAACTCAAAGCAAAAAGATGGAGAAAGCCTTGCAGAATACTTGCGAAGATTGCAGAATCTTACAACCAGGTTATCATATCAGCCACCAGAGAAGCATCTAACAAAGATCTTCATTGATAACCTGCATCCAAAGCTATCCCATCACATGCGAATGAACTATCTCCAGACATACCAAGACATCAAGAGCAAAGGCATAGGCATCGAGAAAGCTCTCCTAGACGAAGGCACTATTCGTCACTTCAAGGATGATTCCAAGAACAAACCCAACAATGATAAATCCTGTTACTGGAATCGTAACAAGAATGTTGTTATAGATGGAGCCACTAACACTAAGAATGTACAATTCATTGTGGCTAGTCCTACACCAGCTCAAACATACCAACTACCACAAGCACCCATCTATCAGCAACCACCAGCTCCCGCATATCAAGCACCTATTTATCAGCAGCCTCCTCAAGCTCATCAGCCACCTGTGCAACAGTATCAGCAGCAATACCAATAGCAACAGCCAGCACGTCAAGGCAATCCTGTTAACACAGTTAACATTGCCCCAAGGCAGAACAAGCCCAACAATCAGAACAATCCAAAGAGGAATTTCACACCTTTGGGTGAGCCTCTGGATCAGATCTTTTATCGGCTAGCCAAAGCAAATATGATCACATATCCGCCCATCCCACAAAAGGATGACAACGCACCAAAGTCTGATTGGTATAAAGAAAATGAATACTATGATTACCATCGTGTGAAGGGGAACACAACATTGAAGTGCATGCGGCTTAAGAACTACATCCAGGATCTCATTGATCGCAAGGAGATCTAGGTCGATGCACCAGCTCAAGCTTCACCCAATGCCAGTTTGCAAATATATCAAAATGTGTTCCCTCAACACGATGTCGGGAAGAATCAAGCCAGCGCCAATCAGCCCCAAAATCATGGCAAAGGCAAGCAAGAAGATCACACAGCGGCCTACATCAACTATGACAAGTATGTCGGATGCATAACTCAAGTTGAGCCCATCCAAGATGAGCCCACCATCAATACCATCCATGTCAGAGGGCCGGATCGACAATGTGCTGCAACTACCCGCAGTGGTAGGATAACTGTTGCCGGTGCTCCTCCGAGATCAACTGCTCCTCCAAGGCCAACGTCTACTGCATCCACAGCATAGTCTAACACCAGGCTAGCATCAAATGCATGCGCAACACAGCATAATGCACCAAGTGCACAATACAATATCATAGAGCATCTTGGGAACATGCCAGCCCAAATATCTATCTTGGATTTGCTCCGCACATCACCTATCCATCAGGAGATCCTGGACAAAGCTCTAAAAGAAGGCCATGTCCCCACAGATATTAACACAACTCAGTTTGAAACTCTTGTGGGACACCTATCAGCAGCATGTGCCTTATCCTTCAAAGAATATGATATACCAGATGTCGCTCTTGACCATACTGTCCCTCTCCACATTGCCGTCATGGTCAGAGACTTTGCCATCAAATGGGTTTTAATAGATAATGGCTCAGCCCTCAACTTGTGCACATTAAAATTCATCAAGAAGATCAGGTTCACGGAGGCCGACATACAACATGAGATGATCACCATCAAAGCATATGATAACTTGGAGTGTACCTCTGAAGGTACTATCACCTTGCCTATCTAGCTAGGCCCAGCAACGCAAGATACTATCTGCCACGTTGTTGATCTCGACCTACCATTTAATATTCTTCTCAGCCACCCATGGATCCATTCCATTAGGGTTGTACCATCTAATTACCATCAGTGCATCAAGTTTCCACATCAAGGCACTGAGGTTACCATCCACGCTGATCCTAACCCCTTCGCATACTGTCGTGCGATGGAAGCATCTTTCCCTCATTCTACTCATTGTCCTGGAACCGATATTGGTACTTCTATTGCTAGTTCATCCCAATCCCATCGCGATCCAGAGACCATCCTCTCTTCCACCTTATCATCCGTCAAGATCAACAACCAGGGTTGTGGTGAATATAGCCTCAGTGATGCATTTGCTGTAGGGGCTCTTCCACGTGATCCACATACTCAAGGGCACCCAAGTTGTCAAAACAAGCCTGTTGAGGAACATTATAAGCTCAAGCAAATCGGAAACATGACTTTTGAGTCTCATGGTACCATCAACAGCAAAGAAATGGATCCAGATATTAACAAATGGTTATACAAAGATCCCCCATCATGTGACACACAACTTCTTGAGTACTTCAAAGAGAAATATCCAATCCCCTACAAAAATGTCACAGAACACTATAACTATCAAGGTGGTGGTCTAGGACCACAAGAGGACAAAAATTTGTTTCCTATCATACCATCCCAAAATCCAGAACAGCAAGGACTTGGCTTTAATACCTCTCACCTACTTGAACAAGAGCCCAATACCACAACTGCGGACACTAACATGACCAACGTGAACTTTTTGAATAGCCAGGATGACCTCATGGAAATCGAAGACATCCCCGAAGAGAAAGACATCCGATCCTACGATGATATCTTTGCCGATGACACCCTCCTGGGGACTTCTGTTCTCCAACAACTCTCCATTAACCTCATAGATCTTCCCCTCACAAAACCTGACCTCATAGATTGGGACCAACCAAGCATCGCACACATCGACAAGTTCCAAAGCTCACAAGCACTCCTAGAATTCATGGGGGCATCAGGTCCAGCAAGCAATCAGGATCCAACATCAACCTCTGTCTATCAGCTTCACCCAGAAGGATATTTTGGGGAAGAGGCAAGCTTTAGTCACAAAAATGAAATAGCAAAAGAACATCATGAGTCTTTATGTGAAAACCCCCTTGGGGCACATTCTGATTCCAAAATAGTAAAAATAAAGGGCGTATCTTCTAGTGAAAACCTGGCAATTCTTGCGCTAGAAGATGAAGCCTTGCCTCTTCCCACTATCCAAGATTATAGACCAGAGCAATCTCCAATCATCATAGAGGAAACCAAGTCAATCAACTTGGGAACAGAAGAATGTCCAAGGATCACCTACATTGCAGTCAACCTAACAAAAGGAGAAGAAATCGCTCTCAGTGCCTTGCTCAAGGAATCCATTATCAACTTTGCATGGTCATACGCCCATATGCCTGGGCTTGATCCAAACCTTGTTGTTCATCACCTATCAGTAGATCCAAACGTCAAGCCAGTGAAGCAGAAGCTAAGGAAAATGCATCCAAAGGTAGCATTGCTCGTCAAAGTAGAGCTTGAGAAGCTCCTCCAAGCTAAGATCATCAGAGCAATAGATTATTCAGAGTGGATCTCTAACATGGTGCCAGTCACAAAGCCTTCTGGCGACATTAGAATCTGTACTAATTTTAGGGACTTGAACAAGGCATGTCCTAAAGATGATTTCCCACTACCTAACATAGACATGATCTTAGATCTTATAGTGGGTCATGAAATGCTATCACTCATGGATGGATTTTCAAGCTACAATCAGATTCATATAGCAGAAGCAGATCAACATAAAATGGCATTCACAACCCCATGGGGTACCTTCTGCTACAACATGATGCCATTTGGGCTAAAGAATGCAGGGGCCACATATCAGAGAGCAATGACAGTAATCTTCCATGACATGATCCACAAGATCCTTGAGGACTATGTGGATGATATCCTTGCAAAATCCAAAACAAGAGATGAGCACCTCAACATCCTAGAGCGTGTATTTGATCATCTGAATCATTATGGCTTAAAGTTAAATCCTAAGAAATGTGTCTTTGGCGTAACATCTGGCAAGCTTCTAGGCTTCATCGTCTCTAGACGAGGCATAGAGATCGATCCTAAAAAGGTAAAAGAAATAACAGAGATGCCTCCACCAAGAAATATCAAATAGCTCAGAAGCCTACAGGGCAAGCTTCAATTAGTTCGGCGGTTCATCTCGCAACTAGCAGACAAGTGCCAACCCTTCTCACATCTCTTATGCAAAGACACCAACTTCAAGTGGGATCCCATATGTCAAAGAAGCTTTGATAAGCTCAAGGAGTATCTAGCTAATGCTCCAATCCTAGTACCACCAATTCCAGGATGCCCACTCATCCTTTACATCTCAACAACAGCTACAGTACTAGGGGCACTCCTAGCACAGCATGATGATGAAAACAAAGAACGAGCTGTCTACTACATCAGTCACACTCTTGTGGGCTATGAGCTTAACTATTCACCCATGGAGAAAGCATTCCTAGCAGTGGTCTTTGCCACTCAAAAACTTAGACATTACATGCTTAGCCACACAATCAAGCTCATATCAAAGGTGGATCCTCTTAAGTATCTGTTATCAAGGACAACCCTCACAGGCCGTATGGAAAAATGGGTCATGTTACTCAGTGAATTTGACATTCAGTATATAGATCGCAAAGCAATCAAAGGGCAAGTCATTGCCGATCAGCTAGCAGAAGCACCACTGGTGGATGCCTATCCACTAATCATGGAATTCCCCGATGAACACTTATGCATGATTGAAGAGCAGCCCATGTGGAAACTATACTTTGATGGTTCCAACACATCCCATAGCTCTGGCGTAGGAATCCTATTCGTCACACCTCAAGGTGACTATATTCCAAAATCATTCAAGTTGGGATTCCCCTGTACCAATAACATTGCAGAATATGAGGCACTCATCTCAGGTCTCAGAACAGCTATCTAATGGAACATCACAGAACTACAAGTCTTTGGAGATTCACAGCTCATTATCAAGCAAGTCCTTGATGAGTATCAGACAAAGGATGACAAATTGCTACCCTACAAGCAACTGGTCGATAAACTGAAAGAGCATTTCCTACATCTACAATTCAATCAGATCCCAAGGCTTCAAAACAAAGCAGCAGATGCAATGGCAACCATCGGATCCTTATTGGAAATCCCACGTGACGCAACACAATATGAATTTCTAGTCAAGCAGCTACACTTGCCAGCTTATGAGAACACCGATGCAAACATGGTGTGTGTCTTGGTTGGTCCCCAATCCCCATGGTACCACAACATCCATGCATATCTAAAAAATGGTATCATATCTCCCCATCTCACCAATAACCAACGCCAAAACCTTATTCACAGAGCTTCCCGCTACACTCTTGTAGCCAACACCCTATATCATCATGGGTATCATAATGTCCTATCTAGATGTTTAGACTCAAACAAGGCCGCCCTGGCCTTACAAAAAGTTCACGCTGGAATTTGCAGTGCCCACACGAGTGGCATGGTTCTAGCAAAGCAGCTGCTTAGAGTTGGATATTATTGGCCAACAATGGAACATGATGCATGTGAATTTGTCAAGAAATGTCTCCCATGTCAACAGCATGCCAATTTGATACATGCACCAGCACAGGATCTACAGCCTATTGCACCACCATGGCCTTTTTCATGTTGGGGCCTCGACCTCATTGGCTTGATCACCCCCCTCTCTTCGGATGGACACAAGTATATCATAACAGCCATAGAGTACTTTACCAAATGGGTTGAAGCGATTTCGCTGACCCTAACCACTGGCATCCAAATATCCAAGTTCATCCTTTACCACATCATTTGCCGCTTCAGCATACCATCTACCATTTTCACAGACCATGGCACACCTTTTGAAAACTATCATGTGGATGATCTATGTGCCAGAATCCACATCCATCACCGTTTCTCCAGTCCATATTTCCCTCAAGGAAATGGCCAAGCTGAGGCAACTAATAAAACTATCTTGAAAATCCTCAAGAAGGTTGTTAATGATTCTGGTCATGACTAGCACCTCCAAATCAATCCCGCCCTTTGGGCCTACCGCACTTCTTATCGCACTCCCACAGGCACCACCCCATACTCTCTTGTATATGGTGCTGAAGCCATTCTACCGATCGAGGTTGAGCTCCCATCCTTGCGCGTCTCCATGAAGAACTATACAACTAATGAAGACTATCATGTGGCCCGGCTCACATAGCTAGATCTGCTAGATGAAAAGAGACAGCAAGCTTACGATCACCTGGTGGCATACCAAAATTGACTCAAAAGGAGTTATAACAAAAAGGTCCATCCTAGACAATTCCAGGTTGGTGACATGGTCCTTAAAGAAAATCAGAAGGTCCTAGCAAATAGAGAAAAGAAAGGCAAGTTTGAGCCTACTTGGTTAGGCCCCTATGTTGTCACCGCATCCTTCAGCTCGGGAGCCTATCAGCTATCAACACCAGAAGGTGAGCCCTTGAATGATCCTATCAACATCATCCATCTGAAGAGGTTCTATGCCTGAACCTGATCCTGCATATATCAGAAAATCCAAAAACATTCAAAAAAGCAAAAAAAGCAAAAAAAAAAAGCAAAAAAGCAAAAAAGAAAAGAGAAAGAGAAAATAATCGTCCAAACGGTGAAAACTTGGCAATTCAAGCACCTTGGACAAGTATGTTGGTGAAAACCTAGTAAACAGGCGCCAACATAGTAAACTGGGCTATTTATCTATTTAGTTGTCCTTTCAGCTACCGTCCTCTTCCTCCATCCATAACAGATCTCCCAGCAGTTCCATCTCCCCTATCCTCCAAGCATTCGGCTTCCATCTTCCTCCAACCCATCTGCAATCCATATCCTATTCCAAAGCTTTGTACCATATCTTGTACCATATCCCTTTCCCTTTCCTGTACAGTGCTTTCCTCCCTGTATTTATCCTTCTTGTCTCCATCCTAGTGAGAGTCCCACCGAGTGTGATCTTCCTATCCCCAATCCTGAGCTTCTGTACATATCCCTTGTGCATATCGTTCCTCCTTGTTGTACATAACCTTTGTCCGTCCTGCAGCAGCATTTGATCAAATATCTTGTCCCATCCCCAGCCTCAGAAAATTTGTAGTCCCACTCAGGCCTTGTGCTTCAGTAACATCAATTGATGACTTATCCTTGCTCATCCTGATTATTCCTTGAACTTCAGCTTTTTGCCAGCGAACAACTACATTTATTCTCTCACCAACCCATGGGTCCTTAAGGATATATTGTTCCTCCTATCTGACCTAATCTTCCATCCTGGTCCTTGAGGATATATCGTTCCTCCTGTCCGACCAATCTTCCCACCATCAATCAAACCTAATCTCTCTCCTTGGCAAAGGATGTCTTTTTGGAGTTATCATTTTGATCTTGGATTTTTTGTCCTTTGGGTCTTGTTAATCTTTTTGGCTTCTCTTTATCCCACCAGGGTCACCATGATTCTTTATATCACGGTGTGCTGCGTGTGCGAATAATCTGGGGCAAGGTCTTTTGATCTTTCACTTCTGCCTGTGAGTCAGTTGTGTGTTTGTGGTTCCTTCAGCATCGGATCCGCCATGTTGCCTCTGTGCTTCATGTGTGATGTTGGGGCAACCCTGTGTGTTTGTTTAGCGTCAGTCCTCGTCAGTCCTCTGCGACGTTGTTGACAGGCCTCGTGATCCCAGTATCTTTGGCAGGTCTCTAACATAGCTATATTAAATCTAGGTTGTGCACTCCCGTTTGCACTTGGAGCTATCTGGTCCCTTGCATTTATCATATAGATTAATCTTGCATCTTTACATATGGCTGCATCTTGCATCTTGCATTTCCATCTCATCTTGCATTCACCCATCTTTTCTCTTGGAAGCTTGGTAATTTATCTCCCCTGCTTCCTCAGTCGTTCCTTCTCTGTTTCCTTTCGAGAAAATTCCACAATGTTTACTCCTTGCGTTATTTTCTCGAGGGGGCACAATCCCTTATTCCTCTAAATTCTAGCCTGGGGCATCTTATTTTCTTGTCTTTGAAGCCATGCCACTTGCGGTATCGCATCAAAGAGGGGCAAAATGTAGACACCTAAAAATCCTTTAGAAAATAAAGTATTTTTATTTTCTGAAAAATCCCTGATGACATCATCATTTATTAATTAATTAATTATTTAATTAATTAATTTATTTTTATGTCATTAAATCCCTTTTTCTTAATTAAAAATATTTAATTAAGAAATCCCTCCCAAAAATATTTAAATCTTATTTAAACATTAATCCCCTATTTATTAATTATTTTAATTAATAAATTGACCAAAAATCCCCCAAAAAAATAATTAATTTATTTTTTGACCAAAACTTAGCCAATTTTCTTAAGACCACTAACCTCTTCCAAAATCTTCTAATCCCTTCTTAATTTCGATTAAAAGGCTAATCCCATCTTTTCTAACCCTAATCTCAACTCAAAATATTTAATTAAGATTAAATATTTAATTTTCATATTTATTGAAAATATTTCAATAAATTTTCCCAAACTTAAGCTTTTGGAATGAATAAACTTTTATTCCATAAAACCTAGGAGAATTCTAGACTCTTCTAGAAACTTCTCAACCCAACCTCTTCACCCATCCTAATCCTAAAATCCCCTAATCCTAATCCTAATCCCCTTTCTAATCTTGTCACATTCCATTAGCAAAAGGTTTACCAAAACTTATGCTAACCTCCTCTTAGTCATCCTCCTTAGTCAACAAAGATGGCCACCTCTTGGCCACCTCTTGCAAATGCATTTAAGGATGTATTTAAGCCTTCCTTATCTTTCTTACATGCATTCATTATGCATTTAAGACCTTCTTATCCCTTCCTTGCCACCTCTTGGCCTTGGGCACATTTACCAAATTGTGCACATGCCCTCAAACTTTCAACTCAATCCTCCCTTGACACTTGTCAGGACACTTGTCCTTGACTCAACCCTAACCTTAGCCCTAACTCTGACTCATCCTTTTTAACCAAGCCCTTCCCTTTTCCTATAAATACCCTCACTTCCTAAGGAAAATCATCTTTCAACTCTCAAACTCAATAGCAAAGTTATAATGCCATTTTCATTCTAGCATAAGCATAAACTCATCATTTTAGATTATTTTCAAGCTTAAATCACATTTAAATTAGCTTAATTGGATTAACATAGATTCATTTCTTGTTTAATCAATCTTAGTTCATCTTTTAGCTTTGCATATTTGTGTGTTCTTGAGGCCTTTGAGGCAAAATAGGTTCCTCATACCTATTTTGTGTCATTTTGGGTCTTCTTGATCCTCAAATCATCCTATTTGCATGCTCCAAGTGCTTGAGTTTGCACACCCACATCCATTTGTATCCAAGCATATCAAACGGTGCATGGGCGCATCCGTTTTAGGCTTAAACTGAGGTGGCTTTGATTTTAGTTTGTTTACCATTAAATTTGATTTGATAATATGCTATGACGTTTGTTTGTCTTTAGCTTTCAAAACAGGTTTAGGTGCACGCTCAAATCCTAGTCTACAGACACATTGCTAGAAATTGCAAATCACAAATTAATCCACTTGGACCAAGATATGGAAGCAATGGAATTGTTTGTTAGATATGCTACAAGATTGGACATATAGCAAGGCTTTTCAAAATGAACAATGGAGTTTTTCATCCTAACCCTAACCCTAGAAATCACGAAAGAAGAAATGAAGATGCAAGTAATAGATAGAAAGGTTGTTGTAGCAATAAAAATGAAATGAAGTTTGTTAAAAGAACAAATCAAGGAGACATATTCAACATTGAAGTTAATCAAAAAGGTGAAGTATGAAGTGGTAAGAATGAATCCTTACCTGACCTATCTCAAAGCACTTAATTTTTGAAAATTATAGTAGATTAGGAACTTAGATTAGCGTAGAAGTAGATTTATGATGAATTGAGTCTTGCACAATTAATGGAAGGTAGTTTATGATATTATAATGCTATGGTTAAGAGCAAAAAGAAAAATATTATGTTTTGCGAGATCGCAAGAAGTTTTAAGTTTTGCAGGATAGTAGAAATAGCTTTTTGGAAAGAAGCGGCAAAAGAATTGAATGCGATGTCAGACCGAAGTGAGATTGAAGTAATAAAAGGTTATGATCAATGTTATTTGATCATCAAAGTGAATACAAGTGTTAAGGAGATCAAAGAGTAGTGATTGGAAGCTTTTTGCAATGATTTGGTGAAGGATTTGAGTGTCGAATCTATGCAAGCCCTAAATCATGAAATCAAGGTATTTTACTTGACAGATCTATCAATTGGTAAAAGGAATTTGAAGTAATCATGGAAGTATCCTTAATTCACAATGTCAAAGATAAAAATAGACCTAGAATGAAGAGGGAACCAGTAGAACCCTTGGAAGAAGACCCTAAGTTAGCTTTATCATTCATACCAGATGGAGTTTTGCATTTAGAGAATGTAAGAAGTTATCTTGGATGCAAGTTAGAAACCATCAGTGATAGTGATTTTACAAATGAGTATGAGAAGATTTACAACTAGGACATGTCATTGAAAGAAGGATATGATCATTTGAAAGACAATGAGATTGTTAAGTATGCATTGCAGTATGAGTTTGACAATGAAGAATGCACTAAGATAATCCTTATCAGAATTCATAATGGGAAGTTTGTTAGAAATAGGGAATACTAAGAGGGGGGGGTTAATTAGTATTCTATAAACTTTATCTTTTTCCCAATTATGGATATAACAGATTATCTTTAAACATGCATAACATAAGAAACTAAATAATATGCATAACAATAAAGAACTCATAACACATGATATGTTCTCAAGGAAACCCTGGCCAAGGGAAAACCCCGGTGGGGATGGTACCCACAAAGATCCACTAATCAAAAGTATCCTATTAAGGATGTTGACCCTATTAGCAGTCTATTACATATGTATAGTGTATCAGTCCTAGTTAAGGGACTATAGGCCTTGTTAGAAGCCTCAACCCTGTTAGGAGTTGTAGATACAAAAATCTGATTACAAGATGAGCCCACTACCCAAACAAGTAATATAAAATGTAGGTAAAGGTACATAACCTTATTCTACTTGTATCAATATTCCTTTTCTACTCTTATCTTTGCATCATCACTATTACATTTGCTACATCACTTTTTTCATCGCTCCTTTTCTTTACAATTACAATTGCATATATACAAGTTATTAAGGCTAATAAATTTACATGGTTGGCTTCCATATATCTTTATCTAAGGGTTAAAATCTAGGATGTCATCCCTTTATATTGTTAAGTCATTATTTTGATAAACAAAATAATCCCTTAACTCTTTACCAATTCTGCCTTCATAATCTGTCTTGTCGGCTTCACACCGTCTTCGGTAAAACTGTCATAACTAATTTCGTACATTCTGTACTGACTTGCACTCTGAGATGGGTCATTAGTAGCCATCTTATCATCTATGTTCAAGTGCACAAGCACTGAACTTTCTCCAGTCAACATCGCAAACCAAAACTGTATCCTAGTACACTGTGAAAACATTGTCTCACACTTAGACAAATTTGCATTGTGATCTGCCATACTTTCTCTTTAACCTATGCACTCTTAATGTGGATCATATGTTTCCATAATGACAACATCTATGTACTCACTTCAGCCAAATTGCCAAAAATCTCCCCCTTTGTCATTTGTGGCAACATATGATAAAATTGGCTAAGTGTACAAGTCAAAATCTCAAAATGTTTATAACAAAATTTTGGCCATAGTATAGAATATGTATACTATCCTTATAACTCCTCAAAATATACTTTCTAATAAAAAACTTCATACAATACTCACCCTAAGAGTATCAATCCTCATATACATAATTTTCTACTTTACTACAATCACTCCCCCTTTGACAACAATGACAAAATAAAGTAGGGAGGATTAAAAAATTGTAATGCAAAAAGATTATACCTCCATTTACTTATTGCAAAGTTGGTAGGCTTGCAACAAAATTTGCAAAATTTACTTTCATGGCTTCAAAATCTTTCTCCCATGACTTTCTAATAGAATCTGCCACATTCAGAAGTGTGCTTAATCCATAAGCTGCTATCTGACAAGCTTGAAGGTTCTCAAAATTAAATTTCTAAAATGATGTCTTAGCAATAAGACATTCTTCTAACTATTCCTCAATAATGCTCAATGTCATAGATGTATGCTCTCTCAAAAGTTCAAGTCTTCTCAATTTCCATTTCTTTTCATCTTGCAATGATCTTATTTCATCATAACACTTCCTAACTTTCTTCTCAACATCACTTACTTTTACATTGGGTCCAGAAAGAAGATTAGATTCATCCTGAATCTTAGCTTCCTTCACCTTGATTTTTTGCTCCTCTACTGCTGTCAAAATCTCAAGTTTTGTACACTGCATGTACAAAGCTTTTCCAGTCTCCAAATGTTTCCTCAAGTTCTTAATACAAACATCAAGACTAATAATATCATTTCTAATATTCTGACTTATGCTTAAAAGCATTTCAGCTTCATAAGCTACTTGAGCTCTTACTTTAGCAATGTCTGATAAGTTGGTAAACTCATAATCAAAAGTACTTAGTACTTTTTGGCTCTCTCCAAAGGATCTGCTTCTAAAATATGTGTAGTTACAATACTTTACAACTTCTCTGTCAGTTTCTTCAGACTTCCTTCTAGATTCTTTAATTTCTTATTCTTAACAATAATCTTATTCAAAGAACTAATCAACTCTAGTTGATCATCATCATCAACTTCTTTACCTAAGTCTTCAAAAAAAGTTCCAATTTCCTTCTTCTTTTCCTCAGGAGTGGGTGCATGAGTTTCTATCTCTTTAGGTTCATCACTCACCAATTTAGTCTGCACTGCTTCTTCAGTCCTATCTAGTTCATCAAGAGTTGTGTTAGCACAAGTAAAATTTCCATGGTTGCAGTATTATTTTATATGCCTCTACAAGTATTTCTCCCATCTTCTTGGCAAAACCCTTGGCAAAATTTCAAAAATCTAGCCGTTTGCAAGAAAAACCCTAAGTGTGCCCTAGCCCTGTTCTAATTAAGCATTACTTTTTGGGCCACTTAAAAATTGATAAATGCATGTGCTTTAATTTTTATTCACCCGCGGTCTTTATTTTTCTATAGTTTCCAAGCGCCCAGTGAAATATTTTTCCTAAGTCTAGCACTTTAATATTTCCTATAGTTTCTAACCTTTTTTCTTTCCTGGGCCCGACTCTGACAACATCTACATCTAACGGTTGGCATAAGTCTGCAAGGGATGTGTCAGAGGCTTGCAAACTTATGCCAGCCAATCATTTACTTTGTGACGTAGCATTTCAAAGGTAGTGGGTCCTGTTTGTCAGCATGTCAGAAGGCTCTGACATCTACAGAGATCAATGGTGTGCATGTCTTCACAAAGGATGTGTCAGATGCATGAGATTATAAGACAACCATTGATTCTTTTGTGTGACATAATCTTTTCTTTCAGTGGGTCCATTGCCAGGTGTCCCCAAATGGTGATATTTAATTGGTCGGTGAAGTGATGAGGTGGAGTTTGTCAGGTGATCTTGTGTCAGATAATTGATTGATAGTCTGCGCTTGATCACATGGAATATTCTTCCTCCATGTGACTTTGCATCTGTCATCTGATTAGATGCCAAGGGAAGAGTAGGTCCTGTGTTAGAGGTGACTGGGTAGAAACAATGAATCATGTGTTCACATCTGGCAGTTTGCAGGCGAGCCCAGGGTTATAAAGTATTTTATAAATTTTGGCGGCTCAGACAAAATGTTTAGTGGGCCGATAAAGTTCCCTTTGTGTTCGCTCATTCACAAAGTAACCTAGTGAAGTTCTAAATCTTTTAGCAAATATGTGAATGTCTATTCACTGAATCTCCAAATAAATTAGTGAGGCCCTAAATTTCTCAGTGAACATGTGATTGTCTTTGGTCGCATATTCACCAAATGGGTCAAAGAGTTAAGGTTTTCTAAGAACAGTGGGACCGTTTGGTGATTCATAGTTGAGGTGTCGTGTTGTGATTGGCTAAGCTGGAAAGAAGTAAAGACACATCAGTGAGCCCGAGAGATTCTAAAGGATGCAGAGATAGAAGATCTAATGGCTGTCTAATGTTCACATAGAATCTTTTGAGGCTATGCAAACTTACAACAACCATTCATTTTAAAGCTTATGAAGAAGTGGGTCCAGTATGCCAATTCATCACTGGCATGCTTTTTTCTCATTGGTCAAGGGTTTAGTGATGTGTAAAGTGATTTTTAAAGATTTTTGTTGACTGTTGTGGGATTCTACGAGCTGCTCGATCTACTAGGAATAAAATGCATCAACGGTCATATTTTAAAATCCAGTTGGTTACCATTTTTATTTGAATTCAAAATTCTAGCAGGGTTTTGCTAGGGTTTTTGAACCAGTGAGTCAAGTAAAATGATGCGGTGCCTAGGAATTGAATTCTTTAGTACAAATTGCAGTTGGGAAAGGATATAGAAGGCATAAACAATAGCTAAAATCCAATTTTGTTTTCTATGATGTAGAGTAAAATGATAACCAGAGTTGAATTTTTGCAGAAGGGCATTCATTGCAGTTTGACAGTGAGATAATAAAATTAGATTTGTTGAAAAGGAGCCAAGGATAGCATTGAAAACATAAAGCATGTTGACTCAATTGCAAATATCTCATCTATTTTAGTGGTGTAGTTATTGTAAACCCTTTGGGGTTGTTGTAAAGGTTTTTTAGGTTAATTTTTGTAACCCTAGAATGATCGGTTGCTTGTTGCATCTCTTGGTATAAAGGGATTTTTCATGATCATTCTAAGGGATTGGAGTTTACGTGTTAAAAAGATATAAATTTATGAAACCCTAGCTTTCAGTCAAGGATTCTAATTTTTGATATCATTTTATCAAACAATAGAGAAGTATAGATTGATGTTCTTATCTTGCAAGCTTACTATTCTGGGTACTGTATGCACATGGTGAAAGGTTATACTTAATACAAATCTCAAATCTTTGTCTCTCCTTTGCTCTATTCTTTGAATCTTTAAATCTTTGCATAAGGTTTATGTGAATGTATTGATGCTTTGAGTTCCAACCTAGAGTTAGATTAAATATTGCTCAAAGTGGAATATGTGTTCTTGGAATTTATTTGAAGGATTTTCATAAGCAGGAAAGAGTTGGGATATTTTTTATTTATGTCTAGAGACCAATTTCAAACACCATTGTATTTATCCTTTTCCTTGATATTTTTCCCAATAGATAAGGCATTGGCCTATATTCTCCTATCTTTGTGTTGAGAGGAGTGATTCAAACCTTATAATCCCAATCATTTAAATCACTACCAGTCTTTTACTTTTATTTACATTTATGTATTGTCCTACCCAATGATGGAGGATCAATGAAAAATAGGTTCTTATTTAGTATTCTCTCATTGTATTCATCTATTGAAAGATCCAATAAAGAAATAAGGGGCAAAGTTAGAACTATCAGTTAGAGTTAATACTATTAGTTCAGGTGCACCCGCCTTGGTTTTGCAGAGCCAGAAGTAGAAGAGGGTAGTCTTATCCCTATAGTTGGACCAATTGCTTATAGATTGCTCACATTTGGAACTAACCAATCCTCAATATCCATCATAAGCATATTGGTATCTCATGGAGTGTAAAACTCTATCCAGGAACCAACAAGCCAAATTGTCAACAATGTTATCTAAATTCTTAAATACATTATCTTTAATGTCCAAGGTCACCTTAGTGCCTTCAATGTCCATTGTATCATCTTCAATGTTAACAGATGAAGGAGAGGGAATATCCTCTGGTTCAGAATCAACTGCATGTCCTGCTGCAACTAAATTTTCTCCAACAATTTCTACCATTACTTTAATTATTGCTTGCTCTGTTTCTATTCTCACTTGCTCATACTATCCTACCATGATCTGAATGGTTCTCATCTTAGTCCTCAAAAGAGTGTCAAGGGGCTTCAAAAGCTTCTTCAAATGATCATCATCTTTCACTTCACAAAGCTTTCTCACAAGATTCTCTCTTATAGTTTTGTCTTCCTCAGATGCTCTCTATTTTCTATTAATAAGTTTATTATACAAATCATCAGGTATCTGACCTTGAATTGTATCAAACTTCTTGTTAGCTAGAATCATGTACTTAACAATAGAATTTTCAAGATTCAATCTTTTAGAATAGTTATAAAGATCATAGTACTTATTCATCTTAGTAAAGTCTCCATCTTGTGTGATTTCTTCATTCACTCTCTGAACTCTGGGTTTCCATGCTTTCTTCTTCACAGTAGAGTCATCATCTTTAACTTATGCAACCTTTCTTGGTACTGGTTGAACTATAGTCTTCTATCTCTTTCCTGGTCCAGTAGAAATTTCTTTCTTTCTCTTGCTTGGTGTTACTTGTTCCTTTTCTAGTTCTTCTACTTTCACTTTAATTGGTGTAGGCTCTTTCTGTACTGCACTGGATAAAGGTGGTACACTCAAGACTTCTCCTTGTCTAACATCTCTCAATGCTACTACTTTCTATTTAGCTATCAAAAATTCTCTTTCTGTCATCCCTGTGTCTTTCAATATTCTCTTTATGGTACTGTCAACTCTTTTCTTAGACTGTTTCTCTTCAATTTTAGCTTTAACAAAATTAAAGTTGTCTTCATAAGTTCCAAACCTGCTACATTGGGTGTCCAATTTACTTCTCAGCAATCTTCCAACATAATCTTCTATTTCAATCTTGGAAATCTCATAGCCAAGAGGGTCTATGAATTCAACTCTAGGTTCCACTGCTTTAATGTAAGTAAAGTCAGTGTCAACCATGAAAAAAATATCATTCTTATATTTTACACAAGTGACTATGGAATCCTTGATCTGCTAGATACCAATCTCTTAAATGTCTTCAAAACTAACACAACACTCTCATTAACTTGATCAATAACATGACTTCTATAAACTTTGTTTATTCTTTCCATCGTAGACTATCCATCATTCCAATTATTTCCAATTGTGTAAGGAAATCTTCTCAAAAGGTGGAAAAACATATATGTAATCAAAGAAGAGAATCTAAATTGTGCATATTTAGACTTCTTAATCTTCTCCAAATTCTCAAACAATTGAATTCTCAAAATCTCACACATATCAATAGAAACTTTGTCTACACACATCAAATAGGCAATGTGAACCATGCCAGCTGCCATGTCACCTTCTCTGGAATTAGCACAAAACTTTGTAGTCAAAATCTTACATAGATATCTTACATCATGTTGTCTAATCTTGCTGATAACAATACCTCTACCATTATAGGATGATCCAGTGTTGTCACTGACAATCTTCCTCATGTTTTTCTCATTTAAAGGGATAGCACCAAGTTTGGATAAACCGATGACTTCATGAATTAGATCAGCTATGATGTCAATCACTCTATCTTCTAACCAAAATTTGCCATTGTGAATTATACTTAAAATGATCTTTGTGCACTATTCATTATCAAATTCATACTGTAAACCATATGTGACAATTTCATTATTTTTTAAATGTTCATAACCTTGCTTCAACGACATATCCTTTTTATATATATATATTGATACTCACTTGAAAAATCACTGCCATTTACTATTTCCAGTTTACATCCAAGATAACTCTTTACATTTTCCAAATGCAAAACTCCGTCTGGTATGGATGATAAAGCAAACTCAGGGTCTACTTCTAAAGCTTCTACTAGTTCTTTCTTCAATTTAGGTCTGTTCTTGTCTCTAATGTTGTGAATCAAAGATGTATCCATGTTCCCTTCCAATTCTTTATACCGATTCAAAGATTTGTCAAGATAAATACCTCAAATTTGTGATTCTAGGGTTTGCAAAGATTCAGCGCTTCAATCCTTCACAAAATCTCTCCAAAACACTTCCAATCTCTTCTTTCTACTCTTCCAAACACTTCAATTCTCTTTGATAGACAAATAACATTGATCGTAACCTTTTATCACTTGAATCTCACTTAATTCTGACATCGCATTCAATTCTTTTGCCGCTTCTATCAAAAAATTTATTTCTACTATCCTACAAAACTTAAAACTTCTTGCGATCTCACAAAACATTAAATTTTCTTTTGCACTCTTAACCATAGCATTAGTACATCATAAACTATCTTACATTAACTACACAAGACTTAATGCATCATAAATATACTTCTATACTAATTCTAAGTTCCTAAACTACTGCAATTTACATAATTTAAGTGCTTAAAGATAGGTCAGGTAAGGATTCATTCTTACCACTTAATACTTCACCTGTTTGATTACCTTCGATGCTGATTATGTCTTCTTGATCTATGCCTTTAACAAATTTTACTTCATCTTCATTACTGCAGCAACCTTTTTGACTATTTCCTATACTTTCATTTCTTTTTGCATTGTTTCTAGGGTTGGGGTTTGGATGATAAGTTCCATTGTTCATTCTAAAAAACCTTTCCATATGGCCAATCCTGTTGCATATCTAACAAACAATTCCATTGTTCCCATATCTCTATCCTTGCTGATTAATCTGTGACCTACAATTTCTAGCAATGTGTCCAACTTTGTTGCATCTATAACACACTACTTCATTTCTTATGTTCATGTCTTCAGTAGGTCTCTTATCTGCATTGTTAGTATTCCTAAACATTCTATTACCATAATTATTCTCAATAACTTTAGGTCTTCTAAATTCAATAGCTCTATGTCCAAAACCATGACAATTATAACAATAACCATTTAGAGGTTTAAACTGTTTACCTGTGCAATCTCTTTTCATATGACCAATAGCATTACAAGAAAAACATCTACCTTTGAATTCTGTTTGCATACCTTTGGGTGATTCCTCTTGCTTCGGTGATTCTTCTTCTTTAGGTGCATCTCCAGATTTATTGATCTCATCAGGCTTCTTCTCATATATGCTTTCAGATGTCTTCAGATCTGGTTTCTTGCTTTCATCATTTGTTCTAAATATATTAAATCCAAGTCCAGTCTTATCATAGGATGGTTTCCCAAAAGAAACTTGTTCATCGATCTTCTCACTATTTGAATATAGCCTTTCAAGTTGTTGTTTGGATTGAGTCAGTTCACCTTTCACAATCTTATTGTACTTCTCAAGTTTTGTATACTGCACATTTACTTTCTCAAATTCGGATGTCACTTTTTCAAGTTTAGATTTTAGTTCTTCATTTTCAGTCTTTAGACTTTCATTCTTAGATTTCAGATTTACTTCATTTTTTCTATTTCCATCTTTCAAACTAAGTTTCAAATTCACTATCTTCAATTCATGCTTAAGGATCTCATTTTATTTTTCCAAGTTGTTATCACAATCTTCAATAA
This sequence comes from Chamaecyparis obtusa, assembly GCA_027943335.1. Classification (NCBI taxonomy): domain Eukaryota; kingdom Viridiplantae; phylum Streptophyta; class Pinopsida; order Cupressales; family Cupressaceae; genus Chamaecyparis; species Chamaecyparis obtusa. The sequence goes on along the minus strand of BSBK01008435.1, from coordinate 517,513 downwards.
GAATTTCAGATTCCTTTTTAGATCTCAAATCTTCTAACTTGTTTTTCAATTTCTCAATAAGGTTCTTTGCATCATCATATTTCCTTTTCAAAGTGTTTCTTTCATCAGTAAGCATATCAATCTACTCAAGAGCTTCATCAAGATTCTTATGTAGTTGATCCATATCCATAGAGATCTTACTCAAGTTGATAGGCTTTCCTTGAATGATTCTTCTCCGAGTAACTATGCTCTGATACCAATTGTTAGAAATAGGGAATACTGAGAGGGGGGGTGAATCATTATTCTACAAACTTTATCTTTTTCCCAATTATGGATATAACAGATTATGTATATACATGCATAACATAAGAAACTAAACAATATGCATAACAATAAAGAACTCATAACACATGATATGTTCTCGAGGAAACCCTGGCCAAGGAAAAAACCCGGTGGGGATGGTACCCACAAAGATCCACTAATCAAAAGTATCCTATTAAGGATGTTGACCCTGTTAGGAGTCTATTACATATGTATAGTGTATCAGTCCTAGTTAAGGGACTATAGGCCTTGTTAGAAGCCTCAACCTTCTAAGGAGTTGTAGATACAAAAATCTAATTACAAGATGAGCCCACTACCAAAATAATTAATATACAATGTAGGTCAAGGTACATAACCTTATTCTACTTGTATCAATATTCCTTTGCTGCTCTTATCTTCGCATCATCACTATTACATTCATTGCATCACTTTTTTCATCACTCTTTTTCTTTACAATTACAATTGCATATATACAAGTTATTAAGGCTAATAACTTTACATGGTCGACTTCCATATATATTTATCTAAGGATTAACATCTAGGATTTCATCCCTTTATATTGTTAAGTCATTATTTTGATAAACAAAATAATCCCTTAACTCTTTACCAATTCTACCTTCATATTCTGTCCTATTGGCTTCACACTGTCTTCGGTAAAACTATCATAACTAATTCCGTACATTCCGTACTAACTTGCACTCTAAGATGGGTCATTAGTAGCCATCATAGCATCTATGTTCAAGTGCACAAGTACTAAACTTTCTTTAGTCAATGTCACAAACCAAAACTATATCCTGGTACACTGTGAAAACAATGTCTCACACTTAGAAAAATTTGCATTGTGATCTACCATACTTGCTCTCTAACCTGTGTGCTCTTAATGTGGATCATATGTTGCCATAATGACAACATCTATGTACTCACTTCAGCCAAATTGCCAACAAATTTTTGGCTAGAAGATAGAGTGATAGACATTACAGCTGATTTGATTCATGAAGTCACTGGACTATCTAAATCTGGAGCTATTCCTTTAAATGAGAAGAACATGAGAAAAATAGTCATTGATAACACTAATTCATCCTATAATGGAAAAGGAATTGTAATTAGTAAGATCCAATAACATGATGTTAGATACTTATGGAAAATTCTAACAACTAAGTTTTGTGCAAATTCAAGAGAGGATGACATGGCAGCTAGAATGGTACACATAGCTTATTTGATGTGTGTTGAAAAAGTGCCAGTTGATATGTGTGAAATTCTAAGAATTCAATTGTTTGAGAACTTGGAGAAGATTAAGAAGACAAAGTATGCACAATTTAGATTTTCATCTTTGATTACTTACATGTTTTTTCATCTTTTGAGGAGATTTCCTTACACCATAGGAAATTATTGGAATGATGGACAAACTACAATGGAAAGGATTAATGTAGTATACAAAAAGCATGTTATTGATAGTGCTAATGAGAGTGTAGTACTTGTTATTAAGACATTTCAGAATATTGTGTCTAGCAGATCAAGGATTCCATAGTCTCTTGTGGAGAAATACAAGAATGAAGTATGTTTTATGGTTGACACTGACTTTACATACATTGAAGCAGTCAAACCTAGAATCGAGTTCATAGACCCTCTTGGCTATGAAATATATAAAATTGAGATAGAAGAATATGTGAATAGGCTACTTAAGTGCAAGATTGACCCTCACAGTAACAAATTTGGAACTTTTGAAGAAAATTTCAACTCCGCAAAGGCTATACTTGAGGAGAAATAGTCTAAGAAAAGAGTTGTGAGCACTATTAAGAAAATATTGAAGGATACAGGAATGACAGAGAGAGAATTCTTAGCGGCAAAGTAGATAGTAGTAGTAATCAGAGATATTGGACAGAAAGAGATTTTGTCTGTACCTCCCTTATCATCTAGTGCAGTACCAGTCAAGGTGAAAGTAGAGGAACCTAAGAAGGAACAAGTAGTAAGAAAACCTACTAGATCTACCTCCTCCACAATGAGAAAGAGAGTGAAAGAAATTTCTACTAGACCTAGTAAGAGGTAGAAAACTTTGGTGCCACCAGTACCTAGGAAAATTGTAGAAATTAAAGATGATGACACTTATGTGAAGAAGAAAGCATGGAAACCTAGAGTTGAGAGAGTGAATGAAGAAATTATAAAAGATGGAGACTTCACTAAAATGAATAAATACTATGACCTTTATGACTATTTTGATAAATTGAATCTTGAAAATGTAGTGGTCAAGCATTTAATTTTGGCTAATAAGAAGTTTGACACTATTCAGGGAAAGATACCTGATGACTTATTGAAGAAACTTGTTAACAGGAAGATGAGAGCACAAGAAGAAGACAAATCTATTAGAGAGAATCTTGTGAAGAAACTATGTGATGTAAGAGATGATGAACATCTTTAAAAAATTTTGAAGCCCCTTAGCACCCATTTAAGGACAAAAATGAGAACCATTCAGATCATGGTAGGACAATATGAACAAGTGAATGCAGAGACTGAACAAGCAATAATCAAAGTTATGGTAGAAATTGTTGGAGAGACATTAGTTGTAGTAGAGCAAGCAAACGAATTAGAACAAGAGGATATTACCTCTCCACCAGCTATAAACATTGAAGAAGAATCTATGAATGTTGAAGGTACAAGGATCACCTTGGATACTGATGATAATGTATTCAAGAATCTAGAGAACATTGTTGACAATTTGGCTCTTGATGAACCAGATAGAACTGTAGAAGCTGAGCAGACCCAATCTATTGTTGAAGAACCTAAAGTATCAGAAGTACAAGCACCTATACCCTCTTTAGAAGAAATCATTCTTACTCCTGAAATTGGAAAGAAGAAGCAGACTGGATCTTTGTTTGAAGATTTGGGAAAAGAAGTAGATGATGATGATCAGATGGAATTGATCACATCTTTAAAAAAAATCATTGGGAAGAATAAGAAAGTTAAAAGTCTTGAAGGATGTCTGAAGGACCTCACTAAAAAGTTACAAAGTATTGTGACCACGCAGATTGTAGAAGCAGACCCTATGGAGAAAGCAAAGAAAGTGATGATCACTTTTGATGATGAGTTCACTAACCTAGCTGATATTGCAAAAGTGAAAGCACAAGTAGACTATGAGGCTAGAATGCTATTGAACATCAGTCAATACATCAGCAATGATATTAATACTCTTGATATCTATATCAAAGATTTGAGGAAACATTTGGAAATAGGAAAAGCTTTGTACATACAGTGTACAAAATTAGAGACTTTGACAGCTGAGGAAGATCAAGAGATAAAATTGAAGGAAGCAGAGATTCCAAATGAAACAAACCTTCTATCTAACCCTAATGTGAAGGTCTGTAATGTTGAGAAGAAAGTTAGGCAACTTTATCATGAAATCAGAATTGTACAAGATGATAAAGACTAGAAATTAAGAAGATATACTCTTTTGAGAGAGCATGCTTCTATGAAGTTAAGTGTTATTGAAGAGAAGTTGGAAGATTTTCTTACAGCTAAGACGTCTTTTCAGAATTTTAACTTTGAAAACCTCCAAGCATGTCAAATAGCATCTTATGGATTGAGCGCACTACTCAATGTGATAGATTCCATTAAGAAATCATGGGAAAAGGAGATAGAAGCCATGAAGACAAATTTTTCAAATTGTGTTGCAAGCCTACCAGGTTTGCAATAAATAAATTAAGGTATAACTTTTTTGTGATACAATTTTGTAGCCTTCCCTACCGTTATTTTGTCATTGTTGTCAAAGGGGGAGAGATATTTAGCTAAAAATTGATAGTATATGATAAGGATTGATACTCCTAGGTGGAGTATTGTATTAGAATTAATATTTTTAAGGAGTTATAAGGATAGTATATATATGTTATACCATGATCACAATTTTGACAATTTTGAGATTTTGGAGTTGCACACTTAGCCAATTTTCTCATATGTTGCCACCAATGACAAAGGGGGAGATTGTTGGCAATTTGGCTGAGTTGATTGCATAGAAGTTTTCATTATGGAAACATATGATCCACATGAAGATCGCACAAGTCATAGAGAAAGTATGACATAGCACATTGCAAATTTGTCTAAGTATGAGACAATATTTTTACCAGTGTACCCGGACATAGTTTTTGTTTGTGACATTGACTGGAGTGAGTTCAGTGCTTGTGAACTTAAAAAATAGACTCTATGGTGACTAATGATGACCCATCTTAGAGCACAAGTCAGTATGGAATGTACGGAAGAAGTTATGACAGTTTTACCAAAGACAGTGTGAAGCCGACAGGACAGAATATGAAGACAGAACTAGTAAAGAGTTAAGGGATTATTTTGTTTATCAAAATAATGACTTAACAATATAAAGGGATGACATCATAGATGTTTACCCTTAGATAAAGTTATTTTGTAATATGGCAGTCGACCAAGTAAAGTTATTAGCCTTAATAACTTTTATAAATGTAATTGTAAAATGTAAGAAAGAGAGTTGTGAAGAATATAATATGCGAGATATATGATGTATATGTAATAGTGATAGTGAAAGATCAGTGAAGAGATATTGATGCAAGAAGTATAAGGTTATGTACCTTGACCTCTTTTGTAGTCAGTGTATATTGTACATTACTTGTTTGGGCAGTGGGCTCAGCTGGTAATCACATTTTGTACTACCAACTCCTAACAGGGTTGAGGCTTCTAACAAGGCTTATAGTCCCTTAATCAGGACTGATACACTATATTCTTGTAATAGACTCCTAACAGGGTCAGCATCCTTAACAAGATACTTTTTATAAGTGGATCTTTGTGGGTACCAACCCCACTGGGGTTTTCCCTTGGCCAGGGTTTCCTCGAGAAGAAATCATGTGTTATGAGTTCTTTAGTTTTATTGCTATGCATGTTGTTTAGCTTCTTATGTTATGTATGTGTAAAGATAATCTATTATATCCATAATTGGGCAAAATATAAAGTTTGTAGGATACTGATTCACCCCCCCCTCTCAGTATTCCCTATTTCTAACACCAATTGTGTCCACCACTAGACTTCTCAGCAAACTCTCTAATGAAGTCCATTCCCCACATGGAAAATGGTGCTTCTACAACTACGAGATTCAATAATAATGCACCTAAATACTTAAGCTTAGAAGCAAATTTTTGACAAGCTTCACATCTCTTGACAAACTGAAAAGAATCTTTAACTAATGAGGGCCAAAAGTAACCAGCTCTTAGTATCTTATGGGTAGTGGTCTTTGCAGAGTAATGACCTCCACAAACACCAGCATGCATATCCTTTAAAACTTTATCTACTTGACTCTTGTCAAGGAAAAATAGTAATACTCCATTCCTATCTTTCCAATACAAATCACCCTGTATTAATGTATATCTCTGAGTTTGCAATTTTAGAGCTCTTTTCTGATTATCAGATATGTATTCTGGACATTTAGCATTTTGAGATAATAGACAATGTTAGTGTAATATGGTTGTCTCTCAATGCTTGTCACTATCAAATCTAGTATCCCTATGCTATTGACTTGAACTAGGTGTTAGAAATAGGAAATACTGAGAGGGGGGGGTGAATCAATATTTCACAAACTTTTACTTTTTCCCACTTATGGATATAATAGATTACTTTAAAGCATAAGAGACTAAATAGAATACATAATAGTAAACGTAAAGAGCTCATAACACATGATATGTTCTCGAGGAAACCCTGGCCAGGGGAAAACCCTAGTGGGGATGGTACCCACAAAGATCCACTAATCAAAAGATATCTTGTTAAGGATGTTGACCCTATTAGGAGTCTATTACAATCATATAGTGTATCAGTCCTGCTTAAGGGACTATAGGCCTTGTTAGAAGCCTCAACCCTATTAGGATTTGTAGATACAAAAATTGATTACCAAATGATCTCACTACCCAAACAAGTAATATTTATTTTTACTGATTACAATATGGTACTACTTACAACTTCACATCAACAAATTTTTTCGCTATCACAATATACAACTATTACAAGTTACTAGTTACATTTCAAGTATGTTTGGTACATTACAATATTTATACAAGATACAAACATAATCACTTTCTCCTATCAGCTCACATATCTTTATCCAAGAGTAAACATCTAGGATGTCATCTCTTTATAATATTAAGTCATTATTTTGACAAGAAAAAAAATCCCTTAATTCATTTACTAGTTCTGCCTTCAAAACTGCTTTGTCAGCTTAACTTTGTCATCAGTAAAATAATCATAACTTTGTCTATATTGTCCATACTCTTTTTCACACTGAGATGGGGTATCCTTAGAAACCATAGATTCTATGTTGAACTGCACAAACTTTGATCATGCTCTAGTGAACGTCGCCAAAACAAACTATATCAGGTGCTCTGTCAAAAACACTATTTCATACTTAGACAATTTTAGTCTGCGATCTTCCATACTTACTTTCCATCTTATGCGATCTTCATAGGGAACATATGTTTCCATAATGACAAGATTCATGTACATACCTCAGCCAAATTGCCAACAATCTCCCCCTTTGTCATTGGTGGCAACATATGAGAAAATTGGCTAAGTGTACAAGTCAAAATCTCAAAATTTGTATCAAAATTGTGGCCATAGTATAAAATAAGTATACTATCCTTATATCTCCTCAAAATATGCACATAATCTATAATACTTCATAATACTCCATAGAACTCTGCCTATGTGTATCCTTCCTTAACATATATAGACAATTTTCTAAGTATCTCTCCCCCTTTGACAACAATGAAAAAATAAAGGGTGGAAAGGAATATACAAAATTGTGTCAAAAATTTTACCTTACTATCTTATTGCAAAGCCGGTAGGCTTGCAACACAATCTGAAAAATCTAACTTCCAAGTCTCAAAATCTTTCTCCCATGCCTTCTTAGTTGATTCTGCTACATTGAGTAAAGTACTCAATCCGTATGCTGCAATCTGACAAGCTTGAAGGGACTCAAAATTAAACTTCTAAAATGATGTCTTAGTAGTAAGACATTCTTCTAGCTACTCTTCTATTACAGTCAACTTGATTGAGACATGCTCTCTCAAGATGTTTATCCTGATAATTTTCCTATTCTTCTCATCATTCAAAGTCCTTGTCTCATCACATAACTTTTTGATCCTTTTCTCAACTACACTGATCTTTATGTTTGGGCTGGCCATTGAGTTTGTATCTACTGCAATTTCATCTTGCTTCTCTTTTAGCTTCTTCTCTTCCTCAATTATTATATTTTCAGATTTTGTACACTGAATGTACAAACACTTTCCGGTCTCAAGATGTTTCCTTAAGTTCTTAATGTGTCCGTCAAGGCTGTCAATGTCATTTTTGATATTTTGACTTATATTGTACAACATCTTAGCTTCATAAGCTACCTGAGCCTTAACCTTAGCAATATTAGTCAAATTAGTGAATTCAACATCAAAAGAATTTATTACCATCTTTGCTCTTTCAAGTGGGTCTGAATTAAAGACTTTTGTAGATATAACACTTTGTAACTTCTCAGTCAAATCTTTCAGGCTACCTTCCAAATTCTCAACTTTCTTGTTCTTTCCAATAATTTTGTTCAAAGAAGTGATCAACTCTAATTGATCATCATCATCAACCTCCTTGCTCAAATCTTCAATCAATGTTCCTATTCTTTTCTCCTTTCCATTCTTAGGAGTAAGACTGATGTCTTCTTGTGGTTCAGTAGGTGTATGGGCCTCTATTTCCATTTGCTCTTTTGTTCGTGTAGTCTTTGTTTCAATACTCTTTTCCTGCTCTCCCAAAGCCAAATTGTCAACAATGTTATCCAAACTATTGAGTACCACATCATCTAAATCTAAAGTAACTTTTGTTCCTTCAATGTCCATAGATTCTATGCCAATGTTTATAGAAGAGGGAATATCTTCAACTTCAACTACCTCTCTTGCTGCCTCTGCCTATTCTGAACTCTATTTCTCTATTGGTTCTGCAACTGATTGATCTTTGCTATCTTTTCCTGCTACCAAGTTTGCTAGCACTTACACAACTGCCTGTTTAGTTTCAGTCTTTACTTGTTCATACTGACCTCCCATTATTTGTATAGTTCTTCTTTTGGTTCTTAATAGGGTTTCAAGTGGCTTGAGGATTTGTTTAAGGTGGTCATCATCTCTTATGTCATAGAACTATCTTATCACATTCTCTCTCATTTTAGTATCTTCTTCTTCTTGTGCTCTCATCTTTCTTCTCACAAGTCTGTTGTACAAATCTTTTGGTATCTTTCCATGAATAGTATCAAATTTATTGTTTGTCAAAATCATATGTGTAACCATTGCATTCTCTAGATTTAATCTGTCAGAGGATCCATATAAATCATAGTATTTTTTCATCTTGGTAAAGTCTCCATGCTGCAATATGTCTTCATTAACTCTTTCTATCCTTGGTTTCCATGATTTCTTCTTTATTGTTACTTCATCATCTTTTATCTTTGCAACTCTTCTAGGTACTGGTGGAACAATTATTTTTTATCTTTTACCCAGTCCTAAAGCACTTGCCTTCATTCTTTTTCTTGGTGCTGAAGAAGAGGGTTTCTCTATCTGACTAATTTCTTGCTCCATCTTAGGTTCTTCAACCTTTACCTTAACTTGAATGGGTTCTGCACTTGATGCCAAAGGTGGGACTAATAGTATATCACTTTTCCTTATTACTTCTGTAGTCTTTCTTGCAATATCAAATTCCTACTCACTCATACCTGATTATTTTACAATTTTCTTTATTGTAGTCTCCACTCGCTTCTTTGATTGTTTCTCTTCCTTGAGTGTCTTTTCTGAATCAAAGTTTTCATCATATGTTCCAAATCTATTGCTATGAGCATCCACTTTACTTTTCAACAATCTACTAACATATCCTTCTGTTTCAACTTCAGAGATTTCATAGCCAAGAGGGTCTATGAATTCATGTCTAGGTTCTACTACCTCAATGTAAGTGAAATCAGTATCAACCATAAAACATATATCATCTTTGTATTTCTCAACTAGGGATGGAGGAATTCTTGATCTATTTACCACAATGTTCTGAAAAGTTTTCAACACTAACTATACACTATCATTAACCTTCTCAATAAGATGTTTCATGTAAACTTTATTGATTCTTTCCATAGTATTCACACCATCATTCCAATCAATAGTGTAAGGAAATCTTCTTAGTAAGTGGAAGAACATGTAAGTAACCAATGAGGAAAATCTAAAGTAAGTGTATTTAGCTTTCTTTATCTTTTCCAAATTCTCAAACAACTATATTCTCAGAATTTCACATATATCCACAGGCTTCTTCTCCACACACATCAAATAAGCAATGTGTACCATACCTGCTAGCATATCATCTTCTCTAGAACTTCCATAGAATTTTGTTGTCAAAATCTTACACAATTATTTTACATCATCTTGCTTAATCTTACTAATGACTATACCTCTACCATTGTATATTGAATGGGTGTTTTCAATCACAATCTTTCTCATGTTTTTCTCATTCAGTGGAATTGCACCAACTTTTGATAATCTAGTCACATCATGAATTAGGTTTGTAGTTATGTCAATAACTCTATCTTCTAACCAAAATTTACCATTATGTATCCTACTCAAAATGATCTTAGTACACTCCTCATCATCAAATTCATATTTCATAGAGTACTCAATGATTTCATTATTTTCTAGATGTTCATAACCTTGTTTCACTGACATATCCTTGTTGTACTTTTTTTTATATTCACCATTAAAATTACTCTCTTAGGGTTTCATATTTGCATCCAAGATAACTTTTAACATTCTCTAAATGAAGAACTCCATCTAGTACGGATGATAAAGCTAAACTAGCATCTCTTTCTGAGGGTTCAACTGGATCTTTCTTAGTTCTAGGTCTGTTCTTATCCTTAATGTTGTGAATCAATGACACATCCATGATTATATCTAATTACTTAAGCTGATTCAAGATCTTAGTCAGATAAATACCTTAAATTCACAAAATTAGGGCTTTCACTAGATTGGCGCTTCAAACTTCTGCAAATCACTTCCAAACTTCTTTCTTCACTCTCTAAATCACTTCTAATCACTTGATAATCACAATAACTTTGATTTCAATATTTTAATACTTAGCATTTACTTAATCTGACATCGCATTCAATTCTTTTGCCGCTAAAATGCAAAAAAAGATGATTATGTAAACCTGCAACCATAAATCTTCTTGCGACCTCGAAAAACATAACATTTCTTTTTGTGCACTTAGCCATAACATTAGTATAACATAAAAAACCTTCATCTATCTGTGCAAAACTTAACTCATTCAAAATCTAATTCTACACTAATTCTAAGTTCCTAAACTATAGAAATTTACATAATTTAAGTGCTTAAAGAAGGGTTAGGTAAAGACTCATTCTTACCATCAGATACATTACCTTCTTGATTACCTTCAATGCTGAATATACCTCCTTGATCTATTTATTTAACAAATTTTACTTCATCTTCATTGCTACAACAACCTTTCTCTTTGTTTCCTGCATTTTCATTCCTTCTTGCATAGTTTCTAGGGTTAGGGTTATGATGATAACCTCCATTGTTCATTCTGAAAAATCTTGCTATGTGTCCAATCTTGTTACATATCTAACAAATGATTCCATTGGTTCCATATCTAGGTGTTTGCTGATTGATTTGTGTCCTGCAATTTCTAGCAATATGTCCAATTTTGTTGCATCTGTAACATACTATTCCATTTCCTCTTTTCATGTCTTTAGTTGATCTCTGATCTACATTGTTAGTACTTCTAGGCATTCTACTATTGTAATTATTCTCAATAACTTTAGATCTTTTACATTCAATAGCTCTATGTCCAAAACTATGACAATTATAACAATATCCATTAAGAGGTTTGAATTGTTTACCTATACAATCTCTCTTCATATGACCAATAGTATTACAAGAAAAACATCTACCTTTGAATTATCTTTGCATACCTTTGGATGGTTCATCTTGCTTCAGTGGTTCTTCTTGCTTTGGTGCATCTTCTTTCTTTGATGATTCTTCTTGCTTAGGTGCATCTTCAGATTTGTTTTCATCTAAGTTCTTTTCTTCACTTCTTTCACATACATTCAGATCTGGTTTCTTACTTTCACTAACTATCTTCAATAAGTTAAATCCAAGACCAGTTTTTTCATAGAATGGTTTTCCATAAGATACTTTCTCATTAATCTTTTCACTATTTGAATATAGCCTCTCAAGTTGTTTGGATTGAGTCAATTCACCTTTCACAATCTTGTTGTATTTCTCAAGTTCATCATACTGCAATTTGACTTTATCAAATTCAGATGTTACCTTGCCAAGTTTAGATTTCAGATCTTCATTCTCATTCTTTAAACTTTCATTCTCAAATCTCAGATTGTCATTTCCATCTTTCAAGCTAAGCTTCAAATTTGCTATCTTCAATTCATTTTTGAGGATCACATTTTATTTTTCTAAATCATCACAATCATCAACAAGAATTTTAGATTCCTTCTCATATTTCAGATCTTCTATCTTACCTTTCAATTTGTCAATAATATTCTTTGCATCATCATACTTTCTTTTCAGAGTGTTTCTTTCATCAGTAAGCATATCAATTTGTTGAAGAGCTTCTTCAAGATTCTTCTGTAACTGATCCATATCCATAGAGATCTCACTCAAGCTGCTAGGCTTTCCTTGAATGTTCCTTGTTTGAGTAACTAAGATCTGATATCAATTGTTAGAAATAGGAAATACTGAGAGGGGGGGGGGGGGGGGGGGTGAATCAGTATTTCACAAACTTTTACTTTTGTCCACTTATGGCTATAACAGATTACTTTAAAGCATAAGAGACTAAATAGCATACATAACAGTAAATGTAAAGAACTCATAACACATGATATGTTCTCGAGGAAAACTTGGCCAAGGGAAAACCCTGGTGGGGATGGTACCCACAAAGATCCACTAATCAAAAGATATCCTGTTAAGGATGTTGACCCTATTAGGAGTCTATTACAATCATATAGTGTATCAGTCCTGGTTAAGGGACTATAGGCCTTATTAGAAGCCTCAACCCTATTAGGAGTTGTAGATACAAAACCTGATTACCAAATGAGCTCACTGCCCAAACAAGTAATACAAATGTTTACTAATTATAATATGGTACTACTTAAAACTTCACATCAACAACTTTCGTTGTTATCACAATATACAACTATTACAAGTTACTAGTTACATTTGAAGTATGTTCGGTACATTACAATATTTATACAAGATACAAACATAATATCTTTCTCCTATTAGATTTCATATCTTTATCCAAGAGTAAAAATCTAGGATGTCATCTCTTTATAATATTAAGTCATTATTTTGACAAGCAAAATAATCCCTTAATTCATTTACTAGTTCTTCCTTCAAAACTGCTCTATCAGCTTAACTCTGTCATCGGTAAAAAAATCATAACTTTATCTGTACTGTCTGTACTCTTTTTCACATTGAGATGGGGTATCCTTAGACACCATAGAGTCTATGTTCAACTACACAAACTTTGATCATGCTCCAGTGAATGTCGCCAAAACAAACTGTATCGGGTGCTCTGTCAAAAACACTATTTCATACTTACACAATTTTAGTCTGCGATCTTCCATACTTACTTTCCAGCTTATGCAATCTTCATAGGGAACATATGTTTCCATAATGACAATATTCATGTACATACCTCAGTGAAATTGCCAACACTAGGTCCATGTTTTCTTCATTCATTAATTTGGCAAGGCCTAGTCCTCTTACCAATTTAGTAATATGAATTTCTAAATTGAACTCCTGAATTTTGGTAATCCATTTGCATCTCTTTCCAGTAACTTCTAATTTTGTAAGAACATCATTCACTACTGCATGAGGAACATATGCAATGACCTTTGCACACACCAGATAGGGCCTGAATGACTTTACAACTTTTACCAATGTATATGCCTATTTCTCCATTATCTCATAATTTAGTTCAGTTGCTTGCAAGGATTTACTAAAGAATGCAATTGGGTGTTCAAAATTTTCTTCATCTTTTTGCAATAACACAAAAGTAATTGTATGAAATGAGGCAAAAGAAAATAATGAAAATGGCTTTTTGTAATCAAGGGATTTTAACACTGGTGCCTCTTGAACCACCTTCTCAATTTTGTCAAAGGCATACTGTGCTTCTTCAGTCCATTGAAAGTTTGTATCCCTTTTTAACAACTTGACTATTGGTTTCACTATCTCTGCAAAGTTGGCAATGAATCTTCTAACAAAATTAATCTTTCCTAAAAAGGATTGCACACCCTTGATGTTTTTTGGAGAAGTGACCTTTTGAGTAGCTTCTACTCTTTCTGGATCAATCCTTACTCCTTCCTTAGACACTATATGGCCTAATAACTTTCCCTCTTTAACTACAAAGTGGCATTTCTTTGGATTTAGGGACACACCATACTCTGGAGCCTTATTGAAAATATTTTCAAGATGACTATAATGATCTTCTTCTTTCTTTGAGTATGTTTTCATGTCATCTTGATACACAACCATGAAAAAATCAATATATTCTTTAAATGCAACATCCATGGCTCTTTGGAATGTTGCTCCTGCATTTCTAAGACCAAAAGGCATTCTAACATAGACATAAGTTCCCTATGGGGTAGTCAATGCAGTTTTGAATTGTTATAACTCTTTAACTAAAACTTGGTTGTAACCTGAGAAACCATCCATCATAGACAATAATTCACAATTAGTGACTTTGTGCAACATTGCCTCTATATTAGGCAAAGAATAGTTATCCTTCAAAGATGCAACATTCAGATTTATGAAATCTACACAACCTAATATCACCATTTTTCTTTCTAACTAGAACAAGGTTAGATACCCAAGTTGAATGCCTTATGGGCTGGATTAGTCTTGCATCACTCAACTTAACTAGTTCTTTCTACATTTGGGAGCAAGTAAAGGATTGATAGGTCTTTGTTTTTGTTTGAATGGTTTTACATCTTGTTTTAGTGGGATCTCATGTTGGAAAAGGTCCTCCCTATAATCTTTTAAATCATCATAAGACCATGCAAAAACATGTTTATGTTTTCTTAGTAATTTTACCAAATTAAATCTTATGTGTGGATCTAATCCTTTTCCAATGTAAACCATTTAAGGTGTGTTGTATGACCCTAGATTCACCTCTTCTAAATCTTCAATCTTAGCATTGCTAGTTTTTAACATGTGATCATTTTGATTACTATACAATGCTTCCAATTCTGTCAGACCTCTGGGAATATGATTAGTACTTAACTAAATTATTTCATTTCCCAATACCATATCCTCATCATTAACTACCTCAACTAGGGCATTGCAATCTATAGGTTGATCCTCATAGATACCAAAGCACTGAATAAACCTTAGAATATCATGGTCATCTTCAAAAACTTGCCAGTTGTAAGTGCTATCTGGAACAACTAGTCTACTCTTAACTTCTACTATTGATGCCCCAGTTAAAGTTAAATCATCTTTTTTCAAAGAAACATTAGCTAAAAAATCTGCCATAATATTCTTTGACCTTTCTACCCAACTAATGTTGAAGGCATCAAATAGTTCAATTTGATCCCAAATAGCATGTTTGTAAATCCTTAGCCTATCATTTTTTACAACATATTTGGATCTAACTTGTGCTACAACAAGCTCAGAGTCTCCAAAGACTTCTAAACATTTTAGTCCATGTTTCATAGCAATATTCAATTCCAAAAACAATGCTTCATATTCAGCAATATTGTTTGTACACCTAAAATTTAATAGGAAAGAATATTTAAATGTGGTACTTGATGGGGATATAAAAAAACTCCAGCTCCTGAGCCTTCTTTTGAGCAAGCTCCATCAAAGTAAATTTTTGATAATTCATTTTTTTGTTTGTTCAATTCTGCAACTAATAGATCAACACTTTCATTTTGTGGAATAACCTTTTCCACTCTAAAGTTTTCCATATCCACATCCACACAACAATTTAAATCATCAACATTATTTAACTCAATCATTTGTGGGGTCCTACTTTCCCTAGACACCTTGACACTACTTCAACCAATGTTGAAAGTTGCATAAGACAAGTCACACTGAATACTACCTCCCATTGAAGCACTCCATTTTATTGATAACAACATTCCATATTGAGGTGGGATATCAACCACTAGGACACTCATCATTAATTGCTTATTTGGATATGTTGCTAACCTATAAGGTAAATCCTTAATGGTACCAATAACTAGTACTTCTCTCAAATCCATAGCTTGACATCTCCCATGCGGTGTATCAACTTTCAATCCTAATAATTTCATGACTTCTATAGGCATGACAATGTTAGAAGCTCCTGAATCAATCATACCATTTCTCAATAGTTTTCCATTGATAACTAAAGTCAAAAAGAAAGGATCAATTGTCCCAGACACAGTGTTGACAATATTTGTATGATTTACATTTGAATCATCTATAGAAGAAATCATCTTATCATCCTTACCAATATCTTCGGTGTCAATGGGAGTAACTCAATTTACCCATTTTAAGGCCTTCTCTTTGTGTTCCTCTATTCTCATCATTTCTAGTAAAGGAACCTTGACAGTAATCTGTGATAGTAATTTACTCATGTCAATAGGAACATATTTTGAGTCAACTACATCCTACCTTATAATAGTAACTTCCTTGTTCTCCTCATGTATAGATAGGTTAGGATGATCCTTACTTTGGATTTTAATCTCTTTCTGAAAAGAGGAAACAATCTCATCAGGGGATTTGGTTTTTACTCTATAAGCAACATTTGGGCTGGTAAATGTGACATTATTTTTTACCTTGACCTTATTGACAATCTCAATAGCTTTTTGTTTATCTTGAGACTATTTGACATATTTTTGTGATTTCTTGATGAATATACCAATAGGTTTATGATTAGGATCACCTACCATTCTATTTCTTAGGTTGTAATTTCTCTTGGCTTGGGTAACCATATCTGCAATTATTTGTGCAATCTCTTCATTAGATAGCCATCTCAAAACAACTGATCCATCATCTTTTAGAGTATTACACTGGACATTATCTAATTGATCATTTTCTTCATCAGAAAAGACCTGCTGATGGTAAACCTCATTTCTAACTTGAGAACTAAAAACATCCCGACTCTCATCTTCCTCAATAGAGTCAATTTCATCCCAAAGATATGAGGAGGTCATCGCACAACCTTGGTCATCATAAGGCTCATCCTCATTATTTTCTTGTTCTCCATCTGCAGACACACTTTGACCAACTGCACAATAATTAGGATCATGTGGTGATTGACATACAATACACCATGGGACATCCTCAATCATGTTCACTGAGTTTCTTTGTAAGGGGCTAGGCATTTTATCATTTAGTTTATCTTTTTTCTCAGGTAGTATAGGATTTCCATGTTAGGATTGAATTTTTCATGTTTGCAATCATTCTATAGCATTTTTTCTTGCATTCATGACTATGATTGTCATTGATGTCAACACAGTGATCTTCTGGAGACTAGCAGAGAAGCAGACAATGTTTTGATTAGTGCATGTGGGATATTGTAGTTGGAGCTATGAGATTTTGAGGTTATACTCTTTGATATGTTTTTTTTCTATGGTTAAGAGCACAAATAGTAATTCATTGATTCATGGAAGTTATACTCATTTTGGTAAAAGCAGTATTCAGGCAGTGTTCCTGAGTAGCAGTTTGTGGAAATCGGATGATATCTCCTAATCGAGATGGAATCTGGTTTGTTGTAGTTAAAGGGAAGTTTGAGACACATTGATGATAACATGGTTCACAACACAAACTTTGAGGTCACACGAGTGAAGAGTTATTGCATTTGGAAGCTGACATTTTTGTGTAATTCTGATGTAGCGTATGTAAACTTTTATTTTGTAATTATGTGTCGAGTCATTTGTAATTATTTGAGTTTGGTATAAAGGAAGGAATGTTTTTCCTTATTGTATGTAGTTGAAAGATATGAAAGAAGTGTGAGCATGGTTTGGTTGCATGCGAATATAAGCATGAAGTGAAGAAAAGAGCCTAAGAGATTGTGAAAGTGAAATTATGAAGGAACACATGCGAAGATTAGAGATCTGGAATTGAGATCTAATGTAGCAATGAGTGTGATTAGGCACAGTAAGGAGGTAACATACTTCATATTATTCTACTAAATAATATCAAGGTAATTTGGATAGTGTGTTCAGTGATCGTACCCTGAAGCTATTTGGGTAGTGAGTCCTTCTATCTTCCATAACTCTTAATAGGGTTAGAATCTTTTAACAGGGATTCAAAATCTTCTAATAGGGATTTCTATGTACTGAATATATTTCATAAGACTCCTAATAGATTCCATCCTCTCAAAAGGAATATTCATATTAGTGCATCTTTTGTGGGCATCATTCCCACCGGGGTTTACTCTTTGATCAAGAGGTTCCCTAGTCAACATATCTTGTGTTATTGTGTCATTGTGTATGAATATCTTTGTATGGTTAGTAATTGCATTACTTACATGGTTAAATGCTGTTGAAGATGATAAAATTTATAATTATCTGATAATTGATTCACCCCCCCCCCTCTCAGTTATCTTGGTGGACTTTACTTTCTAACAATTGGTATTAGAGCGGCAAGTCCTTGAAAGGAAAGTTTAATAGCTTAAGGAGATCCATGGTGAATTTCAGGAAAAAAAGCCCTAATTTTGATGGAGTAAATTTTGATAGTTGGAAAGAAAAGATGAAGACACATCTATTATGTTTAGGACCAGGCTATTGGTTGATTACAAAGAATGAAAGGACTATAATTGCAGAAGACAGTCTTGAAACAAGTTCTAAAGATGAGGTAGATTTATTCATGTGTAACATACTTGCAAGAGAAGCACTCTTGACAACACTTTTGGAGAATGAATACAGTCACATAAAATCTTTTAAGAAATCTAATGAAATTTGGAAAGCTTTACACTCTAATTTTGAAGGTGATGAACATGCAAAAAGAGCTAGATTACATAATTAGATATGTGCATTTGAAGATATTTGAATGATGGAAGATGAATATGTTAGAAGCTATATTGGTAGAATGTCAAAAATTGTTGCAAGAATAAAATCTTGTGGAGGATCAAAGACAAAGAAGGAAGTGATATGGAAAATTCTGAGGACATTGAATCCTATATTTAAGCAAACAACACAAATGATTGAACAAGTCATACCTTGTACTACAAACTTTACAAGAGAGACTCTTCTTGGAAGATTGGAAGCAGCAGAGATGAACCTGAGGTTATCAGGAGACTTACCTAGAATGGAGATAGCATTCAGTGTTCTTAGTATTCATCCTACTTTTTCAATAAGTACCGGTGTGAGTGGAGATTATGCCAGTAGCAACAGATCTAGAAATGAAGAAGATAAGAAGATTGAAGAAGGTATTGTCTTGCTTGTGAAAAGAGAACTAGATGGTAAGAAAATTTTTAAATGTTGGACTTGTCAAGAATATGGTCATTTTGCATCTAAATGTCCTAAGAGAGTTAAGAAGTACAAAAATAATTTCAAGCCTAGAAGATCTAAGGAATTTTATTATGCTAATGATGAAGATCTTGAAGCTAGTATAGAAAGAACTTTGAGTGAAAGTGATACTGAGAATAATGATGAAATAGGATTTGTAGCAATTAAAGAAGAAAATTTTGAATCTAATGTTAAAGAAGAAAAAGCATTAGTTTCCCAAGTTGAAAAGAAAGATGATTGGATTATAGATAGTGGTTGTTCACATCATATGACTGGAGATGTGAAGAAGTTCATAAAGTTTAACAATTATGATGGAGGAGTTGTTAGAGTTGGTAATAATGCACCTTGTTTGATTAAAGGTATAGGATCTATTACTCTTGATGGAAAGACTAATACTGATGATGTTTACATTGTTGATGGATTGAAACATAATCTTTTGAGTGTTGGACAGTTAGTGGATAAGGGATATCAAGTTTGGTTTACTGAGAAAACTTGTGTGATAAAGGATAAAGATGGAAATCTAATTGAAACTAGATCTAGAACTAGAGGTAATGTATTTCAGTTGAATCCTATTGAGATGACATGTTTGATTACTAAAATTGATGACAGTTGGTTGTGGCATAGAAGGTTTTGTCATATAAACTTTGATAACATTGTGGAAGTGAGTACTACACTTGCAGTAAGGGATTTGTCTAAAATTATGAAGCCTACTAACATGATTTGCAAAGAATTTGTGATGGCTAAGTAGAAGAGAAGTTCATTTCCTAGTAAGAAGTTCACATCAACAAAGAAGTTGGAGATTGTTCATACACACTTGAGCGGTCCTACTAGGACTAGAGGATTCTATGGAAAAAGGTATTTTATAATTCTTGTTGATGATTTTACAAGAATGATGTGGATTGCATTTCTGAAAGAAAAATTTGAAGCATTTGATAAGTTTAAGATCATTAAGAATAAAGTTGAGAATGAATCTGGAATGAAGATTAAATGTTTGAGATTTGATAGAGGTGGAGAATTTACTTCTAGAGAGTTTAACACTTTTTGTGAAGTGAATGGTATTAAGAGACAATTTTCAGCCCCTAGAACACCTGAAAAAAATGGTATTGCAAAAAGAAGAAATGGGTTAGTAACTAAAGTAGCAAGAGCTATGTTATTTGAGAATAACTTGGCGAAGACATTTTGGAGAGAAGCAATGAATACAACAGTATATACAATGAACAGAGTACAAATTAGAGTAGATACAGATAAGACACCTTATGAATTATGGTTTGGACATGCACCCTCGGTTAAGTATTTTAGAATTTTTGGAAGCAAATGTTATATAAAGAGAGATGATGATATTGGAAATTTTGATCCTAGAAGTGATGAAGGTATTTTTCTTGGATATTCTTTGAAGAGCAAAGAATATAGATGTTACAATAAGAGAACTAAAACAATTGTTGAGAGCGCAAATGTTAAAGTTGATGAGAAGTTTAAAATTCAGGAAAGAATGCTTCATTATGAATCTGATGAAGAAGCTAATCAATAGCCTAACATTGAAACTACTAAATTATTCTATGAGACTAATAGTCAATTGTTGAATGAGAATCATACTGTAGAAGATACTAGAGAAGAATCTACAATTGAAGCAAGATCTGTGACTATGACACCGAACAGGTATCTATCTAGACATCATCCTATTGAACAAGTTATTGGAAGTTTGGACAGAGGAGTTATGACTAGAAATAAGGTACATTTATGTTTGATTTCTCAAATTGAACCTAAATCTACTAATGAAGCTTGTGAAGGTGAACATTGGATTAATGCTATGAAAGAAGAACTAGATAAAATTGAAAAGAACAAGACATGGGAATTGGTCCCTAGACCTAAAGACAAGAATGTGATTGGAACTAAATGGGTATTCAGAAACAAGATGAATGAATAAGGAGAAGTAGTAAGAAAAAAAGCAATATTAGTATGTAAAGGATACTTGTAGCAAGAAGGAATTGACTATGAAGAAACCTTTGCGCTAGTAGGAAGACTTGAAGTAGTAAGAATGTTTTTGGCTTATGCAACTTTTAAGAAATTCAAAGTGTATTAGATGGATGTGAAGTCAGCATTTCTAAATGGTGAATTGGAAGAAGAAGTCTACATTGAGCAGCCTGAAAGTTTTCCTTTGACTCAAGAAGGAGATATGGTATGTAAACTAAAGAAAGCATTATATGGACTAAAGCAAGCACCTAGAACTTGGTATGCTAGATTGGCTAAGTATTTGTTAAAATTGGGATTTACTAAAAGAACAACAGATAGTAATCTGTACACAAAAGAAATTGAAAATGGAATGTTAGTTATAGTTATTTTTGTTGATGACATTATCTTTGGAGGAGAAGATGAAGCTAGTGACAAATTTGCTGATGAAATGAAGATAGAATTTGAAATGAGCATGATTGGTGAGATTAAATACTTTTCAGGATTACAGATAACATAGAACAATGATGGTATCTTTGTTAGCTAGACAAAGAACTTGAATGATTTGCTGAAAAGATTAGGAAAGGAAAATTGTAAACTAGTTGGAACACCTATGGTTATAGGACACAAAATATCAAGCAAAGATGAAACACCAGCAGTTGAGCAAAAGAAATACAGATCCATGATTGGAGGATTGCAGTACTTAACACACACTAGACCGGATATACAACATTCAGTTGGAATGGTAGCAAGATTTCAAGCTAAACCTAGAAAATCACATTATGCAGCAGTAGAGAGAATATTGAGATATTTAAGAGGCACAATGGACTATGGATTGTGGTATGAAAAATCTGATGATTTCACCCTATGTGCATATATAGATGCTGATTGGGGAGGTAGTGTTGATGATAAGAAAAGCACCAGTGGTGGACCCTTTTTTCTTGGAGGAAGATTGGTTTCCTGGTTGAGCAAGAAGCAGAATTGTATTTCACAGAGTATAGTAGAAGTAGAATATGTAGCAGCAACAAACAATTGTAACCAGATAATTTGGATGAAGTAGATGCTGAAGGATATTGGAATTAAGTTTGTTGAGCTTGTTGTCATACATTGTGACAACACTAGCATAGTCAGTATGTCTAAGAATCCTATATTGCATTCTAAAACTAAGCATATAGAGATCAAGTATCATGTTGTAAGAGAGAAAGTTGTTGAGAAAGAAGTTAGACTGGAGTACATAAGCACAAAGGAACATATAGCAGACATATTTACAAAGCCTTTGCCTACAGATACATTTGAGTATCTGAGACGTATGCTTGGGGTTATGCCCCAGCCTACTTTTGAGTAATGATGTAGTTGATTACATCCATCTAGTTGTATATGAGCCCTATATTTTTCTAGATTGGATGTTGGTACTTCCTCTATGGGGGAGTATGTGTATCTAAGCTGAGTCATGAGGACTCTTGTGAATGTATTTTTTGAAACAGTGTCTTTTGACATTGAGTTGTTGTTGACATAGTGATGAAATTTTTGTCATTGATGTCAATGGGGGAGAAGTGTACATGAAAAACCCTGTGTACCATCTTTTGGAGAGAACTTAATATGATAACGAAGCAAGATTTGTTTGATGAAGAAGATTTGAAGAATTTCAGAGTATCAGTGCAGTAGTATTGGATTTTTGGAACAATGGATTTTTTCATCTATGTTTCCATCAATGCCAATGGGGGAGATTGTTAGGAATGAATGCTAGATGTTGGCAGTCATTTTTTAGTAGTTTTTGTTGCATTCATGACTATGATTGTCATTGATGTCAACATAGTGATCTTCTGGAGACTAGTAGAGAAGCAGATAGTGTTTTGATTAGCGTATGTGGGATATTGTAGTTGGAGCTATGTGATGTTGAGGTTATACTCTTTGATATGTTATTTTTCTATGGTTAAGAGCGTAGATAGTAATTTATTGATTCATGGAAGTTATGAGCATTTTGGTAAAAGCAGTATTCAGGCAGTGTTCCTGAGTAGCGGTTTGTGGAAATTGGATGATATCTCCTAATCAAGATGGAATCTAGTTTTGTATAGTTAAAGGGAAGTTTGAGACACATTGATGATGATGTGGTTCATAGTGCAAACTTCAAGGTCACACGAGTGAAGAGTTATTGCATTTGGAAGCTGACATTTTTGTGTAATTCTGATGTAGCGTATGGAAACTTTTATTTTGTAATTATTTGAGTGTGGTATAAAGGAAGGAATGTTTTTCCTTATTTTATGTAGTTGAGAGATATGAAAGAAGTGTGAGCATGGTTTGGTTGCATGTGAATATAAGCATGAAGTGAAGAAAAGAGCCTAAGAGATTGTGAAAGCGAAATTGTGAAGGAAGACATGGGAAGTTCAGAGATCTGGAATTGAGATATGATGTAGCAGTGAGTGCATTTTGGAATAATAAGGAGGTAACATATTTCATATTATTCTACTAAATAATATCAAGGTTATTTGGATAGTGTGTTCAGTGATCTTACCCTAAAGCTGTTTGGGAAGTGGGTCCTTCTATCTTCCATAACTCTTAACAGGGTTAGAATCTTTTAACAGGGATTCAAAATCTCCTAACATGGATTTATATGTACTGAATGTATTTCATAAGACTCCTAACAGATTCCATCCTCTCACAAGGAATATTCATATTAGTGCATCTTTTGTGGGCATCATTCCCACCGGGGTTTACTCTTTGATCAAGAGGTTCCCTAGTCAACATATCTTGTGTTATTGTGTCATTGTGTATGAATATCTTTGTATGGTTAGTAATTACATTACTTACATGGTTAAATGTTGTTGAAGATGATAAAAGTTATAATTATTTGATAACTGATTCACCCCCCACTCTTAGTTATCTTGGTGGACTTTACTTTCTAACATTCCATCCTTCCACTGAGTATTGTAAGGATAGTTTTGCATTCTGGGTAGTTTATTGAAATTGTTGAAAGTTGGCCTATCATTTCTTGCAACCCTATTGTTGCTATTTTCACTAGGCTTTAATTCCTTTATAGCTTTCAAAATTTGTTTTAGGCTATCATCTTCCATTGGTTTTGAATTATCATACTTTCCTAGTTCTTTCCTATTCAACACTTGTGGTCTATAATCATCTCTTCTTCCCAATTTTCCTGATATCCTCTGGTTACTTTCTATGTTGATGGCTAATTTGTAGGCTTCAGCAAGATTTTTTGGGTTTTTATCTCTTATAAGGTATCCCATTTTGGAATCAAAGGCATTTAAATAGGTGACCAGACATATCTTATCATTCGACCTAATGACTTATAATAACTTATGCATGGCCTTCTGAAATATAACATTAAATTCAACAACACCCTCATTTTGGTTCTTCTTGATGTTATTGAATTCATTTAGCATGAAACCTTCATTTTTTCTTCACCATACTATTCTTTAAAATAATTCTTGAACTGATCCCATGAGCTTATACTAGCATGTGGTAAACCCCTGAACCAATCTCTAGAGTCTTCTGTTAAAAATTGAATAAACAATTTCCTTATTACATCATCTAGTTCAATATTATAACCATCCATCACATCAATGAATTTATTTAAATGCTCTTCACAAGTGATAGAATCACTACCAGTAAACTTTGGGAGTTTTTATCTGATTTCATCAGGAATAGGATTAGGATACCCAGGGATATCTCGCATGAACAGGCCCTATTTGAGATGGGCTAGCACCTTGAGATCTAGATGTTTGAATATTTGAAACAATAGAAACCTTAGGGACAAATGGTAGGGGAACATTTTTTACTTGTCTTGCAGTGTTTCCAATATTTCCACCTTGTACCAAAGAAGTAGAGATTATATTTGTAGGTCCTGAAGATTTCTTAAGAAACTCAATCTTCCTTTTCATTTCCACAGCTGTGGCTTCTAATTCATCTTTTTCCAATTCCTTGGCCAATATCTCCTTTTCCCTTTTAGCCTTTTCAAGTTCTACATCTAACTTCAAAACTTGGTCTAGAGGGTCCTTGGTATTTATAGGTTCATTGATTGACACTCCTATAGAATTTTTCTTACCTTTATCTTTGGGATTCCTTATCTCATGTACTTCTTGGATAACAGGTTGCTCCTTTTTTTTCTTAGGTATAGGAACATAATTTATGGCTTCTAAATCTAACAACTGCCTTTTTAGTTGTTCAGTTCTTATCATGGCTTGTCTATTTTTTTCTTCTTTTTCCTTTTCTCTTTTTTGTCTAATAGCAGCCTATTCCCAGATTTTCCTTTCCAACTCAAAGAATTCCTCAAATATTTCCTTAGATTCAGGGAGGGTTGTCTCAAATGAAGACTGTTGGGCATGGGTTTCTTCTTGATGGCCGTTAGAGACTTGGAGGCCTTGAGGTAATGAAGAACCAAGGGTAAAAGGAGGAAGAAAATCTTGTCTATTCCTACACTAGCTTCTAGACCTCCTGTCATTTCCAAGACTCTTACTAGGGGCCACCCTTCTATTGTGTTATGATTTTTCTCCACCCCTTTTAGAGGGAGATTAGTAATCCTCATGCTAGTTCAAACCTAAATCATTATCTTCCTCATACTTTGATTCATTCCCTTCTTGATTGGTTTGAACAAGATCTTTCTTATCTTACATTTCCCTTTTGTTTCCATGTAAAAGACATATCATTTCTATTTATTTCCTTTCTCATTTGACTACGCTTAGAGATAGCTGGAAGTTCTCCTTCCAAATTTTCTTCTGGATGTTCTTTTCTCCAGGACCTTGTATTTTTTAAACTCATTGTAAAAAAGGTGATTTCTTAAACAACACTAGTACTGAGATCTTTTTGAGTTGCCACCCAACTGGGCTGGGAATTTTAGAACACTACCCCTCAATGAAATGTAAATGAGATTTCCAAAGGAAAGAGTGACCTAGAGAAAAAGGAACAACCTTGTGTTTTTTAATGATAACTAATTGGTTTGAAATAAGCAAGTGAGGAGTTTAACTCAACTTTGAAACCTACGTTATTTATGTATAATTGTAACAAATCCCCAATAGAGTCACCATTTTGTTAGAGATTTTTCTTGTAGGACCAAACTTGGTAAATAGATATGCTTGATTCTCAGATTTGTGAACTCTCAAGTTTGACAAGAAAGAGTCTAATTGATGAGGATTGGATAAGGCCCTCCTTCTTCTTTGAGCTCCACAAGACTCAGGTGGGTATTGCCTTAGAAAATTCACTATATTTCAAGTAAACTTCAACTGGTATATTGGGTTCTTCACTGTTATGTTACTGCATTTCAAATTAATTCAATATAAAATCACTCTACAAACAACTAAGAATATCCTGATACAAATTATGACATGGGAAACTACAAAAGTAATAACATATAATAGTGGCATAAGGATATTCATCCTTCTTCTTTTTTTGAGTTTAACTCTAGGAAGGCTAACCTTTTGATTCTCTCTTGAAGGAATTAACAATATGAACCATATTACTTAAATACAGTCCTTTCAAAATATGTATGTATTTAGTAACAAAATGTGTTTGAATGATATACTTTGTGATTGATGACTGAAAGATAACTGCATAACAAACATCCAACCAATGCCTAATCCTTTGGGAAATAGTTATTAAATGTAAATCCACATGAAGAACTCAATAAGAATACTATAAAATGCATTGCAAGCTACATGCAGTTTGAATAGAATGCCTTACAAACTACCCTATCACCCCTATATTTTTATCATCAAAATCCTAACAATTATGTTTACTCTCTGAAATTGCTTATGAAAATTTAATCCTTTCCTTGAAATAAATTCATAAAAAATTAGACAAGTTTCCTTATAATTAGTACATTTTAAATGCCTTACAAATAAAATCATACAAGACTAGAACATAAAAGTAAAGAGACAATAACAAAATAAGATAGAAACTGCAGTGTATTTTATTGAAAATAAGCCCGTCTCAATACTTACAAAATTTGAAGTTCAGATGCATAAACACAGAAGTGAGAAGTCTTCTCTATAGAGATTTGTATTCAATAATCATCTATTATCCATCCCCACCCAAATGAGAGGTTACAACTCATTTATATAGCTAAACCATCTTGGAATCCTGAAACGAGTAAGGATGCAACAAGCTTCGGATGGTTTAACCCTAAACCTAAAATGGAAAAGACAAAAATACAAAAGAGGCCCCTCAGGCTGTGGAAAGACAAAAACTTGTGATGACTCATCTAAAATTTGTCTTGTTCATTTGATAACTAACACCTTTATCAAAAGATATTCTTGATAACTTCACTGAGTTATAACAAGATATGGTGACCACCATTTCAGGCTAATTTACACCATTCTTCATAAATAGTTATCATTCCTATGCTCATAGGTCAGGTGTCAGGTATCAAGTATCCTCTTTATTCCTCATCAATGTCAAGGAAAACTATTGAAGGCTTTCTCTTCTTTGGCTTGGTGAGTGTGTCCCATGTAGTTACCTCCTCCTCTATGGGCCATTGAAAACTTTGAATGTTCTACAATTGGATCTTTTTCCTTTCCCACCTAGCAGTAGTGGTCAAATTGACATCTATAAAAAATTTGGTAAAGTCCATTTCAGCCTTTAAGGCTTCATCCAAAGTGGCATTAAAACTATCAATATCTAATTCATTATTCTTATTAATG
Source organism: Chamaecyparis obtusa (assembly GCA_027943335.1). Taxonomy (NCBI): domain Eukaryota; kingdom Viridiplantae; phylum Streptophyta; class Pinopsida; order Cupressales; family Cupressaceae; genus Chamaecyparis; species Chamaecyparis obtusa. Next base: position 490,087 of record BSBK01008435.1, on the reverse strand, counting down.
AAAGCCTCTTTCTTAGGCAGCAAAGAATCAAAATCTGATTTCCATTTATCTAACCCCTTTATTGAGCCATCCTTAGTCTTGATTAGAGGAATGAACCTGTTAAAATCTAGACCATTAACCTGTTAAAATATGAGGAATGAATAAAGGTACCCTTGCCTCCACTTTGTTTTTTTTCCCTTTAAAGATGACAAAGTGGCCACAATCCAATCAATCTCCTCACCAACCTGCAAAACTATCTCTAGAATATCTATCCTAAGGGATTGTACATCTGCCAATCTTTCAAACAATGATGCTCTAGCTATCCAGGTTCCATAGTAAGTATTTAATGTAGCAATAAAATTGTTTACTTCAATTTGTATCTCAGACAGTTTGATATATGCAGTGTAAACTACATTTTCCTTTTATTTCAGGGCATCAATTCTATACTAAAAAATCCTTAATAAGGCATCCAATGCCACTCTATTCTTCTCTACATTGGCCTATTCTGTAGCAGCATCTTTTCCTTCTACACTCTAGTTTTCTAATTGTGGGGGTTGTTCAGGTGGTTGAGGGGTGATCATAGGCATATTTATTATCTTCAAAGATAATTCTTCTATTGTTTTCTCCAATGCCTTTTCCTTCATGATATGCACTTCCCTATCCCTGACAAGTGCACTATAATCTTCAAATAGGTTTTTAAACCTATCTGAGATTTTCTTGGATTTATCCTCATTTAATCTTGTAAAATGAGTGAGGACCTAAGAAATCTCAAGGTCACCTGTATTGTGGTCTAACCACACAATCTTATCTCCTTCCATTTTTTCTTGTACATTTAGAAGAGAAGGCTTCTGATCTTTGGGATACAAGCTCCACATGGCCAACGCTTGATTCTTTGGGCTATACCAAAACCCTTTTATCATGTCTCCAAACTAAATTTTTGAAGACAAAATTATATCTGGCTACCTTCTTATTTGGTCTATTATGAATGCAGAGGTGAGATCCCATCCAGGCACAAGTAGAAGATTGCTAACCTTTAACAACTTCCTGGAATCCTCGGGGGTTATTTTTTCTGATTCAGGATCATAATCTTTCAGTGCCTGAATAGCCTCATCTGGCACTTGGCCTTCTTATGTGATTTTCACACTAGAAGCAACCTATTGTTTCTTATGCCATAAGAGGAAGTTTTTTAATTCTTCAGTCTTAATAAATTGATCATCTTTCAAGAAAGCATCCTACTAGAGCAATCTTTCATCTTGACATAGAACTAGAGGCAACTCAATTTTGTCTACTACTTCTTTATGTTTTCTCTTCTCTTCATTGATCCTCTTCCTCAATTGGTGATCATAGGCCCTTGTGCCATTAATTAGAGCTCCCACTCTATCTTTTTTCTTCTTAGTATCCCTTACTTTTGAAGGCCCTCCAATTTGAATATTTTTCTTTTTGAGAGGAGGCTCATAGTATCCTGAGAACTTGGAAGTTCTCTCAAATCCACAACTACATTTTCATCTGCTACTTTCTTAGTATGAGGTGGTTGTTCCATGGCAAGAAGGTTGTGCACTAAATAACCATCACTATCCTCTTCATACTCTAATGAAGAATGATTTTCTTTTTCCCTCTCCTTATCATCAATTAATCCTTCCAAAAAATTGACCAAAGCATTGTAATTGGCCATCATTCGATCTAACTTTGTAAATAAGGCAATGTTGGGAAGAAAGCCCCAAAAGGAATTCCCTTCTTCTTCATATGTTTCTCTAAGGACAAAAAATCTTGGAATTGTTGTGCTCTCCTTTGTACCTCATCATCTTCTAGGATATTCCTTATGAGATCCTCTTCAGGACATTCCTCATGTCTATTATTTATGGGAATAGTGGGAGTGTAGAACTTTCTTTCAATAACAATGAAATCCTCTGTATCCACATACCTATACAAGGCAACAATCATTTTGTAGTGGTCAAACCACTCATTTACTTTATTGAATGCATTCTTCCCAATTGTGAAGTTGTATAATTTGAAATGCCTTGGGGTAAAAGTACCCTTTTGTTTGGGGCCAAGTGCTCCTTATCAGTCAACATCAGTTGCCAAAAGAACTCTAGCACTACAATCCTTGGTGGCACAAAAAATGGGAGAACATGAGGTGGTTGGGGGCACCCATAAACTTTGATCATTATGAAAGCTTTCTCATAATAAAAATCACCCAGTTGTGATTTCTTGTCCACTTGTCAACAAGTTGACAAGGCCTTAGTAATTGCAAAACTTTGATTGGTAGCTTGGACAGATTTAATCCTAAGCTGAACAAAATTGGTTGTACTATCCAGTTTTGAAAAGCACAAAAATCATTCTCCCTAGAGGTAAAATTACATGCCCTTATCCACAACTGGACTGGATTAGGTTGACCATTCCACATCATCAAAGGTTGGAGGTACTATAGATCCATGATATTGTAATTGTGATACAAAACAAGATGCATCAATGGTGAGTAATGCATAAACCTAGGAGATGGCTCCTTCCTACTAATAGCCTCAAGACCTTCATGCATTTTACTTATTACATATCCTATATAGTCATATCCTCTACTTACATGGAGATTTTTTGAGTCTAGCACCATCATCAAAATATCAGAAGAAATTCTCTCTGCACCACCATCTACTCCCAACACTCTGCATAATCCATATGCAATGTATTTGATATAGAAACTTAGGTCTTTGTATAAGTATGGGGCAGTCCCAAGTACTATAACAATGTAATTCTTGTTGGGTTTTGGGACATGATTTTGGATTTCTCTATCAACTAGAGTTGACTCCCTAACATATCTATTTTCTTGGGCCTGAAAATTAATCTATGTAGCCATTGGGATATGTATACCAAAAGCTTTCATGAATGAGTTTATATCCAGTGTTACCAAGGCTGAGCCATCATCTTTCCTTATCATTTTTGACAAGGGGTCATATCTATTGGCCAATTCAATTAGCAAATCTATATCTAGGAAGATGTATGGTACTATCAACCTAGCCAACCTTGAGGTCAAAGGGTTTGAAATGGGCACTGAGATTTTAGAATTCTTATAAAAATATCTAAATAAACACATTCCAAACACATCATGTGTCTTTGCATCTCTACAAAATGTTAGATCAATAGTTAAAATTATGTCACTGACCTTTTTGTTTTGCATGGACCTAGGCAACAAAGTGATAAATTCATCTGAGTAATTTTCATTCCCTTTATCTTTAGCTCCCTTACTGGTAGAAGCTTCACTCATCATTGGCTGACACATTCTTGATCAATGGATAAAAATTCTTGTAGAAATTATGAAATCCTAAATTCTTGAACACTGGAGAACTTAGAAAACTTTGTGAAGAAATTCTCTCTCTGGCTCTTGAATGATTGGTGATTTTAGAATGAGTAGTGGTTAGTTGTATTTATTCTAGAGAATTGTATACATTAGACCATTTGAGACTCAAGCTCTATAATTCATGTCACTTCTATCATTACTTGACATGCTCAAAATTGAATTCACTAGCTAAGAGCTGAGAAAGTGACAGGCAATCAAATTTTGATTTCTGGCAACCTAGGGACTACACAGCTTCTCACAGTCACTAGAAGACTTGGCACTTTTTAAATATTTTTAGAGATTAAGTGACTAAAGGGAAAATCTCAGTCGCTGAATTTCATCATTTTAAAATTTATCTCAAGACCTGGAAACTGAATGCAACAATCATGGGCGCTGAATATCTTAGCTTTCAATGATTTTATCTAGAGACTTAGAGACTACCATTGATCTTTGATCTGACGACTCTCAATACTTCCTGATATTTTAATTTTTTTCCTTCCAAGACTTAGCTACTATAGTCAGTCTCCTCATCGATGAATGTTTGAGTTCTTTTTTATTTTACCTTGAGATTCAGTGACTACCATTAGATCTTAATCTAATGGTCTTCCATAAGTCTCTTTTCCTTTACTTTTCATTGAGAGACTTAGCCACTACAGTGAGTCTCTTAATCACCAAAACCTTGTTGAGTTTTCAAACTTTTTTGGAGATTACCTGACCTTGCTCATCTGGAGATCTAGCAATTAAGGAGAAGTCTCTTAATCACTACAAATTTTAATAAAGCTTGATTTCTTCTCATGACTTGACGCTAGCCACATGATCTAAATTTGATGGTGCTCATTTTTTGAGACAAAACCTTTGAAAAATTAAAGATATGTGAGATCAAATTTCAACCACGTGATATTAATCCAATGGTAGTCACTCAATCTCTGTAGTTTTGGGATGACATCATCTTTATTAAGTGATTAAGAGACAAGTGTAGGATATTAACTTTGAAAAGGGAGAATCAATCGTAGTCGCGCAATCTTAGATCTTTACTTTGACTTTGACTTTCTAAAGAGATCTGGCGATTGAGTGAAAATATCCTTGATTTATTGCATCTGGAGACTTAACAACTATAGTCTATCTCATAGTCACTGAAAGATTTATTATTTCACCGCTTTACCTGGAGATCACCTAACTATGTTCATTCAGGATTTAGAGATTGGGAGACTATAGTTATATTTAAAATATTTCTCATTGTAGTCACTAGATCTCATAAAGTAGTTCAAACCATTTGGAGACTTCCCAACTAAGGGCATCCACTGAGTCACTTGTGAAAAGAGAATATTCTTACAACTTTAAGAGATCACGTGACTAAAGGGTTTCAAGATGTTGATTGACTAAAAGGAATATGATAGATTTTTTAGGAGACTAAGTGACTAGCGGGAATAAATAAAATCACATGCAAAAATATTTCCTAAGTGAATTCAAAAAGTAATAGCAAAATAGTGTTAGGAATGGGAACACTGAGAGGGGGGGGTGAATCAATGTTCACTATAATTTAAATTTTCACTTAAATCTTTATACTAAAGTTAAATGATTAAGTACTAAAATAAACATTAACATAAACATGAAACATGAAATCAACACATGACACTAATATGGCTATGGTGAAACCCAAATAGGTAAAAACGTTGATGGGAATTGACACCCACTAATATTCTGCACTAGTGTTTTGTGATCCTTGTTAGAAGATCATTAACCCTGTTAGGAGTTTCTTTACAATGTTTTTAGTACAGTAAACCTTGTCAAGGGTCAGACCCTATTAGGAGTCTTTTACTATAGTCCTTTTTAGGGGAGAGGACACAGTATCCTATTAGAAAGTAAAGTCCACCAAGATAACTGAGAGGGGGGGGGGGGGTGAATCAGTTATCAGATAATTATAACTTTTATCATCTTCAATAGCATTAAACCATATAAGTAATGTAATTACCAACCATAGAAAGATATTCATACACAATAACACAATGACACAAGATATGTTGACTAGGGAACCTTTTGATCAAAGAGTAAACCCCGGTGGGAATGATACCCACAAAAGATGCAATAATATGAATATTCCTTGTGAAAGGATGGACTCTGTTAGGAGTCTTATGAAATACATTTAGTACATATGAATCCCTATTAGGAGATTTTGAATCCCTGTTAAAAGATTCTAACCCTGTTAAGAGTTATGGAAGACAAAAGGACCCACTGCCCAAATAGCTTCAGGGTAAGATCACTGAACACACTGTCCAAATAATCTTTACATTACTCAATAGAATAATATGTTATCTCTTCTCTAACTATGCCAAACCATACTAACTGTTACATCAGATCTCAATTTCAAATCTTTGTACTTCGCATGTCTTCCTTCACATATTTGCTTTCATACTTAGCTCTATTCTTCACTTCATGCATACAACATCACACACAATCGCTACTTCCATATCACTACTACAAAATAAAAATAAGGAAATACATTCTTTCCTTTATACCACACTCAAATAATTACAAATGAGTTGGCATACAATTACAACATAAAAGTTTCCACACGCTACATCAAAATTACACAAAACTGTCGGCTTCCAAATACAATAAATCTTCACTCATGTGACCTCAAACTTTGCATTTTCATCCACATCACTATCAATGTGTCTTCAACTTCCCTTTAACTACACAAAATGAGATTCCATCCCGATTACGAGATATCATCCAATTTCCACAAACCGCTACTCAAGAACACTGCCTGAATACTACCCCCACCAAAATGATCATAACTTCCATGAATAAATGAATTAATATCTATGCTCTTAACCATAGACATATAACATATGAAAGATTATATCCTCAAAATCACATAGCTCCAACTGCAATAACCCACGTGCGCTAATCCAAACTCTATCTGCTTGTCTACAAGTCTTCAGTAAATCACTGTGTTGACATCAATGACAATCATAGTCATGAATGCAAAAAAAACTACTATAGAATGGCTGCCAAACATTTAGCATTCATTCCTAACAATATCCCCCATTGTCATTGATGGCAACATAGATGAAAAACATCTAATGTTCCAAAAATCCAATAATTCAACATTGCTTCCTCAAATCATATTTATCAATCAAATCTTGCTTCGTTATCCTATTTAGTTCTCTCCAATAGATGTTTTAGATGGTTTTCATGTATACTTCTCCCCCATTGACATGAATGACATAAATTTCATCACTATGTCAATAACAACTCAATGTCAAAAGACACTGTTCAGAAAATACATTCACTAGAGTCCTCATGACTCAGCTCAGATACACATACTCCCCCATAGAGGAAGTACCAACATCTAGTCCAGAAGAAAGATAAGGCTCATATACCACTAGATGGATGCAACCAACTACCTCACTTTTCAAAAGTAGGCTAGGGCATAACCCCAATCATACCTCTCATATACTCAAATGTATCCTTAGGCAAAGGCTTTGTGAATATATCAGCTATCTACTCCTTAGTACTTAGGTACTCAAGTCTGACTTCTTTCTCAACAACTTTCTCTCTTACAACATGATACTTAATCTCTATATGCTTTGTCTTAGAATGTAATATATGATTCTTAGACATACTAACTATACTGGTGTTGTCACAATGTATGACAACAGGTTCAACAAATTTTATTCCAATATCCTTTAGCATTTGCTTCGTCCAAATTATCTAGTTACATTTGTTTGCTGCTGCTACATATTCTTCTTTTGTTGTGCTTTGTGAGATACAATTTTGCTTCTTGCTTAGCCAAGAAACCAATCTTCCTCAAAGGAAAAATGCTCCACCATTGGTGCTTTTCTTATCATCAACACTGCCTCCCCAATCAGCATCTATATATGAACATAGGGTAAAATCATCAAATTTTTCATACCATAATCCATAGTCCATTGTGCATCTTAGATATCTCAGTATCCTCTTTACTATTGCATAATGTGATTCTCTAGGTTCAGTTTGAAATCTTGCTACAATTCCAACTGAATGTGCTATATCAAGTCTTGTATGAGTCAAATACTGCAATCCTCCAATCATAGATCTGCATTTCTTCTATTCCACTGCAAGAGTCTCATTTTTTCTAGATAAATTATGTATAGTCACCATGGGTGTTCCAATTGGTTTACAATTATCCATTCCAAATCTTTTCAACAATTCATTCAGGTACTTTGTCTGACTTACAAAGATACCATCATTGTTTTCTATTATCTGTAATCCCAAAAAGTATTTCATTTCACCAATCATACTCATTTCAAATTCAGTCTTCATTTCATCAACAAATTTGTCACTAGCTTCATCTTCTCCTCCAAAGATAATGTCATCAACAAAAATAACTATAACCAAAAACCCATTTTCAATTTCTTTTGTGTACAGATTTCTATTAGCTGTTCCTTTTGTAAATCCCAATTTTAACAAATACTTATCCAGTCTTGCATACCAGGTTCTAGGTGCTTATTTAAGTCCATACAAAGCTTTCTTCAGTTTACATACCATGTCTCCTTCTTAAGTCAAAGGAAAACCTTCAGGCTGCTCAATGTAGACTTCTTCTTCCAACTCTCCATTCAAAAATGCTGACTTCACATCCATCTGATATACTTTGAATTTCTTGTAAGCTGTATAAGCCAAAAACATTCTTACTACTTCAATTCTTGCAACAGGTGCAAAGGTTTCTTCATAATCAATTTCTTCTTGTTGTGAGTAACCCTTACATACCAATCTTGCTTTGTTTCTTACTAATTCTCCTTGTTCATTCATCTTGTTTCTGAATACCCATTTAGTTCCAATAACATTCTTGTCTTTAGGTCTAGGGACCAATTCTCATGTCTTGTTCTTTTCAATCTGATCTAGTTCTTCTTTCATAGCATTAGTCCAACTTTCATCTTTACAAGCTTCACTAGTAGTCTTAGGTTCAATTTGAGAAATCAAACATAACTGTTCTTGTACCTTATTTTGAGCTAGAACTCCTCTTTTGATGTTCCCAATAATTTGTTCAATAGGATGATTTCTTAACAAACTCTTGCTAGGTGTCATTGTCTTAGATCTCACTTCAGATGTAGGTTCTTCAATGACTTCACTGTGGCTTTCATTCAACAAATCACTATTATTTTCATAAAATAATTTAGTAGATCTAGTGTTAGGTTTAGGATGAGCTTCTTCATCTGATTCATAATCAAGCATTCTTTCCTGAATTTAGAACTTTTCATCAACTTTAACATTTGCAATTTCAACAATAGTCTTAGTTCTTTTATTGTAACATCTATATGCTTTTCTTTTCAAATAATATCCAAGAAATATACCTTCATCACTTATAGGATCAAACTTTCCAATATCATCATCTCTCTTTATATAATATTTGCTTCCAAAAATTCTAAAATACTTAACTGAGGGTCCATGTCCAAACCATAATTCATAAGGTGTCTTGTCTGTGTCTACTCTGATTTGTACTCTTTTCATTGTATACACTATTGTGTTCACTACTTCTCTCTAGAATATCTTTGCCAAATCATTCTCAAACAACATAGCTCTTGCTGCTTCAGTCACCGATTTGTTCCTTCTTTCTGCAATGCCATTTTGTTCAGGTGTTTTAGGGGCTGAATACTATCTTTTAATGCCATTTTCTTCACAAAAGATGTTAAACTCTCTAGAATTAAATTCCCCACCGATATCAGATCTCAAACATTTAATCTTCATTCCATATTCATTCTCAACTTTATTCTTAACAATCATAAACTTATCAAATGCTTCAAATTTTTCTTTAAGAAATGCAATCCACATCATTCTTGTAAAATCATCAACAAGAATCATAAAATACCTTTCTCCATAGAATCCTCTAGTCCTGGTAGGACCGCTCAAATCCTGTATGAACAATCTCCAACTTCTCTGTAGATGTAAAATTCTTACTGGGAAAAGAACTTCTCTTCTGTTTAGCCATTACACATTCTTTGCAAATCATGTTAGTAGGCTTCATAATCTTAGGAAAATCTCTTACTACAAGTGTAGTACTTACTTTCACAATGTTATTAAAGTTTATATGACAAAACCTTCTATGCCATAACCAACTGTCATCAATCTTAGTAATCAAACATGTCATCTCAGTAGGATTCAACTGAAATACATTACCTCTGGTTCTAGATCCAGTTCCAATCAGATTTCCATCTTTATCCTTTATCACACAAGTTTTCTCAGTAAACCAAACTTGATATCCCTTATCAACTAACTATCCAACACTCAAAAGATTATGTTTCAATTCATCCAGAAAATAAACATCATCAGTATTAGTCTTTCCATCAAGAGTAATAGATCCTATACCTTTAATCAAACAAGGTGCATTGTTTCCAACTCAAACAACTCCTCCATCATATTCATTAAACTTTATGAACTTTTTCATGTCTCCAGTCATATGATGTGAACAACCACTATCTATAATCCAATTAGCTTTCTTTTCAACTTGAGAAACTAAGGCTTTTTCTTCCTTAACATTAGTTTCAGAATTCTTTTCTTTAATTGCTACAAATCCTATGTCATCATTATTCTCAGTATGACTTTCACTTAAAGTTCTTTCTATACTAGCTTCAAGATCTTCATCATTAGCATAATAACATTCCTTAGATCTTCTAGGTGTTAAATTGTTTTTGTACTTTTTAACTCTCTTAGGACACTTAGATGCAAAATGACCATATTCTTGACAAGTCCAACATTTAAATATTTTCTTACCATCTAGTTCTCTTTTCACAAGCAAGGCAATGCCTTCTTCAATCTTCTTATCTTCTTCATTTCTAGATCTATTGCTGCTAGTATAATCTCCACTCACACTGATGCTTCTTGACAAAGTAGGGTGAACATTAAGAGCACTGAATGTTGTCTCCATTCTAGGTAAGTCTCCTGATAATCTTAGGTTCATTTCTGCAACTTCCAATCTTCCAAGAACAGTCTCTCTTGTAAATTTTGTAGTACAAGGTATAACTTGTTCAATCATCTATGTTGTCTGCTTAAATATAGGAGCCAATGTCCTCATAATTTTCCATATCACTTCATTCTCTATCTTTGTTCCTCCATAAGATTTTATACCTGTAATAATTTCTGACATTCTACCAATGTAGCTTCTAATAGATTCATCTTCCAACATTCTTATATCTTCAAATGCACATATCCAATTATGTAATCTAACTCTTTTTGCATGTTCATCACCTTCAAAAGTAGAGTGTAAAGCTTTCCAAATTTCATAAGATTTTTTCAAACATTTTACTTGACTGTACTCATTCTCTGGAAGGGCTGTCAAAAGTGCTTCTCTTGCAAGTATGTTACATGTGAATAGATCTCTCTCATCAGTAGTACATGTTTCAAGATTTTCCTCTCCAATGATAGTCTTATCATTCTTTGTAATCAACCAATAACCTATTCCTAAACACAATAGGTGTGTCTTCATCTTTTCTTTCCAGCTGTCAAAATTTACTCCATCAAACTTAGGGCTTTCTTTCCTAAAATTCACCATGAATCTCCTTAAGTTGTTAAACTTCTTTTTTAGGGACCTACCACTCTGATACCAATTGTTAGAAATTAAAGTCCACCAAGATAACTGAGAGGGGGGGGTGAATCAGTTATCAGATAATTATAAGTTTTATCATCTTCAACAACATTAAACCATATAAGCAATGTAATTACCAACCATAGAAAGATATTCATACACAATAACACAATGACACAAGATATGTTGACTAGGGAACCTCTTGATCAAAGAGTAAACCCTAGTGGGAATGATGCCCACAAAAGATGCACTAATATGAATATTCCTTGTGAAAGGATGGACTCTATTAGGAGTCTTATGAAATACATTCAGTACATATGAATCCCTATTAGGAGATTTTGAATCCCTATTAAGAGTTATGGAAGATAGAAGAACCCACTGCCCAAATAGGTTCAGGGTAAGATCACTGAACACACTATCCAAATAATCTTTTCATTAATCAACAGAATAATATTTTGCACTAGTGTTTTTTGATCCTTGTTAGAAGATCCTTAACCCTATTAGGAGTTGCTTTACAATGCTTTTAGTATAGTAGACCTTGTCAAGGGTCAGACCCTATTAATAGTCTTTTAAAATAGTCCCTATTAGGGGAGAGGATGCACTATCCAAGAGCTGACTACTTAATTTGTGAAGGCTACAACCTTCTGATCTCAGATACACACTATATCTACAGGATGAACTATTATTGTGACACTGCTTGTCAGATCAGTTCCTTTGATGTGCTAATGCTTTGACCTCTAGAAAATCTCTAATACATCTTCTAATGTCTTTGCATACTTATTCTCTACTTATTACAACTCTCTTTTAACTTCCATACTAAATACAATGGGCACATCTTATATTTATACACTCATACAAAATAAACAATTAGGTCGGCCCTTAGACCTATTACATTCAACACTTCCAAATGAATTGGCTTAAGTGTACTTACAATTAAACATATAAACATGTTGAAAACCTAAATACAATGGGTGCATAGCCTTTACAATATTGCATTATATCTGCAAACCAAAATACTAACTGTCGGCTTCATGCTCTGTTCTTCACTGGCACACACTAGCTGTGCAACTTCAACTGAATGTATCTTTCTCATCCTTGCACATCTGATCATGTGCTCATAGTCTAACCAACTTAACTTATAGGGTGCATACCATAACTCTTCCATACACATGTGCTCTGATGCTCTAAGTTGTAGGAACTCTGTACATTGTCTAGTCTTCAACACTTAGCTGATTTCTGATCTTCTCTTCAAGTGTGTTGACTCCAAACTACTATATGACTTTGTTTCCATAATAACAACACTATATCAAGTCATATACATTAGTATAGACAACTTTCCAACAAATATAACTCACTTAGGTACTCCTAGGGTTTTTTGGATTTTTAAGCATACCTTGACCTAGCACTTAGGGTTTTTTCAATTTTGATCAATTCTCAAGCTATGGGAATGGAAATTTGTAGGATATTTTCAACACAAAAACATGGAACACCCTCAAAGAATAAAAATTTCAAAAGACAACTGGTAGAACTGAAAAAACTACCAACAAGGGGGAGTATTCAATATTTGGTATTTAGTATTTACCATTTATGACACTTAGTCTAATACTCCTAAAGAGTTATTTTATTATCATTAGTTTTATTAAAGTCATATTGATTATCAAAGTTAGTCAGTAAATGAATGAGTCATAGGACTCAGTTGGTAAAGCAAATAAGTTAGTTGATAAAGGAAAAGATAGTTTTAGCAAAGAGAAATGAGAGACAGGCACCTAGCAAAGCAAGGCAAGCACTACACAGTTATTGAATCACAATAGTTACCAAGTTGAAGAGAAACACATGTTATGGAGTAAGAGTAAAATGTGTTACCCAGTAACATAGGATGACATAATAGATTACATGTTAGATACATTGAATCTAGACACTGAGCATAAAACATTTTATATATTTTGCGAAGATGATTGTGCATGATTAAAAAGATCCTCCAATGAAAATTAAGTATAATATATACATTGGAGATGTAACCAATGCTAGCACCATTTAAGGAAGAGAATATAGAAAATTTTCACCACTTCTAGATCAAATATAAAGGATCAATGTATGAAGATTAGAAAAATAGAGAGTACAGAGAGAAGTTGATGATCAGTCAGAGTAGAACTATGAATGTGAATAAGAGTTGAAGCATATTGAAATACAAAATGAGGTAAAATGATATTGAGCATATTCAGTTTGACAAGCATTTGTTGATGCATTTCTACAAACATTTTTAGTACTGGTTTATATTGTAATCATAGTTGTAAAATCAATTACCGAGTAGGTCTTAATTTTTAAATCCTTTAAGAAGGTACATCTCTTATATTAGAGATTTTAAAAATCCTTTAGCAAGGTACACTACATATTTATATTTTAATCCTAATAGGGTAAATATTCTTAATAGGGTAAGCTATTAGAATTAGCTAAATTTTGTAGCTCTAACTGAGAAACCTTTTTACTATAGTAGTGAAGGATTGTGGGTACCATCCCCACTGCAATTTTTTCTTCTAACCAAGAATTTCTGTGAGATCAAAAATCATGGTCTTATGAGTTATTTTTTCAAGTGTCGATTTCTATATTTGTTAATGTTTCATGCAAAGTTTATAATTCAGTAAATGGTTAGAAACGTTGATAAAATTTTTTGTAGTATTGATTCACCCTTCCCTTCTTAGTACTTAAATTTCCATTATTAAACCAAAAATTGGTATTAGAGCTTTGGAATCTTGAGATAAAGGTTTAACCACCTAAGAGTGAAAAGATAATAGTCATCAAAAGTTACAAGCAAGCTAAGACAATTGACAAGCTTGAGTTTAAATTGGAAAATGCACATGAGTTAATAGATGATCTGAAAAGGAAATTAGAAAAATCATTAAGGGTAAGGAAACACTTATCTGATGAATTAAAGTCTACACAAGAACATTTTGAGATACTTGAGACATCATCTGAAGGGATTTTGATTGATGAATCTGAAATAACTATTGTAAAACTGATGGAAAAGAATAAATCACTCACTAAGCAGTTGAATCTAATGAAGAAAGATCAAGAGGCACAAGGTATTAGAATGGGTGAAATAATTGAATCAAAGAGATCAAATGAAGATGCACAAAGAATAGCAGAAGAAGACAAGAGACAAGTTGAAGCAAGAATAGCTAAAAAGGATGATGAGATCTTGAGAATGAAATAAACATATTATGCTATGACCAACCAATTGGTCAATGCAAATTAGGAGACAACTAGAAAGGAATATGAGAATCAAGCATTAAGGTCTGAGGTTGATAGATTGACAAGAGAACTAAAATAAAAAAGGGAAACCAATGAAGTACTAAAAGGAATGAAGAAACATTGAGAATGTTGGATGAACAACTTAGAGATCAGAGACAACCGGGAGATAGAATTGGACATGGGTTCATTGAAAACAACATTACCGAGAAGGGAGAGTCCTCAAATCAAGAATCCAATTGAGATATTGCTACCCCACCAAAGATAAAGAAGCCTCTTTGTTATCATTGTGGGAAACCTAGTCATACAACTAATGTCTGCAGGAGAAAAAGAGGTAAACCACCGAGCATTCCTAAATCTGAAGGTTAATATTACAATTGCAATAAGTTTGGACATCAAGCATTTGAGTGTAAATCAAGGACTTCTAAAAATACAAGGAATAAAAAATTCAATGGTTACTGCAATACTTACAATACATATGGTCACAATTATGAAGATTGTAGGTCACAAAGAAAGAATGCCAAATGGATACCTAACTGAGACAATACTATAAACAATCGATAAGGCTCAACCATAACATGGGACTACAACACAATAATTTCATATTCAACATGTGGGATATTTGGATTTGTTGTGGATCTAAAGCCACACTCCCCTTTTTTGGGGGCCACTTGGCCAAACCCCCCCCCCCCCCCCTTTTTTTAGCTTGTTTTATTTGAGTTTTGCTTGTCAGTTTGGTTTATGTCCCCCCTTCTACTTGAGTTTTGTCTAGTTTCACACTTTTACACATTCAGTGTCCCTTAGGTGCAAAAGGGCCAAAAGGTCAAAAGACTCATTTTCCCTCAATTGCTGGCACATTCTCGAGAGTTTTAACTTTCACAGGTCTATAAAACTGAAAGTCTGATTCCCTGAGGAAATTGACCTTTCAGCATTTTGGTCTTTCGGTAGTCCTAGACCCCCAAAAGTCTAAAAGGTTAATTGGTGGTGGTGGTTGACGTCATCCCCATCAGTGGCCTATATAAGGCAGAGGACCACCTTGTCTTGTCACTTAGCATTTTCTCCCACTAGTTGATTTTCAGAGCTTTCTTTGCGCCCTTTGCTTCCAGTCCTTTAGTCTTTTGACCAGCATGTTTTCTTCAGTTTCTTTTTCCTTTTTTGCATGTTCGAGGTAGGTTTCTTCACCTCCCTTTTTATTTTATCACTTTAGGGTTTAGGTTTTAGTATTTTATCTTTGTTTCGCTAGGTTTTAGGGTTTGGTCTTTGTTTTGTCTCGCTTTGGGGTCATAGGGTTGTCCCCTTTGACCCCTTAGCATTGAGTTCATGGTCAAACTTGATTAGAGCTTGTTTTTGAGCTCTAACCCTTGTCATTCTTCTTTTGGTCATTCGACCCTAGAATTTTTGGACTTTCATAGTCCAAAATTTTGGAGAAGGTTTTTAGTCTAGTTTGTTCGCTAAGTCCCAAAATTTTAGCATTTTAGCATTTCACATGCTGAAACATACATCTTTCTGAAATGCCGAAACCCAAAAGGCTGGCCAAAACCAACTTAAAATTTTCACATTTTTGGTGTTTCGCCACTCAAAAGGCCAAAGCCTAGCCTATATAACATTTTTTTCACCCTTTCAGTGTTTTGACCTTTCAGAGGTTCGAGACCTCTGAAGGTCTGAAAGGATGAAATTTTGTTTCTTGAACGTCCAGGCTTGATTTTTCATAGGGTTTCTTAATTGTTTCTTCTATGCTTTTCATCAGTGCTCCTCCCTAGGTATCATATGTTGGTTACTGATTCATGTCTCACTTGTCTTTTTGTAGAATGGAAGAGAAAGTGAACTCACCAACTATGAAGTACCAATTCAAAGGCTACCATGCACCTTCCAAGGTGGGAAACTTACACTCAAAGATCACAAATACAGACATCAAGAATGTCAACTGGAATGACTACTTGGTGAAGTTTTCCCAACCAGCAAGGAGATCAGAGGACTAAACTTCATTAGTGTATTATTCTCTAGTGAATGCAGTGAAACACCCTATGTCCATCCTTTCTTCTGACTTGATAACCACATTGGTGAATCACTACATACCAGATGAGAGACTGGTAAAGAATAGCATGGGAGAAGTGGTTCTGGACCTCCATCTAGAAAATATTGAGGATGTCTTCCATCTACAAAAGGGGATAGAAAAATTATATGGTTTTTCCATTGGCAAGGGGATGACCTTCTACAACAAAGACATCCAACTATCCCATGAGATAGTGAATAGGGACTACCTCATGCAACCTTTGCCAAAGAATAAATTGGATAAAATAGACACAAGGAGAGGTTATATGAAAGAAGACATTCAAGAAGCTATCACCATGATCAGTTGGGTGTATGGACTATAGAAATCTATACAATTGGAACCATGCAGGATGATCCTTCTCATTGAGAAGATAAAGGAGAGGTAAGAAAGGTTTGACTGGGCCACCATCATCACCGACAACCTGGATCAACAATTGACCACAGTGAAGAATGACCCACACTTCTACATGGCATTCTATGTTGTGCACCTGTTAGTAGCAAGGGAAGTATACCCAAGATTAGTGAAGGTTGGTGCCATGGATGACCCAAATACATGGCCATTTATATTATATCCACAACTAGTCTAGAAAGAATACTTCATGCAAGATAACCCAGAGTATTAGATCATCAATGATGCTTTCATTTTTTGCATCATTTGCTCCATAGAAGGAGACTATGCCAAAAAAATGTCTGAAGAAGAAATGGCTAAAGTGAAGGCCATTGGGGCATTCTACATCCTATTCAAAAACTTCATGTACATCTAAGTGGTAGGAAGCACTCTTACTCCATAGAAGCTACCAAGCTATCCATCAGATAGGATAATCTTGTTAGAAATGTTAGAAATTAAAGTCCACCAAGATAACTAAGAGGGGGGTGAATCAGCTATCAGATAAATACAACTTTTATCAACCTCAATATAATTTAACCATGTAAGAAATGTAATCAACAACCATATAAAGATATACATGCACAATAACACAATGACACAAGATATTTTGACTAGGGAACCTCTTGATCAAAGAGTAAACCCCAGTGGGAATGATGCCCACAAAAGATGCACTAATATGAAAGTTCCTTGTGAGAGGATGGACTCTGTTAGGAGTTTTATGAAATAGGTTCACTACATATGAGTCCCTATTAGGATACTTTGAATCCCTACTAAAAGATTCTAACTCTATTAGGAGTTATGGAAGACAGAAGGACCCACTGCCCAAACAACTTCAGGGTAAGATCACTAAACACACTATCCAAATAATCTTTGTATTAATCAATAGAATAATACCAAAATATTACTGATCTCAACAATTCAATACTCCTCTAATTGTGCCAAACCGTACCAACTGCTTCTTTAGATCTCAATACCATATCTCTATACTTTGCATATCCTCTTTCAACAAGTATTGCACAATTCTACAATCCACTTTCAAATACAATATTCCCTACCAATTAAAAAAAGGAAAAAATTCCTTCCTTTATACCACACTCAAGTAATGACAAATGAGTCAACATACAAATTACAAAATAAAAGTTTCCACATGTTACTTAAAAATTACACAAAACTGTCGACTTCCAATTAAGATAATTCTTCACTTGTGCGATCTCAGATCTTGTGCTCACATCCATGTCACTAACATCATGTCTTCAACTACCTCATAATTGTGTATGATCATATTCAACCCTAATTAGGAGATATCATCTGATTTCCACAAACCACTACTCAGGAACATTGCCTGAATACTGCTTCCACTGATTTCCTCATAACTATCATGAACAAATGAATTTCCATCTACACTCTGAACCACAATATTATAGACCATCATAGAGTAATTCCTAAAACCCACATAGATTCATCTTCAATATCTCAAGTGCTCTAACTCAAACATTTTATGCTTCCCTTATAATCTTTAGTAGATCATTGTGTTGACATCAATGACAATTATAGTCATGAATGCAACAACAACTACTACAGAATGGCTATGAATACTCCCCCATAGGATATATTCAACATTCATTCCTAAAAATATTCTCCATTGGAATTGATGGCAACATAGATGAAAAAATATCCAAGTTCCATGAATACCAACACTGCAACACTGCTGCTCTGAAATTGCTTTCAAATCCTCTTCATCAATCACATCTTTCTTCATTTTCCTATTCACTTCTCTCTAATAGATGATTTTTCATGTTTACTTATCCCCCCATTGACATCAATTATAGATGTTTCATCATTATGTCAACAACAACTTCAATGTCAAAAGACACTGTTTAGAAAAATACATTCACTAGAGTCCTCATGACTCAACTCAAATACACATACTCCCCCATAGAGGAAGTACCACCATCTAGTCCAGAATAAAGATAGGGCTCATATACCACTAGACAGATGCAACAATCTACATCACTTCTCAAAAGTAGGCTAGTGCATAACCCCAAGAATACCTCTAAGATACTCAAATGTATCCTTGGGAAAAGGTTTTGTAAATATATCTACAATCTACTCTTTCATCCTTATATACTCAAGTCTGACTTCTTTCTCTGCCACTTTCTCTCTCACTACATGATACTTTATCTCTATATGCTTTGTCTTAGAATGTAACATAGGGTTCTTAGACATACTAACTGTGATGGTTTTATCACAATGTATAACAAAAGGCTTAACAAATTTTATTCCAATATCCTTCAGCATTTGCTTCATCCACATTATCTAATTACAATTGTTTGCTACTACCACATATTCTACTTCTATTGTGCTCTATGAAATATAGTTTTGCTTCTTTCTTAGCCAAGAAACCAATCTTCCTCCAAGGAAAAATGCTCCACCACTGGTGCTCTTTTTTTCAACACTATCTCCCCAATCAACATCTGTATATGCACATAAGGTAAAATCATCAAATTTTTCACACCATAATCCATACTCAATTGTGCCTCTTAAATACCTTAGTATCCTTTTTACTCCTACATAATGTGATTCTCTAGGTTCAGCTTGAAATCTTGCTACAATTCCAACTGCATGTGATATATCAATTCATGTATGAGTCAAATATTATAATCCTCCAATCATAGATCTATACTTTTTCTATTCTATTGCAAGAGTCTCATCTGTGCTAGATAATTTGTGTCTATTTTCCATAAGTGTGTTAGGAATGGGAACACTAAGGGGGGTTGGGGGGGTAAATCAGTGTTCACTATATTACATCTTTTACTTTTCTCTTTAAACTTAACTTGAATTCTTAGGTACTGAATTAAACAATAACATAAGCAAGATAGATGAACACAACACATAACACTAATATGGTTATGAGGAAACCCAAATAGTTAAAAACCCTGATGGGAATTGAGACCCACTAATAATTTGTACTATTTTTTTATGATCCTTGTTAGAAGATCCTTAACCCTGTTAGGAGTTTCTTTACAATGTATTTAGTACAATGACCTAGTCAAGGGTTGGACCCTATTAGGATTCTTTTACAATAACCTTGTTAGGGGTGTGGACACACTATCCTAGAGATCATTGCTCAAGTGGTGAAGGCTACAACCTTCTGATCTCAAAGACACACTATATCTACTAGATGAACTGGCACTGTGACACTGCTTGTCTAATCACTTCCTTTGATGCATTGATGCTTTGACCTCTTGTAAAGCTCTAATACATCTTAAAAAATCTTCACATACTTCTACTCTAATTATTTCAACTCTATATCAACTTCAATTTTTAATTACAAAGGCGCATCTAATATTTATATGCACATACAAAACAATTAACTATATCGGCCCTTTAACTGATCACATACAATGCTTCCAATTGAATTGGCTCAAGCGTGTTTACAAAAAAACATAATTATATTTCTACAACCTAATTATAATAGGTGCATAGCCCTTACACAACAATATTATAGTCGCTAATCAATTTACCATCAGTCTTTACCGTTAGTCGGTTGCATACACTATTCTATTCTGGCATTTAATGGTTGTGCAACTTAAACTCTCTGTATCTTCCTCATACTAAATCTTCTGATCATGTGCTCTCAAAATTAGAATGAATATGGTCTTACCAACTTAATTTCTAGGGACCATACCATAATTTTTTTGTATGTACGTGCACTGATGCTCTGACCTTCAGGTACTCTGTACACTATCCAATCTTCAACACTTAGCCAATTTTTTATCTTCTTATCATGAGCGTGTTAGAAAGTAAAGACCACCAAGATAACTAAGAGGGGGGTGTTGAATTAGTTATCTAATAATTAAACCATTTATCGACATCAACTTCAATATCAATTTCAATAGCTTTAAACCAAATAATCAATGTAGTAACCACCCATAGAAAGATAATCATACATAATGACACAATAACACAAGATATGTTAACTAGGGAACCTCTTGATCAAAGAGTAAACCCCAGTGGGAATGATGCCCACAAAATGATGCACTAATATGAAAGTTCCTTATGAAAGGATGGACCCTGTTAGGTGTCTTATGAAATACATTCAGTACATATGAATCTTTGTTAGGAGATTTTGAATCCTTGTTAAAAGATTCTAACCCTGTTAGGACTTATGGAAGACAGAAGGACCCACTACCCAAATAGCTTCAAGGAAAGATCTCTGAACTCATTGTCCAATATATATTAGGATTATTCAATAGAATAATATGAAATATGTTACCTCCTTCACACTGTTCCAAAACCGCACTCTCTGCTACACAAGATCACAAATCTAGATCTTTGTACTTCACAAGTCTTTCTTCATCACTGAATTAGCTCTTTTCTTCACTTCATGCATACATTCACATCACAACTTTCATAATTTCATATCACAACTATTACAATCCATTTTTACAACAAGGAAAATATTCTTTCCTTTATACCACACTCAAATAATTACAAATGAGTCGGCATCCAAATACAAAATAATAATTTCAACACGCTACATCAAAATTACATAAAAACTATTAGCTTCTAGATAAAATAACCACCAATGAGTCTCAAACTTCCCTTTAACTACACAGAATCATATTCCATCCCGATTAGGAGATATCCTCTGATTACCAAAAACTGCTACTCAAGAACATTGCCAGAATACTACTCCCACCAAAATGCTTATAACTTACATGAATAAATGAATTTCCTTTTGTGCTCTTAACCATAGGCTAATAACACACCAAAGAACATACCATCAATTGCACACAACTCAATCTATAATATAACATGTGTGCAAAACAAAACTGTGCCTGCTTCTCTACTAAACTCTAGAATATCACTATGTTGACATCAATGACAATCATTCCTAACAATCCCCCTCATTGGCATTGATGGAAACATAGATGAAAAACATTCAATGTTCCAAAAATCCAATCACTGATGCTTAACTACTTTACTGCTCTTCATCAATCAAATCTTGCTTCGTTTTCCTATTCAATCTCTCCAACAAATGTAGTTCCTTAATGTTTTTCATGATTCTCTCCCCCATTGAAATCAATGACAGAAATTCCATCACTATGTCAAACAATAGCTCAATCTCAATAGACACTATTCAGAAAAAAATGTTCACTAGAGTCCTTAATGACTCAGCTCAAATACACACTCCCCCATAGAGGAAGTACCAACATCCAATCTAGAAAATAGATAGGGCCATATTCCACTGGACGGATGCAACCAACTGCATCATTACACAAAAGTAGGTTGGGGCATAACCCCAAGCATACCTCTCAGATACTCAAATGTATCCTTAGGCAAAGGCTTTGTAAATATATCTTCTATCTACTCCTTTGTGCTTATGTACTCCAGTCTAACTTCTTTCTCAGCTACTTTCTCTCTTACAACATGATACTTGATCTCTATATGCTTTGTCTTAGAATGTAATACAAGATTCATAGACATACTAATTGTACTTGTATTGTCATAATGTATGACAATAGGCTCATCAAACTTGATTCCAATGTCCATCAACATCTACTTCATCCAAATTATTTGATTACAATTGTTTATAGCTGCTACATATTCTTCTTCTGCTGTACTCTATGAGATACAATTCTACTTTTTTCTCAACCAAGAAACTAATCTTCCTCCAAGAAAAAAGGCTCCACCACTGGTGCTTTTCTTATCATCAATGCTGCCTCCCCAATCAACATCAGTATATGTACATAGGGTAAAATCATCAAAAGTTTCATACCACAATCCATAGTCCATTGTGCCTCTAAGATATCTCAATATCCTCTTTACTGCTGCATAATGTGACTCTCTAGGTTTAGATTAGAATCTTGCTACCATTCCAACTGAATGTTGTATATCTAGTCTAGTGTGTGTCAAGTACTACAATCCACTAATCATGGATCTGTATTTCTTTTGCTCAACTGCTGGTGTCTCATTTTTACTAGATAGTTTATGTCCTATAACCATAGGTGTTCCAAATCATTTACAATTCTCCATACCAAATCTTTTCAACAAATCATTCAAGTACTTTGTCTGACTTACAAAGATACCATCTTTGTTTTGTATTATTTTTAATCCCAAAAATTATTTCATTTCTCCAATCATACTCATTTCAAATTTTATCTTCATTTCATCAGCAAATTTGTCACTAGCTTCATCTTCTCCTCCAAAAATAATGTCATCAACAAAAGTAACCAAAACTAACAATCCATTCTCAATTTCTTGTGTATATAAGTTACTATCAGCTGTTCCTTTTGTAAATCTCAATTTTAAGAAATACTTATCCAATCTAGCATACCAAGTTCTAGGTGCTTGCTTTAATCCATACAATGCTTTCTTTAGTTTACATATCATGTCTCCTTCTTGAGTCAAAGGAAAACCTTTAGGCTGCTCAATGTAAACTTCATCTTCTAATTTACCTTTCAGAAATGTTGACTTCACATCCATCTAATACACTTTGAATTTCTTAAATGCTGCATAAGCCAAAAATATTCTTACTGCTTCAAGTCTTTCCACAAGGGCAAAATTCTCTTCATAGTCAATTCTTTCTTGCTATGAGTATCCCTTACATACCAATCTTGCTTTGTTTCTAATTACTTCTCCTTGTTCATTCATCTTGTTCTTGAATACCCATTTAGTTCTAATCACATTTTTATCTTTAGGTCTAGGGACCAATTCCCATGTTTTATTCTTTTCAATCTGATCCAATTCTTCTTTCATAGCTTTAATCCAATGTTCATCTTCACAAGCTTCATTAGTAGACTTAGGTTCAATTTGAGAAATCAAACATAAATGTACCTTCTTTCTAGTCATAACTCCTTTGTCCAAGCTTCCAATAACTTGCTCAATAGGATGATATCTTGATATATACCTGTTAGGTGTCATAGTCACTGATCTTTCTTCAACTGTAGATTCTTCTCTAGATTCTTCTTTGTTTTCTTTAGCATGACTTTCATTCAACAATTCACTGTCAGTCTCAAAAAATTGTTCAGTAGTTTCAATGTTAGGTTGAGGGTTAGTTCCTTCATCAGATTCATAATCAAGCATTCTTTCCTGAATTTTAAACTTCTCAACTTTTAGATTTCCACTTTCAACAATAGTTTTAGTTCTCTTATTGTAACATCTATATGCTTTTCTTTTCAAAGAATATCCAAGAAAAATTTCTTCATCAGTTCTAGGATCAAACTTTCCTATATCATCATCTCTCTTAATATAACATTTGCTACCAAAAATTTTAAAATACTTAACTGAGGGTGCATGTCCAAACCACAATTCATAAGGTGTCTTGTTTGTGTTTTCTCTTATTTGTACTCTGTTCATTGTATATACTATTGTATTCATTTCTTCTCTCCAAAATGTCTTTGCCAAATCACCTTCAAACAACATAGCTCTAGCTACTTCAGTCACTGATATGTTCCTTCTTTTTGCAATACCATTTTGTTCAGGTGTTCTAGGGGCTGAAAACTATCTCTTAATACCATTTACTTCACAAAAAGTGTTAAAATCTTTAGATGTAAATTCTCCACCTCTATCAGATCTCAAACATTTAATCCTCATTCTTGATTCATTCTCAACTTTATTCTTCATGACCTTAAACTTATCAAATGCTTTAGATTTTTCTTTCAAAAATGCAATCCACATCATTCTTGTAAAATCATCAATAAGAATCATAAAATACCTTTCTCCATAGAATCCTCTAGTCCTAGTAGGACCGCTCAAGTCTGTATGAACAATCTCCAACTTCTCTGTAGATGTGAACTTCTTGCGAGGAAATGAACTCCTTTTCTACTTAGCCATCACACATTCCTTGCAAATCATGTTAGTAGGCTTCATAATCTTAGTTAAATCTCTTACTGCAAGTGTAGAACTTAATTTCATAATATTATCAAAATTTATATGACAAAACCTTCTATACCATAACCAACTATCATCAATCTTAGTCATCAAACATGTCATCTCAGTAGGGTTCAACTAAAATACATTACCTCTAGTTCTAGATCCAATTCCAATTAGATTTCCATCTTTATCCTTTATCACACAAGTTTTCTCAGTAAACCAAACTTGATATCCCTTATCCACTAACTGTCCAACACTCAAAAGATTATGTTTCAATCCATCAACAAAGTAAACATCATCAGTATTAGTCTTTCCATCAAGAGTAATAGATCCTATACCTTTGATCAAACAAGGTGCATTGCTACCAACTCTAACAACTCCTCGATCATAATTGTTAAACTTTATGAACTTTCCTTTATCACCAGTCATATGATGTGAACAACCACTATCTATAATCCAATCAAATTTCTTTTCAACTTGGGAAACTAAGGCTTTTTCTTCTTTAATATCAGATTCAAAATTTTCTTCCTTAATTTCTACAAATCCTATGTCGTCAAAGTTATCATTATCATTGTCACTCAAATGTCTTTCAATTCCTGCTTCAATTTCTTCATCATTTGCATAATAACATTCTTTAGATCTTCTAGGCTTAAAATTGTTCCTATACTTCTTAACTCTCTTAGGAAACTTAGATGCAAAATGACCATATTCTTGACATGTCCAACATTTAAAGATTTTCTTACCATCTGGTTCTCTTTTCAAAAGAAAGGCAATACCTTCTTCAATCTTCTTATCTTCATCAGATTTGGATCTGCTACTGCTAGCATAATCTCCATTCACACTTGTACTTCTAGACAAAGTAGGTATGATGCTAAGAGCACTAAATGTTGTCTCCACTCTAGGTAGTTCTCCTAATAATCTCAAATTCATCTTTGCTACTTCCCATCTTCCAAGAAGAGTCCCTCTTGAAAAAATTGGTGTACAAGGTATCACTTGTTCAATCATTTATGCAGTCTGCCTAAATACCGGTGTCAATGTTCTCAAAATCTTCCATATTACTTCATTCTCTATCTTTTCACCTCCACAAGACTTTATTCCTGCAACAATTTTTGACATCCTACCAATATAGCTTCTAACAGATTCATCTTCCATCATTCTTATATCTTCAAATGCACAAATCCAATTATGTCACCTAGCTTTCTTTGCATGTTCATCACCTTCAAAAGTAGAATGTAAAGCTTTCCAAATATTATGAGATCTAGTTAAACCTTTTACCTGACTGTATTCATTCTCTGGAAGTGTTGATAAAAGTGCTTCTCTTGCAAGTATGTTACACATCAATAGATCTACCTCATCTTTAGTACTTGTTTCAAGATTGTCTTCTTCAATTATAGTCCTTTCATTCTTTGTAATCAACCAATAACCTGGTCCTAAACACAAGAGATGTGTCTTCATCTTTTCTTTCCAGCTGTCAAAATTTACTCCATCAAACTTAGGGCTTTCTTTCTTGAAATTTTCCATGGATCTCCTTAAGTTGTTAAACTTTTCTTTCAAGGCCCTACGACTTTGATACCAATTGTTAGAAAGTAAAGACCGCCAAGATAACTGAGATGGGGGGGGGTGAATCAGTTATTTGATAATTAAACCATTTATCAACTTCAATAGCTTTAAACCATATAATCAATGTAGTAACCAACCATAGAAAGATAATCATACACAATGACACAATAACACAAGATATGTTAACTAGGGAACCTCTTGATCAAAGAGTAAACCCCGGTCGGAATGATGCCCACAAAATGATGCACTAATATTAAAGTTCCTTGTGAAAGGATGGACCCTATTAGGAGTCTTATGAAATACATTTAGTACATATGAATCTCTGTTAGGAGATTTTGAATCCCTGTTAAAAGATTCTAACCCTGTTAGGAGTTATGGAAGATAGAAGGACCCACTGCCCAAACAGCTTCAAGGAAAGATCTCTGAACTCACTGTCCAACAGATCTTAGGATTGTTCAATAGAATAATATGAAATATATTACCTCCTTCACAATATGCCAAAACCACACTCTCTGCTACACAAGATCACAAATCCAAATCTTTTTACTTCACAAGTCTTCCTTCATCACTAAATTAGCTCTTTTCTTCACTTCATGCATACATTCGCATCACAACTTTCACAATTTCATATCACAACTATTACAATCCATTTTTACAACAAGGAAAACATTATTTCCTTTATACCACACTCAAATAATTACAAATGAGTTGGCATCCAAATACAAAATAATAATTTCAACACACTACATCAAAATTACATAAAAACTGTCAGCTTCCAGATACAATAACTTTCCAATCATGTGACCTCAAAGTTTGTGTTGTTAACCATGTCACCACCAATGAGTCTCAAACTTCCCTTTAACTACACAAAATCAAATTCCATCCTGATTAGGATATATCCTCTGATTACCAAAAACCACTACTCAGGAACACTGCCAGAATACTGCTTCCACCAAAATGCTTA
Organism: Chamaecyparis obtusa; assembly: GCA_027943335.1. Classification (NCBI taxonomy): domain Eukaryota; kingdom Viridiplantae; phylum Streptophyta; class Pinopsida; order Cupressales; family Cupressaceae; genus Chamaecyparis; species Chamaecyparis obtusa. Next base: position 463,128 of record BSBK01008435.1, on the reverse strand, counting down.
TAACTTACATGAATAAATGAATTTCCTTTTGCACTCTTAACCATAGGCTAATAACACACCAAAGAACATACCATAAACTATGCATAAGTCAATCTACAATATAGCATTTGTGCAAAACAAAACTATGCCTGCTTCTCTGCTAAACTCCAGAATATCACTGTGTTGACATCAATGACAATCATAGTCATGAATGCAACAACCACTACTACAAAATGACTACCAAAGGCTTCAGCATTCATTCCTAATAAAGCACTAAATCCAAAACATCATATTGACTTTTTTTCCATAATGATAACACTATATTAAGTCATATACACTAATATAGTCAACTCGCCAACAATCTCCCCTTTGTCATTGATGGCAACAAAGGAATATGGAAAAGTTACTAACTGACCTTTAATACAAAAAACACTTAATCATACTATATCTTATATCTCCCTTATCTTCTTACTATACATTTTCTTTACATAGCTATAGCTCCATATTCTATACATACTCCCCCTTTGACATTAATGACAAAGGTGTTACAAAACTAAATCTATACAAGTACTTACACTAAAAGTACATCTGAGTATGCAATCTGTAAATTTTGGATCTCTTGCTTCCAAAATGAAATCAATGCATTGATTGTTTGGAGATGGGCACATAAGGCATATTGTAGTTTCTCCATCTTCTCAAAATCTAAACTAGGACCTTGATCATATGTCACCATGGTGGCATCAATCTCCTTGATATTCTGATTCAACACATCTAGGGAGGGCGCAAGAGCATTTCTAAGCTAAGTCTTCCTAGCCCTTATCTTTGACATCTCTTTTTCTACCTTCTCAATTTTTTCACTCTGTCCCTGATATACATTGTTACACATGTTTACATCAGTAGAGAGATATTTTATTGACTTCCTCACATTTTCAATCATGGCCTCTACTTCTTGAATCTTCTTGTAGTGATCGACTATCAACTTATCTTGATTCATACAGTCAGCAATAATTTTCCTTCCTTTTGCTGCAAACTCTTTCAAAGTTGCTTGTCCAACTTTGAGTGAACTAAGGTCTAGTGAGAAGTTACTGACTAACTCATTTAATATTTTCTTCATATACTTCTCCTCTGCAACTAATGATGTTGATTCTTCCAAGTTAGAGAAATTACTCTTGAACTATGAAATAATTGCACTTACATCATCAATAGAGTGTACCTTGGACACTTTCTTATCTATTGGTAATAAGTTGTTTGGGATATTTACTAATTCTACAAAGAGGGGATTCCTCATTACCTATTTCTCCTTGGCCTTTTCCATAGCTAAGACATTGATCTTGATCAGGTCTTCTTCTCCCCATGATTCCAAACTAGTGGTGTCACATGTCAAGCTTGACAACAATGATGTTGAGGGAGTGATAGGAGTGATATCCATTAGTTCTTTCTTTACTTTTCTTAGCATTTCAACATATGGCTTATCTATTTTTTCATTTCCTTTTTCATCTTCTTTTTCTTTCTTCTCTTCCACCTTTTCTTCCTCTTTTTCTTTCTCTTCTTTTTTTGTTTCCTTCTCTTCTTCTTTTTCATCTGTTATATCTTCAATGTGTACTTATTCTTGTGGCTTGGGTGAATTGGTATAGCAAAGGATTTCATCTTCTTGTGTGCTCACAAAAGCTTCCTCAAACTTATCCAGGTCTCTATCTATGGCTGCCATGGCTATTTCTACATTGTCAATGATGATAGTGTTATCTTTTAGTGACTCTATCATGGGCGTGGACTTGTCTACCTCTGTATGAGTTTCTTCTACAGGTGTTGAATCCTAAGGACCTATCATTGATACCTTTGTGGTCTTTGACTCCTTGGCTTCCTTAGGAGGCACTTGAGTTATGTGTACAGTAGATGGATACATGTGTCTATTCAAGAATACCTTCTCAAAGGCTTTCTCTATCTCTTTAGCTACTAACTCATAATTTTTATCAATGATGTGCAGTGTTCTTGTCTTAGTCCAGAGGTGTGGTTTCACCAAATCTAACAACAGGAATTTCTCTTCAAGAGAACATACCTAGAGACTTTCATCTAGAATTTTCTCTCTTATTCTCAAATCTTCCTCATTTGCCAGTCTCTTCAAAAATTCCAAAATGTTCCATACATTGTCTGGAATCACTATTTTTAGTTCTAGGACTGTCTTTTTAAACTTCAGCATACATTTGAAAATCATTTCATGAATCTCTTATTTGTCAATCTCACTGCATTTCTCATAGAACTTTCCTACTTGATCAATTCCGGCTTCATCAACAATCCTTGTACTTAACACAATAAGACTAGGTTTAAAACCTACTTGTGGAGGTTCTTGAGTGTTTCTCTTGATTCTTGTTCCTCGCGAGGATGGATGACTAGTACTAATCTCTTTCTTCCTCTTTACTATTGTCTTATATTCTGGAGGAGCAGTAAGATCAATAGTTTCCTTGGGCATAGGAGAGGTAACATCAATTTTACCCTTTTGATCATCTGATTTCTCAACTTTCACCTTCTTCATCTTTGGATCATCAGATTCTGTCTTTGCTACAGGTGCACTAGATCTATTTCTAAAGCGATCTTCTCTTGCCTTTCTTTGTCTAGGTCTGCTTGAGATACTCCATGAATTTTCAAAATCTCCAAAGTAACCTTGGCAACTTTTCTTTTTGTTGTTGCACTATTCAATACAACATCTACTTCTCTTGTTTTCTCTTCATAAGTCCCCCATCTAGGTTCATTGAGGTCCTGAGGTGTTGACAACATAACTTGAGCATAAGGCTCTAAAATAGGATCTTCAACTTCATATCCCAGTGGATGAATCCACTTTGTTCTTGGTTCAATAGCCTCCATGCATGTTGTATCAGCCTCTACCATAAAAAAAATACTATCCTTGTATTTTTCAACTATCTTTTTAGGTATCCTATACCTCATCTACATTCTTACTCTGAATGTTTTCAACTCCAATTTCATGTAATCCTTAAGGGTACTTTCTGTGGATGCCTTAAAGGGTATCTGTGGCATAGTGGGAATAGATTTGTCTAGATACAAATTAGACACCTTTCCAAGAATATGGAAGTGCATATAGATTATTAAAGACCCAAACCTGAATATCTTGGTCTTGTCATGCTTAATGGCTCTTATGTTGTCTATTAGTTGTGCACGCAAGATCTCACACATATTAAACTCTCCATTCTCTCTTACCAACCTTATTGCTGCTAGAATGGTGGCTGCTGACACACTGTTTACTTTGTCAGTGTGTTGGAACCTGTATCCCAATATCATGGACATCAATTTGATGTCTTTCTCCTCTATACGCTCTATTGTCATTCCGTGCCTATCACTTCTTGATTTGCAAGCCTGTGCTACAAGTTTTCTAACATCCTTCACTATCAAATGCTAGGGCTCCCCTTCTCTCCAATCATTCTAAACTCGAATGCAATTAGTGATCTAAAATCTTCTATGTACTTTACAGTAAAAATTCCACCATTAATGCTTACTGTGTAAACCAGATTTTCATTGAAAATCTCCAACTTTCATTCTTTTATCAATCAGCTAGTGTGCTCTTGCACATAGGTTCTACTAGTCTCCAAAAGGTTAAGTCCAAAGGAACATACTCTGAGGGTGAGTATTGTGTGTGTGAAAATTGTACCTAATCTGTAGACACAACACTCAGTAAAACATTAGAGGTTAGTGATAATCAAAATCGTGCAAAATTGAAATCTAATCTAACCAAGCGATTTACTGCCTTCTAATAGGTGCGAGATTAATGTTCTCAGACTGTAATCAAGATCAGTGACCTAGACGACACCTAAATGAAGGATTTGAATGCAATTGATCTAGATATGAGATTGAATGCAATTAAGCTATTTTTTTGATATTTTCTATGCAATAAGAATGAATGAAAAACTGATATAAAATTAATCTATATGAAAACTGATATGCTATGCTAATCTAACAATGATATGAAATATGAATGCAAAAATAAGATTGATCTCACAAAGATGTCGATTCGCAAGAGCTTTTGATTCTTCAATTCCAATTCTCCAGCATGATTGTGCAAAATATGAGATGAATGGATGCAAATTTGAGAGATTTTAGAGATGATTGAGAGATGAATTATGAAGAGTTGAGCCTTGTTTTTATAGAAATCTAGGGCTTTAGAGGTTTATGGGAAAAAGCCATAAATCACTCAAATAACTCAACTTGATTTTTGAGTTATTTTTAAATAAAAGATAATTAACTCACAAAAACATGCAAAAGCTAAGTTTTAACTCAAAATAGAGTTTAGCTTTAATTGATAATTGATAGTTGTCTGCTTTTATGATTGTGCATGTTTTATTTATGAATTAATTTAATAATAAAGTGATTTATTTCCAACTTAACTGCTTTTAAAAATAAAACAATTGATTTATGGGTTAATCAATTATTTAATCAAACTTTTATTAAAAACTATATTATTAAATAATGACAACTTGCTTTAATTAATTAAATAAGAATTTAATCAATTATTCATATGATATTAGATTTATTGTCAAAATTAAATAATACAATTAATAATAGATATAATTAAATTTAATTACACAATTAAGTGGCAAATATTAAATCTAATTAATTAAATATGAAAATATTCAATTAATCAAACTTTAGGATAAATGTGATTTATTGCCAAATAATTATAAAATTAAAGATAATTAAGATAATTAGGAATATTACTAGGAATATTCCCCGATGCAAAATTTAAGATAATCAATTAGATTTGATGATGTTTAGATGTGCCTTAGATTAGGACTTTGATGTCGATTTCATATGATTTGATGATATAGGAGGTTAATGAACTTATAGCCCATTTTTAGGGTATTACATTTTGCCCCTCTTTGAATTACTGTGCGAGGCACAGTGGTTCAAAGATAGTCTGTGTTTGATAAAGATATGAAACTGATGTTTGAAATTAATAATTGATATGAGACAGAAGCTGATTGATATTGAATTGATATGGAGATAATAGGTCCTAAATGACCAAAGATAATGTTCACTATAGAAGCAAATGAACCTATGATTGCGAAAAAGTGTCAAAATGCCTGATTCTGAACCTTAGGATTGATAAGAAGTGAGTGACCCGTTCTAGACTCGATTGTCTTAGCAGAACTAGCAGGTATCACATCCGAATCCTTCAGTTGCTGAAGAACCAAGGAAAGAACACTATGATCCGATGGTTGCAAAAATTGATATAGTTTACAAGATTGAGAGAATACCAAATTGATATGGATCGATGAATCTGATATGCCCCAAGTGATGATAGATTTGCCCCGAGTGATGAGGACTTTTGATGAATCAGCGACTAGACGTGATTGTTTGTCTTGATCAGTGATAAAAGATATGATTTCCATAAAGATATGATTTCAAATTTGATTACAGACTTTGAATGATATGCAATACCATGCCCCCTTCGGGATTAAAATTAAAATCTGACAAGAAAAGTCAACGTTGAGAGGTTAGAAGCATGTTAAATGATTTGAGAAGTGGTTAAAACACGTCCGGGAATGCATTCTGCATCGTTTGGAGGTCCAAAAAGACCAAGTTTGACTAGGTTTGACCATGAGTTGACCATGGTTGACCAAGTTGAAATTTTGATAGTTTGATGTTAGATAATCAGTTAAGTTGAATACTAGATTTCTGTGATGATAGAAGGTTGAATATGGAAGCAGTTAATAATATGAATGATCTCAGATTTGAATTTTGATCCCGAAAAAGGATTCTACTTGCTATTTCATTGGAGGAACCTTCGTGTGGGATTCAGCTCTTGTTAGAGTTGAAAATGCAAGTGGAGAATTGTTTAAGCTTTGAAGTTCATTTAGTCATTGTGAGATCTTGCAAACATGCAAAATGCAAAGAGACGTGCAAAATAAAATGCAACCTAAGACCTAGGACCTAGTCACTGATCATATGTCAATTTGTTATCATCATTGAACTTTTAGGTAACTGGATAAATCAATACAATGCCCACTAGCCATGAAACCATAGACATATGAATATCGATTTGTATGCGCAAGAATCAATACAACACCCACTGGTCTAACAACCATGGACATATGAATATTGATTTATTTGTTGAATGTCAGATTAGATATAGCAATTTGCATTTAACATACACATCAAATAGTCAAGAGATCATTCTAAATCCAATGTGAATTACCCATAGTGACCCTTTATCGTTCACATCCTTAGGCAAGATTACGTTCACAGTAGGAGAAAGAACTTACTCAAAAAGATAATAGTGAGATCAAACTTCCTTGAATTTTCCAGGTATCAATGGTCGAGGTACGCATGGCCATCCAATTTGAGATAGAGGCTCTTACAGTCGGACACCATTTCAATCCAGAAGTTCCAAAGATGTTAGATTTTCACATACAAGCAGAAGACAAAGAAAAGATTATGCCCCCAGTCATCACTCTCTAAATCCTATAAAGGACATCATCGAAGAGCTCGAAGGGACACAATATGCAAAAATCTCAATGCGAATCAGTAAGCATACAAGGAGACAAAAGCATGAAAAGCACAGATTGTTTTCAGTTGAGTTTTGATGTTTGATTGTTGTTGATGCAAAATCCTTTCTGGAGACGAGACTGACTGACTGACTCAACTTGAAGCTTCAAAGGACTCTGAGTGGATATGACATGTCTAAGATACATTGGAGGCCATAGGATATGACATTGATTGCCCCCAAGTGTTAAACATTGATAGGATACAGACGCTTGAGCTGATTGGTGTACAGACCGACTTATTGAAAACTGGAAATGCAGAAACAAACCGGGAGATATGCACAACTAAAGCAAGACTGAAAGTTGGGAAAGACCAAGATGGAGCTGATAGATGGAGCATTTGGAACAAGTGGCACCCGTTTGTCGGGTTTTCACCATCTTGGTAGAGATTCTATTTTTGCTACCGAGGTGCCTATTTCCAAGTTTTCACCAAGGCACTTTTTTTTTTCTTTTTTCATTTTTTTGTATTTTTCATTTTTTCAATTTTTTTTGTACTTTTGATATTTTTTGATTTTTTTGTGAATCATCAAGGCACCTATTGCTAGGTTTTCACCAAGATGTTCATTTTTTTAGGACTTTTTCTGATTTTTAAGATTTTTTTCAAGACATTTATCAAGCATTGAATGCCTTAGGCGTAGAATTTCTTCAAATGGAGAATGTTGATTGGTTCTCAAAGATGTTCTCATTCATCATTGAGAGTTGATAGGCACCAGAGCTAAAAATAGCAGTGATGACAAAGGGACCCAGCCAGTTGAGTTCGAGCTTCCCCTTGCATTCTTGATGGGATTGATTTTTAGGATTTTCTCTCAAGACTAGATCACCAATCTGGAATTCTCTGTGTCTGACTTTCTTGTTGTAGCCTCTATACATTCTCTTCTGATATACTCTGAGATGATCATACGCTACTTGTCTGCACTCATCTAGTAATTCAAGTTCTTGTAACCTAGACACTCTGTAGTCTTCATCAGTGACAAGTCCATGCATTCTGATTCTGAGTGATGGGATTTCAACCTCAATAGGTAGTACCACTTCAGACCCATAAACTAAAGCGAAAGGTGTAGCCTCTATAGGCATTATAATACTAGTCCTGTAGGCCCATTCTGATACTTGTTCTGATACTAGTTCTGATATTGGTTCTGATACTGATTCTGATACTAATTCTGATAATTGTTCTGATACTGGTTCTGATACTGATTCTGATAATTGTTTTGATAATTATTCTGATATTTGGTATACTTGATAGCATCTTTTTCCATTTGCAAACTCCCAAGCAAGATCATATCTTACAGTCCCAATGTCTAGCAAGGTGGAGAAAAAGAGGGATTAGCAAGTTGGTGGAAGAGATGGAAGATAAGAGAATGAAGGAAAATGAAGGGAAGAAATCTTCAAGGGGAAACTCCTCAAGAATACCCAAGCTAGGGAAAAATTGTCATGTAAAGCGCATTTGGACAAGCAATGCAAGGCTAGCATAGGATAAGCACAAAATCATAATGCAAGAGCAGGAAAGAATGCAATCCAAAGGAGTAGACATGTCAAGAGGCTTCATAGCACTATGTTTTACTCTTTCTTTCTTTTTTTATTAGATCAAGACCAAAGGGGAAAAGGATAGCGATAGGAGAAAATGAATGGAGGAAGATGGATATGAAGGTTAAACATGGAAGGAATGAAAGCAAGATCACTATAAGATAGCTCACAAACTAGCCAAATATTCGTGTATAGATCAACATTGTCAAGATCAAAGAGAGAAGATGGAATGGATGAAATATGTAGAAGAACTATGCATGATGCCTGATTGCCAGGTTTTCATCATGGTACTTATCCAAGGTGCCACAAGGAAGTGGTTTTCACCATAGGATGAATTTATTTCTCTTTACTTTTGCTACCAAGGTGCCTGTTTCCAGGTTTTCACCAAGGCACATTTTCAATTTTTTGTTATTTTATTTTTATTTTTTTTTAGAAGTAGGCAAGCTTTTTAGATAATGCTCCTTGAAAGGATAAACCATGATATGTCAAGGATTCAAAATGATATGCTCAAAGATGCTGATAGGGAAAGGAACATGGAAGAGAAAAATGGAGGATAGGGTTTTATGTAAAGCGAGTGAGGTTGGAAGATAGGAGGAATAGGCAAATGAGGAAAAATGATAGAAGGTAGAAGGATAATGCATGGAAGGATTGTAAAAGGGTAGGTGGAAAGGAAGGCAAGATCAACGTAAACACACACCTTGAAGGGTAGCAAGAGGGTGGAGGAAATGTGAATGAAGGAATACGTGAAGGAATATGGTGAATGGATAGCAGAGGTTGAGGTTTAGGCGCATGGAATGAAAGAATATTTTTGGAGGGAAATGAAGTGGAAGCCTTTGGAAGCTTGAATGTCAATTTCACTTTTTGTTCAACACCAGACTCTTTCAAGAGAGACTTTGGAATCCATATAGCCGTAGGCTTTTTATTTCCTTTTGATGATCTAGAGAGAATATCTTCAATGATGGATTTTGGAACCCATACTTGTCTTGTAGTTTTTTTCTTAGATATCTCTTTTGACTTTATGCCTCCGTGTCGATTATAGGAGACATGGTGATCTTCTTTTTTTGATGGATTCTTGTATTGCTACTTTTTATTGTATTGAACATTCAAGTTATGTCCAAAAGACTTGGGATTTGTGGAAGAGGGAGGATACGACTGGTTTAGATGGGTGGGTGGATGAAAAGGATTCAAGGGTATGCATCTATGTTGATCTTGAGGAAAGATGGGAGATGGAGGTATGTAAGGACCCAAGATGGATGGAAAATCAGGAGAGCTAGGAGGGGAAAGTGAAGGGACATAAGGACCCAAGATGGAAGGAAGGCATGAAGCCCTTAGTAGTGGTGGAAGAGGTCCAAGGATGGAAGTGGAAGATGCAAAAGGATAATCAATAAGTTCATCAGCATCTATATGACAACCAAGGATATCAGCATCTTTAGAGTGAGCATTAGAATTTTCAATAGAATCGTGGACATCTTGAATATGAGCACCTTCTTTGATAGGATTGTTCAAAGCTTGCAAAGACTTAGGAAGAGTAGAAAGTGGAAATGAACATGGAGTGGTAGAACAAGAAGATGGAAGACTTTGATCTTGACAAGGATCTTTGGATAGCACAAGTGCATAATTTTTCTTTTGATTTTCAATAGGCTTAACATTGGAAGGAACACCATTTTTACCAACCTTAATGGAAGTATCATCTTTGGAAAGCGCAAACGTAGTAAGGTTATTTTGATTGTCAATAAGCTCAACAGTGTAAGTAGTAGCTTGATCTTGCTTAGGTGAAGACTTAAGACATGGTGGAATGCATGAAAAAGGGTGTATAGGATCAAAAGAACCATGAAGCGGATAAGAGACATTGGGAAAAGGAGTGGATGAAATGGAGGGTTCTTGATCTTGATCTTTCTTTATGTTCTTTTCTTCATCATTTTTGGAATCCTCTTGACATGGAGCCACTTCTAAGGACAAGGAAGCATGTTGGGATTGTATGGATGACTTTGGAATAGATGGTGGAGGACTAGCTAAAGTAGGGATTATAGCATATGAAGGCTTAGGCTCTTTAGGTTTATCATCATTGAAAGTATTTGCAGCCAAGTGAAGGTTAGTTTGAGTTTCTTTAAGAGGTAGCCCTGGAGGATAACTATAGGGAACCACATGAAAAGTATCAGGGCTTGTGTCAGATGAAGGTTCTGTGAAAGATTTGAAAGACTCGGAAGCTTTAGGAAATGTATGGGTATTGGATGAAGTAGGGGATGGAAGGGAACCATCACAAGACAAAGGTCCAACATTAACATGATCTTGCTTGAGAGTGTAATCTTTATTTTCAGTCTGAGAGTTCTTAGAGGAGAGATCCTTATAGTATGCATGTTTATAATCAGCGTGGTAAAATTTCTCTTCCTCAAGTGAAACAAATGGATCATCTAGGTATTGTGCATAGAAATCATCAAAGTCTCTTTCATAATCAGAATCATATGGATCACCCTCATGATCTATCCAATGTGACGGCCCATTTGTAGTAAGCAGGAATGGACAATTAGGAGGACTCTTAGGAACAGAGGTGTCATAGGTATCATTACATTATCTATCATCATAGTCATCATAGTCTCCAAAGCTAGATGTGTCACTCTCCGTGGAAGAGGTATCATATTGCTCAAATTTTTTCCAGGGGCATGGTGACATGTACAAGTCTTTATCAAATGGAAAAGAGTATAGAGATTCCATGGAGAACTTTTTAGATTCCTTCTCTTTCTTAAGATTGTTAAGTTCAACTTGCATAGCATGCAGTTGTTTCCTCATAGTGGTGATCAAAATTTCTTCCTCATGTGTACTGATTCTTTGAGACATGTGTACGGATTCTCAATAGCTACTGCTTTGTTCTTGACATAATGATATTTTTGACAGATTCTGGAACTAGGCTGGAAACATTGGATATCTTGCAATTTGACAATTTTTGACAACTCTCCCAAATTTTTCCAAACGACACTCTGCAGACTCATACAACACTGGGTAGTCTATGAAATGACAATTGCTAAACTCATACGATAGTTGGGTAATACTGAAATGACACTTGACAAAACTCATACGACTTTTGACTTGCTGAAATGACTTTTGACTCCAGAAAGATTTTACGTCAATTTTTGCAAAATTTAAGGTCTTCAATTTTGGATTGTTTGCAAATTGTACTATCCAAATTTTGAAAGTTATACCAGATTAGATCATTTTTAATAGCCAAGTAGATAAACAAGCATGCAAAATAGCAAGCAAGTGATTCCAAGCACGTCTGAAAACAATGAACAAGGGAAAAAGCAACCTTGTGCATAAACAATCAAGTGACCAAATTGTGCTAATCCCTAAGAGTACTAATTGTGTATGTTCTGAAAAGTTTTGCAATAACACACATATACCTAAAAGTGAAAAATTGGTCTCTCTAGAGTTTTTAGTAATGGTTTGACTCTGCAACGTTTATGATTCAAAGGGGTGAACTCCAATCCCGGCGCACCAAGGTTTTGACACAGTCCGAGAACTTAATCTTCAAGAGCTGCTAGGGAGATCTGACAACCCAATAATGAACCATACCCATGGAGATTTCTTCCACAAGGACATTTATATAGCGGCTGTCACTACCACGGCGAAAATGGCTATGACCGCTTGAGGTTCTGTCAACGTAGTTTTCCCTATGAAGAGATTGTCCGCTACGGTTAACCCTCTCTAAAGATGACTCACAGATTTATACCACAAGGGGACTTGGCTCCAAATTCAAGGTTTTGACACCTCTTCACTTTTAACCCAAACAAAGAAAGCAGATTAATCCAACACGCTAAGACAAAGTTTTGTTCCACCAAGGTCTATGATATCAACTCCACGTGATCTATCAACCTCTCCGGGGAGAGAATGTGTCGATCAATAAGAGAGGATGCACTAACCAAGTTGAATGTGAAACGCACTAAGTATCCTCCCTACCTACAAGGATTCTATCATCAAGAAGGATTTCACTGGGAATCGAATCTTTCAAGAATTGCGAATAGTGTTCATAGGGCCTAATTACTATGTGACCACAGATATATTCCCGAAAGTAAATCTACCAAAAGTACCCAAAAAGTAGAAAGAGGAACACTTAACGCTTAAGGCGAATATGAGATGAGTCCACAAGGTGGAACACTTAACACCTCACACAAGCTGAAAATGAGTCCCCAACTTAGAAAACAAGTGAGTTCCTAAAAGCACAAAAGGGTTGCCAAGTGGAACATTTAACGCTTCTGTCCTGTTGACCCCTCCCCTTTATGGCGCTGAGATTGCAACCACGGGGCGGAAATGAGGGGCCGGTAGATTAGCGAGTCCAATAACCCAAGATAGCAATCAAGATCAATCACAAGTATTCTAAGACTACTTAATGAATCCTTAAGGGTTCACAACCTAGTATCAATTATGCAAGTGTGTAGAAATAGATCAAAAGCATGAAGAGATGCACACAAGCTTGACACATAAGAGATTTATTTTAAGTCCCAAATCAAAATATTATTAGATGAAGGAGAATACCTGGGATCCTTACAATGCTCTTAGTAGATTTTACTTGATTTTTAGCAATTTTTGTTGAGCTTTTCCATGCAAGCAAGTGACGAACTCTCCAACAAGCAAACAAGCAAACAAGATATGCAAAATATATTCAACTTATGAAAACCATAGGGTTAGCTCTAATAATCAATTATTATCAATAATAATAACCAGTAATCAACCCAAATGACAACTCATATCATTCATTGAACCATGTAAAAAAATAAGTGCATACCCATCACAAAACTTTATTTTTTTTGCTGCATTTGACCTAGTCAACAAGATCTAATTTTTTTGATATGATTTTGACCACAAAAATAGAAATTCATAATAGAGATCCCTACTAAAAAACAGAGAGCTTTCCAAAAATGCAAAAATTTTAGAAAAATCTCTTCATTTGTGCCCTAGAGACCCATTTTATCAAAATAGACCAATTTTTGTAAATTGACTATTTGAGCTATGATATCATGTCCAAATTTAAAAAACAAAGAATGGAACCCCTGTAGAATTTAAAGATCTTTCTGAAAATATAAAAATTTTCAAAAAATATGCTGATTTGCGTCAGATATTAATTTTTTCCAGAATTTCAAGAAAAAATTATTAAAAATTCAAAACATCTCAAAAAATTCTAAATTTGTTACTGTAGCTTCCATGATATGTCACCAACTTGCAAAAAAAATTTTAGACCAAAATTTTAAGCTGTTTGGGAGATAAAATTAAATCTTTGAAACTTTGGGGTTTTAGCTCCCAAAAAAATCAAAACCAACATGCAAAGGTGGGTTGCCCCACGGTGGGCGCCAGAAATGTGTGTGTGAAAATTGTACCTAATCTGTAGACACAACACTCAGTAAAACATTAGAGGTTAGTGATAATCAAAATCGTGCAAAATTGAAATCTAATCTAACCAAGCGATTTACTGCCTTCTAATAGGTGCGAGATTAATGTTCTCAGACTGTAATCGAGATCAGTGACCTAGACGACACCTAAATGCAGGATTTGAATGCAATTGATCTAGATATGAGATTGAACACAATTAAGTTATTTTTTTGATATTTTCTATGCAATAAGAATGAATGAAAAACTGATATAAAATTAATCTATATGAAAACTGATATGCTATGCTAATCTAACAATGATATGAAATATGAATGCAAAAATAAGATTGATCTCACAAAGATGTCGATTCGCAAGAGCTTTTGATTCTTCAATTCCAATTCTCCAGCGTGATTGTGCAAAATATGAGATGAATGGATGCAAATTTGAGAGATTTTAGAGATGATTGAGAGATGAATTATGAAGAGTTGAGCCTTGTTTTTATAGAAATCTAGGGCTTTAGAGGTGCATGGGAAAAAGCCATAAATCACTCAAATAACTCAACTTGATTTTTGAGTTATTTTTAAATAAAAGATAATTAACTCACAAAAATATGCAAAAGCTAAGTTTTAACTCAAAATAGAGTTTAGCTTTAATTGATAATTGATAGTTGTCTGCTTTTATGATTGTGCATATTTTATTTATGAATTAATTTAATAATAAAGTGATTTATTTCCAACTTAACTGCTTTTAAAAATAAAACAATTGATTTATGGGTTAATCAATTATTTAATCAAACTTTTATTAAAAACTATATTATTAAATAATGACAACTTGCTTTAATTAATTAAATAAGAATTTAATCAATTATTCTATGATATTAGATTTATTGTCAAAATTAAATAATACAATTAATAATAGATATAATTAAATTTAATTACACAATTAAGTGGCAAATATTAAATCTAATTAATTAAATATGAAAATATTCAATTAATCAAACTTTAGGATAAATGTGATTTATTGCCAAATAATTATAAAATTAAAGATAATTAAGATAATTAGAAATATTACTAGGAATATTCCACGATGCAAAATTTAAGATAATCAATTAGATTTGATGATGTTTAGATGTGCCTTAGATTAGGACTTTGATGTCGATTTCATATGATTTGATGATATAGGAGGTTAATGAACTTATAGCCCATTTTTAGGGTATTACAAGTATACCAGCTACGCAGGGGTTTAGAGCTAAATTAGCTCCCCCTATGACCCTGAGGGCCATTCATCCAGATGTAGAGGGTGCATCTACTATGGATGTATCCAATACATTCTCATCAACCTTATCCTTCTTTTCCTCTGACCAAATCAAGGTTGTATCTTCTGAAGCTTTCACAAACTTGAATTCTCCTTCGGTATCCAGTATTGATTCTTCTAGCATTTTAGGGCTTTCCTAACTTTGCATTCTTGATCTACAAAACTTTGAGATGTATCCAACCTTGTTACATGAATGACAAATAATTGGAGGCCTTATATTCCTTGATTCATTGCCATGGGTTACCATTTTACACTGTCTAGCTAAGTGACCATTATTGTTACATATCTGACATGTCACATTTTGAGAACTTCTTACATTTGGTTGATTCTAATTTCTCTGACTATGCTGAGTCTTGTTCTTCTGACTTGTCTTACAATTCATAAATTTATGACCAAATTTATTGCATGAATAGTAGTAACCATTGAAAGTTCTTACCTCTATATAGTTCCTTGCTATGTCCATGCTTGTTACATGCATAAAAAGTTTGATCTACTAGCTTGCACTCATTATTGGATGGTTCAACATGATCTTTAGTCTAACTTCCAATCTCCTTAGCATTTATGGTGTCTTTTGGTGCTTTCATTCTTTCTCGCATGTTGTCAATCTAATTTTGTGCTTCATTGAATCCAATGCCGCTAGTATCTCCTTTAAGCTTCCGAGTATATAATTTAGATTCAATCAGATCCTTGCTTGTGTGTAATTTATCAATGTGATTCTTAGCCTCTTTCAATTTAGATTCCAATCTTTCTTTGTTGTTTCTTAGCTCCAAGATTTCCATGTTTTCTTGCCTCAATTCTTCACTCAGTTTAAGGTTCTCTTTGATCTGTTCATCATAGACTTCATGATTGTTAGTTAGCTTGTCATCCAATTCCTCAATCTGATATTTTAGAGATGTGTTCTCTTCATTTAGCTTTTTGAACATGATCCCTAAATCACTAGTAGAACATTCTTTCAAATATTTTATGAGTCTTTTAATGACTGTTTGAGCATCACTGACTTTTTCTTTTAATTCTTCAATTTCCTTTTCAGATCTATCCAGGTCTTCAAGAGCAGCTTCAAGATTTATTTTTAGATGTTTCATTTTTGTTTTGTCCATGATCTCCTCAAGTGGTTAAACTTCTTTGCTGAGGACCAAAGCTCTGATACCAATTGTTAGGAATGGGAACACTAAGAGGGGGAGGGGGGGTGAATTAGTGTTCACTATATTAAATCTTTTACTTTTCTCTTTAAACTTAACTTGAATGCTTAAGTACTAAAATGAACATTAAAATAAACAAGATAGATGAACACAACACATAACACTAATATGGTTATGGGGAAACCTAAATAGGTAAAAAACTCAGTGGGAATTGACACCCACTAATAATTTGTACTAGTGTTTTATGATCCTTATTAGAAGATCCTTAACCCTGTTAGGAGTTTCTTTACAATGTATTTAGTACAGTGACCTAGTCAAGGGTCAGACCCTATTAGGAGTCTTTTATAAAACGATATTTGGGGTGTGGACACATTTTCCTATAGCTCATTTCTCAAGTGGTGAAGGCTACAACCTTCTGATCTAAGATACACACTATATCTGTTGGATGAACTGGCACTGTGACACTGCTTGTCTTATCAGTTCCTTTGATGCGTTGATGCTTTGACCTCTTGAAAATCTCTAATACATATTAAAAAATCTTTGCATACTTTGTCTCTTCTTATTTCAGCTCTATATCAACTTCCATTTTTAATTACAAAGGCGCATCTAATATTTATATGCGCATACAAAATAATTAACTATATCGTCCCTTTAACCGATTACATACAATGCTTCCAATTGAATTGGCTCAAGTGTATTTAAATATATATATATATATATATATGTCTACAACCTAGTTAAAATAGGCACATAGCCCTTACAAAAAAAAATTATAGTCACTAATCAATTTACAATCATTCGGCTGCATATAGTGTTCTATTCTGGCATTTACTGGCTGTGCAACTTAAACTCTCTGTATCTTCCTCATACTAAATCTTTTGATCATGCACTCTTAAACTTAGCATGACTATGGTCTTACCAACTTAATTTCTATGGTGCATACCATAATTTTGTCATATGTATGTGCACTGATGCTCTGACCTTCAGGTACTCTGTACACTGTCCAATCTTCAATATTTAGTCAATTTTTGATCTTCTTATCATGAGTGCTGACTCCAAAACATCATATGACTTTGTTTCCATAATGACAACACTATATTAAATCATATACACTAGTATAGTCAAATTTCTAACAAGGTGTTCCAACTGGCTTACAATTATCCATTCCAAATATCTTCAACAAGTCATTCAAGTACTTTATCTGACTTACAAAGATTCCATCACTATTCTATATTATCTGTAATCCTAAAAAGTATTTCATTTCACCAATCATACTCATTTCAAATTCAGTCTCCATTTCATCTGCAAATTTATCACTAGCTTCATCTTCTCCTCCAAAGATAATATCATCAACAAAAATAACAACTAACAAACCATTTTCAATTTCCTTTGTGTACAGGTTGCTATCAGATATGCCTTTAGTAAATCCCAATTTTATCAAATACTTATCCAGTCTTGCATACCAAGTTCTAGGTGCTTGTTTCAATCCATATAAAGCTTTCTTCAATTTACATACCATATCTCCTTCTTTACTCAAAGGAAAACCTTCATGCTTCTTAATGTAGACTTCTTCCAATTCTCCATTCAAAAATGTTGACTTCACATCTATTTGATACACTTTGAATTTCTTATAAGTTGCGTAGGCCAAAAACATTCTTATTGCTTCAATTCTTGCTACTGGTGCAAAAGTTTCTCCATAGTAAATTCCCTCTTGTTGTGAGTATCCTTTACATACCAATCTTGATTTGTTCCTTACAACTTCTCCTTGTTCATTCATCTTGTTTCTGAATACCCATTTTGTTCCTATAACATTCTTATCTTTAGGTCTAGGGACCAATTCCCAAGTCTTGTTCTTTTCAATTTGATCTAGTTCTTCTTTCATAGCTTTGATCCAATGTTCATCTTCACAAGCTTCACTAGAAGATTTAGGTTCAATTTGAGAAATCAAACATAACTATTCTTGTACCTTATTTCATGTCAAAACTCCTCTGACTATGCTTCCAATAATCTGCTCAACAAGATGATTCCTTGATAGATTCCCGTTTGGTGTCACTGTCTCAGTACTTATTTCTATTGTAGGTTCTTCAATGATTTCTTCACTGTAGCTTTCATTCAACAAATCACTTTCAATTTCATAGAATAATTTAGTGTTCTTTAGATTATTTCTAGGATGAGTTCCTTCATCTGATTCATAATCAAGCATTCTTTCTTGAATTTTGAACTTTTCATCAACTTTAACATTTGCGCTCTCAACAATAGTCTTAGTTCTTTTATTGTAACATCTATAAGCTTTGTTCTTCAATGAATATCCAAGAAATATACCTTCATCACTTCTAGGATCAAACTTTCCAATGTCATCATCTCTTTTAATATAACATTTACTTCTAAAAATTCTAAAATACTTAACTGATGGTGCATGTCCAAGCCATAGTTCATAGGGTGTCTTGTCTATGTCTGCTCTGATTTGTACTATGTTCATTGTATACATTGTTGTGTTCACTACTTCTCTCCAGAATATCTCCGCTAAGTCATTCTCAAATAACATAGCTCATGTTGCCTCCTATCTAGGTAGGGTTGTGAGTCACTCTCAGAATCGAGAGTCCAACAACCATAGACTAACACTAGAATGAAGGATTTATCTATGAAATGAATGCAATTTACGCTAGAATGAAAGAATGTATTGAATCTAGAAATGAAATGTTTACATTAATATAATAACAATGAAAGTAAAATAGATTAATTGAATTGTATTGCGAAACATAAATATGAGATTATTTTAGAAAATGATATTTAAACTAGTAATGAAAACTTGAATGCAAGTGAGATAACAATTCGAAAGAGTTTTAATACTCAAAAGTTGGATCTCCATGAATGAGAAATGAGAGTTCTTTTATAGAATCTTGGGCTCAATCAATGATTGAGAATGAATGAGACAAATGGTGGAGATTGAAGGAGAGTCCAGTTTAGAATAGCAAGTTTCTTGCAGAGAGACAGTCAACTGTTTGCCTTTTGCCTGTGTGGAGCAGTTAACTGATTTGTTGCACTTTTGAATTTCCAGTTAACTCAAAGTTTCCTTTTTTGAACTGAAGAGAGGATTTTTGGAGAGAATATTTGATTAAATAAATACAATATTGCCTCATTAATAGATTTTCTCAATTATTTGAATAATTAAATTCGATTATTGAAATGAGAATATTTATTTAAAAACCAAATATTATTTAATTCCTTTTTATGTGTTTTATCTAAAAGGGGTGTATTTAATTTAATTAAAGTGCTAGGACTTTGTAATTAAATTAATCAATCATAGGGCTTATTTAGCCATTATAGATGATATTTAGGAATTAAATATAGCATGTGATTACTATAGATTTAGGGTTTTTTTGCATTTGACACTAAGTCAAGTAGAGTCAATTTGGAAGATAGAATTGCCTAGTACAATAGGACTTTGATGATTTAGAAAGATGATAGAATGAGACTAAATGCAACAAAATTGGTTAGGTTTGCAAGATGCCAATTTTGGGGTATTCCATTTTTCCCCTCTTTGAATTGATGTGCAAGCAGCGCATTGATTCAAACAATAGTTTGATGTGACAATTGATGAGGGTTTCAGGATTATCTTTAGAATGAAGCTTAACCCTTGGAAGTCCAAGTTAGATTGCCAAGACACTGATCAGATCCAGTTTTAGAACCATCTCTAGAATGAATATTGATTCTCCAAAGTCTAGGTTATATTGTGAAGACATTGGCCAAATTACCACTTTTTGAGACTGTCCCCAGAACAAGGCTCAATCTTTAGGAGTCATGGTTAGATTGCCCTGATATCTATCTATTGGATGATAAATGATGCATATTTTATGACTATCTCTAGAACAAAGCTTAGTCCTCTGAAACCTAGGTTAGATTGCCTAGATAATGGTGAGAAAGAGCTTTCAAGAGCCATCTCTAGAACAAAGCTTGACTTTCAGGGATCGAGGTTAGATTGCCCCAATACCTAAAGAGATTTCAAGAACCATCTCCCAAATGAAGCTTGATTCCCAGGGATCCAAGTTAGATTTCTCAGATACCTAAAGAGATTTAGAGAACTATCTCCAAAACAAAGCTTGATTCCCAGGGATCTGAGTTAGATTGCTCAGATACCTAGTAGTATGATGACAAGATGTAAGGCATAGAGATGCCCCTAGTGATTCAAGATCATGGAACATCCAATTTTGACCATGAGGTATGAGAAACTAAAAATTCCCCAAGTGATGAAATTCCCCTAACAATGAGGACTTTTGATTTAGATCAGATTGATTCAATGATATTCAATGATGCAATCATCCTGCCCCCTCAGGAAGAAAATTGAAACATGACACATCATAAAGATGATTGACAATAATAGGTTGCAAATATACATATAATCAAAGGTCTAGAAGAATTTATAATAGATTACGGAAGAATCGAGAAGATTCAGAAGTGATTGGAAGTGATTTTGAGGTGTGGTTGACCAAGTTTGACCCAAGTTGACTAGCGTTGACTAGAGGTGACTTTTGATGAAAAATTTGAAGATGTCAAGAAAAGGATGATGTGATGAGATTCTAATAAGAAAGTGATGTTAGAAGGTCGACTGCACAAGCTTTTGATCATGTCAGTCCCAAAGATTTTAAAACATGATTTTGAGCTATCTAGATGTGTCAGATTTTGATTTTGATCCCAAAAATGGATTCAGAGCAATCAATTTACCTATGGGTCCAATTTTTGAGGAAAATGGAGCACTTTTGAAAATTAGGTCAAAGCCTATATATGGCCCAAAAGGGTTATTTTCAATTCATTTTAAACCTTTGACTTGTGGTGATTAGAGAGCTCTGAGTGAGAATGGTGAATGTTTGGGTGATGTTGTTAGAAAGCAAAGATCCCCAAAATAACTGAGAGGGGGGGTGAATTAGTTATCTAATAATTAAACCATTTATCAAATTCAATATCAACTTCAATAGCTTTAAACCATATAATCAATGAAATAACCAACCATAGAAAGATAATCATACACAATGACACAACAACACAAGATATGTTAACTAGGGAACCTCTTGATCAAAGAGTAAACCCCGGTGGGAATGATGCCCACAAAATGATGTACTAATATGAAAGTTACTTGTGAAAGGATGGACCCTGTTAGGAGTCTTATGAAATACATTTAGTACATATGAATCTCTGTTAGGAGATTTTGAATCCCTGTTAAAAGATTCTAACCCTGTTAGGAGTTATGGAAGACAGAAGGACCCACTACCCAAACAACTTCAAGGAAAGATCTCTGAACTCACTGTCCAACAGATCTTAGGATTATTCAAAAGAATAATATGAAATATGCTACCTCCTTCACACTATGCCAAAACCACACTCTCTACTACACAAGATCACAAATCTAGATCTATGTACTTCACAAGTCTTCCTTCATCACTGAATTAGCTCTTTTCTTCACTTCATGCATACATTCGCATCACAACTTTCATAATTTCATATCAAAACTATTACAATCCCCCTTTTAAAACAAGGAAAACATTCCTTCCTTTATACCACACTCAAGTAATTACAAATGAGTCAGCATCCAAATACAAAATAATAATTTCAACATGTTACATCAAAATTACATAAAAATTGTCAGCTTTCAGATACAATAACTTTCCAATCATGTGACCTCAAAGTTTTCACTATGAACCACATCACCACCAATGAGTCTCAAACTTCCCTTTAACTGAGAAGAATTAGATTCCATCCTGATTAGGAGATATCCTCCAATTACAAAAAATTGCTACTCAGGAACACTGCTAGAATACTGCTTCCACCAAAATGATTATAACTTCCATGAATAAATGAATTTATTTTTCCGCTCTTAACCATAGGTTAATAACACACCAAATAACATATCATCAACTGTGCATAACTCAATCTACAATATAACATGTGTGCAAAACAAAATTGTTCCTGCTTCTCTGCTAAACTCCAGAATAACACTGTGTTGACATCAATGACAATCATTGTCATGAATGCAACAACCACTGCTATAGAATGACTACCAAAGGCTTCAACATTCATTCCTAATAGAAGTTTCATAGATTTGAGTGCTCCAGACATTGCATTTGGCCACCTTCGTATGACCCACTTGTGAGTAGTCGATAACTTGTCTTGCATTTCAATATTCGATGCATTCTTAGATAGATTTGCAAGTTTTTTAGCAAGTTTTAGGGGTTAGGTTGTAGGAAATCATGTGAGAAAAGAGGTTCTTCACATGTGTCAGAAAATAATCTCACATGAGAGAGTACTAAAAAATACTTTCTTGCGGAAGTCTCTCCACAAGCTTGTGCGAGAATGACCCTGAATTCACGTGGGAAACCCTTCACCAGGAAGATCTTTCACATGAGCTGATGCATAGTATTGCATGACAGGGAAATCTCATAAGGGATTCCTACTTCATCATGTGGGAATCTAAATTTAAAGAACCAAATTTTTGAGCCATAATTTGGGTAAAAAAAGCCAAGTAGATCACCTGATAGCCAGTTTTAGGATAGGTGCATAGATTCAAATTTAGTTGTGCATTAAAATTATCATGATTTTGATCAGATATTGATCGTGTGTTGTCACTTGCATTATAGGTGGAATCCCCTAATATTGTGTTCCAATCTCACCACCTAGTGATAGGTGAGGTTGTCAGGCAGTTGGATGATGTTGAGGCCACCCATATAGATGCATTAGGCTTGTCATATTTGTGTGATGTACCCAACATTTGGGTGAATCACATATTATTGGGTGCATTGGTTGAGCGTTTCCATTTGGAGATGAAGACCTTTCACTTACCATAGGGTGAGATAATAGTGGCACCCAAGGATATCTGTAGGATCCTCTGAGTACCATTCCATGGGCCACATGTGGAGTACAATGTGCAACCAAGAGCAAGGATTGCACCACTTAGAGAGATATTTTAGGATGATCTAGTCATGGGATGGGTAATCCCCTAGAATGATCTAATTAGAGACTATGGTCTAGGGCATAGGTTGGCATTGGTTCTAGCAACATTCTTGGGTTGCTACTTGATGCCACGTACAAGACAGCATAGGCTAGAGTGCAACTCTGGATGGATGTTGTAGAGGATACTAGGGCAACTAGTTCATTATGGGTAGGGTCAGTGCATGCTAGCCTAGATGTACCATGAGATGCACAAGATCATTTATTGAGATTCCCAGAGCATGGTGGAAGGAATTTTTGTTCTATAGATATGGTCCTATGAGCATCTCCCTATATGCAAGCTAGTTTTCAAGGATACACGACAGCCCCTCGAGCCATATATATACAGGTATGGTAGATAGATGACCCTACCCACACTAGGTAAGATAGAGTAGTGGAGGGATTAGTTGGATGATATGGATGTAGTAGTCTAGAGACCATGGATAGGTATCAAGGTATGGGATGATGCGATGCATGAGCTAGGATACGTGTTTAGCTTGTGAGTATTGATTGGTTGGTTGATCTCGATTATTGAAATGTTCCCATTGACACGGGTGATGTGGTAGTTTGGCAAGCCAAGGGACATCTCTCAGGAGTATTTCTCATACATGCATTTTATCAATGAGATGAGGAAGGCTTGGTGTGTGAGGTTAGATCTAGGGCACTCCATTATCAATGCGTGGGTAGCAATAGCCCAATGGGATTATATGGTAGTAGTGGCAAATGGTGGTATGATGCCAGCATATTAGGATCACTTAGTTGTGCATCTATTCCCTCGATACACAAATCCAGTTGGTATGGGTGTGCCAGTATAGGTGATACATTAGTAGGTAGCTCAGCCACCACCATAGTAGTAGTAGGCATAGGTTGTTTTGGTGCAAAAGAATGAGACATAGGGCCTCGTAGGACAAACAAAATCCTTGGTCTAAGAGCATCTTCGATCCCCTTGATGGTGATCATGTCACAGTATTCAATATCGATAGGTTCAACCATATTAATAACATTGTCATTAGTATTGTACGTATAGTTGACCTTGTTGTATGCATTCTTCTTCTTAGAGGATTCATCCTTCTCTTGAGGAGGAAAGGGGTCTTTGAATGCTTGGTGATCCAAGTTCTTGTTATGACAGCTTACAACAACATCACCATTATCAATAAGATCATGGATCCTATGTCGAAGTGGAATATAGTTGGAAGTCTTATGACCCTTATTTTGATGGTAATCTTAGTATCAAGATTCATTCCACCAAGTAGGTCATGGTTGCATATCATAAGGATACAAGTTATCCAGAGGTGTGAGTATCTGGCTTTGCAAGAGAGTCTTTTAAAGCATGTCAAGAAGTTCCCCTAGGGAAGTAAACTCACGTTTGGGTTGAGGTGCCCAAAGTTTTCTTTTGGAATACTTCAAAGGTGGTTGAGTATCTTCCATAGCCTTTTCAATGGCTTTGGATGCATACATACTGGAGGTAAGGTTGAAAATAGCCTTAAGAGGCTTTGGATTCACATTGTCAATGACTCCATCATTCAAAACATCCTAATTTTTGTCGACAATTTTAGTTTTATCTTTTCTTGAGGTGGACCCTTGTTTGTTATTCTTATGTAGGGTTAATTCTCCTTTCTTGACCATAAATGTCTCTATCCTCACAACTTGTTTGATCATGTCATCTAAGGTTAAAGGACCTTGCAGTTATACCTAACACCCAAAATTAGGAAGAAGATTGTCTAAAAAGATGTCAAGCTTTTCAGACTCAGTTATTTTGTGAGAATATTTTGTATAGATTTGTCTCCATCTCTAGAGAAATGTTAGGAAAGGTTTCCCATGTCATTGTTTCAGATTGCAAAGATCTTGGATATTAACCGAATGCTAGATATTGTGTGAATAGCGCTAGAGGAACAAAGTGGAAATCTCATTGAAAGACTTGATTCCAGTAGGTAGTCAAGAGAACCACTCCATAGCAAATCCACCCAAGATATGTGGAAGATATGCATGAGGTAAGTTTGGTCATGTATAAACTCCATAGATAGAGCACCAAACTCTCTCAAGTGGTATTGGGGATTAGAGGTACCCAACTATTTGTCATATTTAGGAAGTTCTACTCCTTTGGGAAAAGGAGGCATGTAGAGACTCTTGTCAAATGGGAATGTGTTAGAAATTTGGCTAATGTGGATACATAGATGTTGTCATTATGGAAACATATGATCTCTATTGAGAGTGCAGAATCTTGAATGCAAGTATGGCAAGTTGAAGAAAGAAATTGTCTAAGTATGGATACAGTGATCCTGACAAAGCACCCGATGAAGATTTAGTTGGTGACGTCCACTGGAGAAATATTTTTGTTTGCGTAGTTAACTAAAGCTTCTATAGAGTATGAGGATACCCCATCTCAGTATGCATAAAGTTTGGAGTAGTACGGATGAAGTTATTCAAAGTTTACCGAAGATAGTTTTTGCAGACAGAACAATTTTGGAGACAGTATTAGTGAAAGAGTTAAGGGATTATTTTTGCTTGTCAAAATAATGACTTAACATTATGAAGGGATGATATCCTAGATGTTTTCTCTTGGATAAAGATCTTGGAAGCCGACCATATAAAGTTATTATCTCTAATAACTCATATATTAGGCATACTTGAAATGTAATGAAAAAAAAAATGTATGAACAATGTAATGTGTAAAAAGAAAGAAAAGATAACTTGTGATAGTTGTATATTGTGATAGCAACAAAGGCTACTGATGCAAAGTTGTAAGTAGTACCATACTAAAGTCAGAAACATTTTGTATTACTTGTTTGGGTAGTGAGCTCAGCTAGTGATCAGGTTTTGTAATCTAACTCCTAACAGGGTTAAGGCTTCTAACAAGGCCTAAAGTCCTTTAACCAGGATAGATCTACTATATATTGTAAATTGACTCTTAAAAAGGTCCAATATCCCTAATAGGATACTTTTGATTAGTGATCTTTGTGGGCACCATCCCCACTGGGGTTTTCCCTTGGCTAGGGTTTCCTCAAGAACATATCATGTGTTATGAGTTCTTTCTATTTACTGCTATGTTTGTTAATTAGCTTGATAATATTTGTATGCACTAAAGTAATCTGTTATATCCATAAGTGGGCAAAAGAAAAAGTTTTTGAAATACTGATTCACCCCCCCCCCCTCTCAGTATTTCCTATTTCTAACAATTGGTATCAGAGAACAATTACTCAGAGAAGGAACATTCAAGGAAAGCTTAGCAACTTGAGTAAGATCTCGATGGATATGGATCAACTTCAGTAGAATCTTGAAGAAGCTCTTGAACAAATTGATATGCTTACTGATGAAAGAAACTCCTTAAGAAGAAAATATGAAGATGAAAAGAATGCTATTGACAAATTAAAAGGTAAGATTGAAGATCTGAAATCTGAAAAGAAATCTGATATGCTTGTTGAAGATTATGATGAATTAGAAAAATAAAATGAGATCCTTAAGCATGAGTTGAAGATAGTAAATCTAAAGCTTAGTATGAAAGATGGAAATTTGAGATCTGATAATGGAAAATTGAAAATTGAGAATGAAGATCTGAGATCAAGACTTGAAAAGGAAACATCTGAATCTGAAAAAGTAAAAGTGCAGTATGTGGAACTTGAGAAGTATAATAAAATTGTGAAAGGTGAATTAACTCAATCTAAACAACAACTTGAAAGGCTATATTCAAATAGTGATAAGACTGGAAAACAAATTTCTTTTGAAGAACCATTCTTTGATAGGACTGGATTTGGATTTAGTATGTTTAGAACCATCCATGAAAGTAAGAAGCCAGATCTGAAGACAGCTGAAAGTGTGGAGGAAATGAAGCTAGATGAGAACACATTGGAAGATCCACCTAAAGAAGAACCATCTAGAGAAAAAGAAGAATCAAAGCAAGAAGAATCAAAATAGGAAGAATCATCTAAAGGTATGCAAAGAGAATTCAAAGGTAGATGTTTTGCTTGTAATACTATTGGGCACATGAAGAGAGATTGCATAGGTAAGCAATTTAAACTTCTTAATGGACATTGTTATAATTGTCATAGTTTTGGACACAGAGCTAATGAATGTAGAAGACCTAAAGTAATTTTGAATAATTATGATAGAATGATTGGGAATACTAACAATGCAGATAAGAAATCTATTGAAGAAATGAATCAAAGAAAAGTGGTAGTATGTTTTAGATGCAACAAAGTAGGACATATTGCTAGAAATTGCAGGTCATAGATTAACCAGCAAGGATAGAGATATGGAAACAATGGAATCATTTTTCAGATATGCAACAAGTTTGGACACTCAGCAAGATTTTGCAGAATGAACAATGGAGGTTATCATCATAACCCTAACCCTAGGAACAATGCAAGAAGGAATGAAAATGCAAGAAACAAAGAGAAAGGTTGATGTAGAAATAAAGATGAAGTAAGATTTGATAGAGGCATAGATCAAGGAGGTATATTCAGCACTAAAAGTAGTCAAGAAGGTAATGTAACTAATGGTAAGGATGAATCTTTACCTGACCCTTCATTAAGTACTTAAATTATGTAAGTTTCTATAGTTTAGGACTTAGGATTAGTGTAGATTAGGAATTTGAATGAGTTAAGTTTTGCATAGTTAGATATAGGTTTTTTATGTTGTAATAATGCTACGGTTAAGTGCGCAAAATAAAATATTGTGTTCTGCAAGGTCGCAAAAAGTTTTATGGTTGCAGGTTTGTAGAATCATCTTTTTGAGGTTTTAGTAGCAAAATGAATGAATGCAATGTCAGATCAAGTTAATGTGAAGTGTTATAAGGTTGAAATTGAAGTTATCATGATTACAAAGTGATTGAAAAGAGATTTGAAAGTAGAAAAAGTGAGTTGAGGATGATTTGAAGAAGTTTGGAAGCAATTTGCAGCGACGATCATACCGAAACCCTCGATTTGCAAAGTTGAGGTATTTTTTGATCTTTAATCAGTTGATAAGATGGATATTTCTATGGTTCATAATGTTAAGGATAAGAATAGACCTAAGATTAAGAAAGAACTAGCTGAAATTGATAACAGACTAGCACTATCATCCGTACCAGACGGAGTATTACACATTGAGAATGTTAAAGGATATTTAGGTTGCAAGTTTGAAACTTTGGGAGATGCAGATTTTAGTGATGATTACAGGAAATTGTATAATCAAGACATGTCAATTAAACTAGCTTATGGGCACCTAGAGAACAATGAAATTATCAAATATTCCATGAAGTATGAATTTAATGATGAGGAATGTACCAAGATCATTTTAAGTAGAATCCACAATGGGAAATTATGGATGGAGGATAGAGTTATTGATATAACTGCCGACCTAATTCATGATGTTACTAGATTATCAAAAGTTGGAGAGATTCCACTAAATGAAAAGAACATGAGAAAGATTGTTTTAGATACCACTGGATCTAGTTATAATGGTAGAGGAATTGCGATAAGTAAGATTAAGCAAGATGATGTTAGGTACCTTTGCAAGATCCTAACAACTAAATTATGTGGTAGTTCAAGGGAAGATTACATGGCTGTAGGAATGGTTCATGTAGCTTATCTTATGTGTATTGAGAAGAAACAAGTAGACCTATGTGAAATTTCAAAAATTTAGTTATTTGAGAACTTAGAAAAGATTAAGAAGGCTAAGTACACACAGTTTAGGTTTTCATCTCTGATAACCTATATGTTTTTCCATATTTTGAGAGGATTTCCTTACACAGTTGATTGGAGTGACAATGTGAACACAATGGAAAGAATAAACTCAGTCTACATGAAGCACCTTTTTGATAAAGTCAATGACAGTGTGAAGCTTGTATTGAAGACTTTTCAAAATATTGTTAAGAACAAATCAAGGATTCCTCAATCCTTAGTTAAAAAGCATAAAGATGACATTTGTTTTATGGTAGACACTGATTTCACCTACATTGAAGTAGTTGAGCCTAGAATGGAATTCATAGACCCTCTTGGCTATGAAGTATCTGAAGCAAAAATAGTAGGATATGTGAATAGACTGTTAAAGTGTGAGTTGGATGGTCATGCAGATAGGTTTGGAACCTATGAAGAGAATTTCAACTCTACAATAAGTTTGAGAGAAAAGAAGCAATCTAGTAGGAGAGTTGAATCTACTATGAAGAAAATATTGAAAGAATCAGGTATGTCAAGTCATGAGTTTGACATAGCTAAGAAGACTGCAGAAGCCTTGAAGCAAAGTGAAAATCTTGTAATTCCACTTGAGGCATCTAGTGCAGACCCTGTTGATCCTATTGCAGTAAAGGTAAAAGTTGAAGTACCTAAAAAAGATGAAGGAGATAAATCCTTTTCTCCTATTCCTAGCAAAAGAGTAAAAGTGAGTGCAACAAGACCCGACAAGAGATAGAAAGTGATTGTACCACCTGTACCTAGAAAAGTAGCAGTAATTAAAGATGATGATGAAGTTTCAATCAAGAAGAAAACTTGGAAACCAAGAATTGAAAGAGTTAATGAAGATATATTGAAGCATGGAGACTTAACTAAGTTGAATAAATTCTATGATCTATATGGATCATTTCACAGATTGAATTTTGAAAATGCAATGATTACACATATGATTGTGACAGATAAGAAACTTAGCACTATTCATGGTAAGATCCTAGAAGATTTGTATAACAGACTTGTGAATAGAAAATAGAGAGCACAAGAAGAGGACATAAAGATGAGAGAACATGTAATCAGATAGTTCCGTGAAGTTGAGGATGAAGATCATTTGAAGAGATTCTTGAAGTCTCTTGGAACTTTATTGAGAACTAAGAGAAGAACAATCCTTATAATGGGAGGCAAAAAGGAGGAAGTACAGAAAGAGACAGAGCAAGCAGTAATGCAAGTTCTTGTAGATATAGTTGCAGGAAAGCATGTTGAATTAGACCCTCAGTAGAAGCAATCAGAGGAACCACATGCAAAGGAAGTTGGTATTGAAGAAGTTCCATCTTCTTCACATATCAATATTGGCAAAGAATCAATGGACATTGAAGGAACCAAAGTGACACTAGAGTCAGATGATGAAGTATTTCATGATCTAGGAAACATTGTTGACAATTTGGCTTTAGAAGAGCAAGAGAAGATTACAAAATCAGAAAAGGATACAGAGGCAGTGGAAGCACCAGAAGTATCAGAATCAGTTCCAGCAAAGTAGACAATTAAAGGTAAATAAATTTTGACAAAGGTCACTACCCCTAGTGCACCTGACAGTAAGAAGAGACAAATTGGTTCAATTTTTGAAGACCTTGGAAAAGAGGTTGAAGATGATGATCAGATTGAGTTCATCACATCTCTTAATAAAATTATTGGAAAGAATAAGAAGGTGAAGGACCTTGAAGGCAAATTTAGAGTTTTGATAGAGAAACTTGAGAGTGTGATCAACACTAAGGTATTTGAATCGGATCCACTTGAGAAAGCTAAAATAGTAATAAACTCTTTTGACTCTAAATTTTCTAACTTAAAGGATATTGCTAGAATAAAAGTTCAGGAAGCCTTTGAAGAAAAATGCAACAAAATTTAAGAGTAAATATTCAAAATGATATTGGTAATTTGGATATATGCATAAAGAATTTGAGGAAACATTTTGAGACTGGAAAGAGTTTGTATATACAATGCACAAAATAAAAAATCCTAATAGTTGAAGAAGATAAGAAGATCAGAGAGAAGATAGATGCAATTACAACTGAAACAAACACCTTGTCAAGCCCAAATGTAAAGATAAGTTCTATAGAGAAAAACATAAGGAATTTAAATGATGAAATTAGAATGTTAGCAAAGGAGAAGAACAGAAAGATGCTCAAGATTAACATCTTGAGAGAGCATATCTCAATCAAGACCCCAATTGTTGAAGACCAAATTGAGCAGTGTCTTTCAGCAAAGACATCTTTTCAGAAGTTTAGCTTTAATTCCCTGCAAGCTTATCAGACAACAGCATATAGATTGAGTACTCTACTCAATGTTGTTGAATCCATCAAGAAGATATGGGAGAAAGATTTTGAATCATGGAATTCAGAGTTTGGTGACTATGTTGCAAGCCTACTGGCTTTGCAATAGCTGAGAACAAGGTATCAAGTTTTTTTAAAAATTTTTGTACACCCTATCTTTGTCATTGTTGTCAAAGAGGGAGAGATAGAAGAAAATTGAATATATGTTGAGGAAGGATACTCATAGAGGGAGCTATTCTATGGAGTAAAATATTGTATATGTGTTGTATAACATTTGGCCACAAATTTTGTGTAAATACTTTGAAGTTTTGTTTGCACACTTAGCCAATTTTCCCATAGGTTGCCACCAATGACAAAGGGGGAGATTGTTGGCAATTTGGCTAATGTGGATACATAGATGTTGTCATTATGGAAACATATGATCTCTATTGAGAGTGCAAAATCTAGAATGCAAGTATGGCAAGTTGAAGGAAGAAATTGTCTAAGTATGGATATAGTGATCCTGACAAAGCACCCGATGAAGATTTAGTTGGTGACATCCACTGGAGCAATATTTTTGTTTGTACAGTTAACTAAAGCTTCTACAGAGTATGAGGATACCCCATCTCAGTGCACATAAAGTTTGGAGTAGTACAGATGAAGTTATTCAAAGTTTACCAAAGACAGTTTTTGCAGACAGAACAGTTTTGGAGATAGTATTAGCGAAAGAGTTAAGGGATTATTTTTGCTTGTCAAAATAAAGACTTACCATTATGAAGGGATGACATCCTAGATGTTTACTCTTGGATAAATATTTTGGAAGCTGACCATATAAAGTTATTAGCTCTAATAACTCGTATATTAGGCATACTTGAAATGTAATGAGAAAAAAATGTATGAACAATGTGATGTGTAAAAAGAAAGAAAAGCTAACTTGCGATAGTTGTATATTGTGATAGCAGCAAAGGCTATTGATGCAAAGTTGTAAGAAGTACCATACTATAGTCAAAAACATTTTGTATTATCTATTTGGGTAGTGAGCTCAGCTGGTGATCAGGTTTTGTAATCTAACTCCTAACAAGGTTAAGGCTTCTAACAAGGCCTAAAGTCCTTCAACTAGGATAGATCTACTATATATTGTAAATTGACTCTTAATAGGGTCCAATATCCCTAACAAGATACTTTTGATTAGTGATCTTTGTGGGTACCATCCCCACTGGGGTTTTCCCTTGGCTAGGGTTTCCTCAAGAACATATCATGTGTTATGAGTTCTTTCTATTTACTGCTATGTTTGTTAATCAGCTTGATAATCTTTGTATGCACTAAAGTAATCTGTTATATCCATAAGTGGGTAGAAGAAAAAGTTTTTGAAATACTGATTCACCCCCCCTCTCAGTATTTCCTATTTCTAACAGAATGGACATATGCTCTCTAGTGTGAACTAGTTTGCTCATTTGTCCTTGTTCTTCAGTAGTCGAAAATAGTTCTACCAAGGACAAAGAAACTCTGGAGAATCATGGGAGTCTTAACAATTGTGAACATGTTGGATAGTTTACGACTTGAAACAAACACTTAGTTATCCCTACAAAGAAAATGCTAGAGAAGACAAAATATGTACCTCACAGCTTATGTGAATGCATTCACCTCACACAACCGTGTCACCCCCTAGAGGGTGCCCATGTTTTTGGTGTTTCCAAGGACTCAATAGTATATGTTCAAAGGGTACCCTTGAAGAAAGGGCCAGTGTCATATACCACCTTCAAATGTCCAGGTGCATGCCTATGGTGAGAATATACAGGAGAGATTCTTCCCTCTCCCTGCACAAATATTATGTCCCCTTCTAGAGGTGAATCTGGTAGGAAACTAACTAAAAGAGTGTTTAATAGGATTTTTTTCACATTAATCTTTGATGCCCTCGTAAGAAAGGCTAGGGCCTCTTAGCCACACCAACACCTAAAAGTGTACACCCCCACAAGCAGGGCTAGGAGCGGCACCACTCAGTACAATAGACATAGCTTTCTCAAGATGTTCGACATTGTGGATCAAGAGAAAGAAATTAACATGGCTTTGGAGTGTTTCACTCAACAAAGAAACATTATTATAGTGGGGTAGAATCACTGGCAAACGGTGTGTACCCACTTGGGTTGTTCCTAGTGGTTCAACTTCCGGCAGGACCACTAAAGGTGACTTAGACTTGGCTTGGATTCAAGGGTCAGATTTTTTGATTCTCTCAAAGAGAGAAGAGCATAATCCTCTACCTTTTCACCTTACCCAAACACACCAGACATTTTTATTACTAAGCTAACTCCTTTTTCAACAAATTCAAGAGCTTCTAGGTTTCTGGTTCTCTCAAAGAGAGAAGAGCATAATCCCCTCGCTAGTGAACATGTCAATCTATTCATTACCTTTCCTTGCTTCCCCAGGTATATATCCTTCTAGTAGCATCTGGGTCTCAGGTTCATCCATGGTCATCACTTCCATGTAATGAAGAGCCTATTACCCTATGCTACTATCAAGACCCTTAAGAGATTTTAACAAGGCCCTATTTAGAATTTGTGAAGAAAGCAGGAAAGAAGACAAAATGTTTGAATAGGTTTTAAGTACTTTGACAAGTAATCTTCGGCAAGCGTCTTGCAATCAAACAGTCATAAATTATTCATAGTCATATTTTAGGAGTCTTCGACAAATGTCCTACAGCCCATTGTTAATATGTTTTAGAAAAATCATAGCAAAATAGGGAACACCATTAATCAGTAACTAGTAAGAAGAAAGTACGGAACTGTAAAATTTTATGTCTCTTGTAATTCCCCTCCAACCCTAACAAGTCCTAGTTATGTTCACTATAAATTAGAAAGTATTATGTGTGTTTTCATGGTTATTTTATAAGAGAATAATCCTTCTTGAGATGGTTGCTTCCTAGTCACTATAAATTCATATTTTAATAATATTGCATAAGTATGTTCCTTTATATCTCCCCATGTGTGAGTGATATGTTAGGACCTTAATGCTATGGATCACCTAATAGATCTATATGATTCTTTGTGAGATTCTCATTATTAATGTTTATGTTTATCTTAGGGTGATTGATTAAAAGGTTAGATGGGTTACCTACTCTAATAATGTTACTTGAGATTAGAAATGATTAATTCATTTAGGGTTATATGATTTTTTTATCTTGATTTGATAATGGGACATTTTGAGTACATGCCTGATGGTTAGATGGGTTTTTGAAAGTTAATAGATGATTTGCATTCACAAGATTATGTTATGATGCATTCTTTTTATACAATATAGAAAAGAGATTATTCTGGTACTAACCACACTAATCCAATTATGCTTTGTTGATGTCATTTCCTGATGTGAGTTTAGGATGAGGGGAGGTAGTCGTAGTTACTCCTACAGGAGGTCCACATGATGTTGCACTCTCCCTCTTTGCTTTCCACAGTTTTTTATTAATTTATATATATATATATATATATATATATATATATATATATATATATATATATATATATATATATATATATATATATATATATATATATATATATATATATATATATATATATATATATATATATATATATATATATATATATATATATATTAATAAAAGAAATGCTCTTTGCAGTAAAACTAGCTATCTAGGAGGGAGTTGAACTTGAGACCTCCTAGAAGTTAGGCTAGTTGGTTTCCTTATGTGTTTTCCTTGAAAGTTATATGTTTGACTTTCTTGTTATGGTTTTCTTTTAAAGCTATTTTACTTAAATTTATTAAAAATTTGTTAAGTGCTTATGAGAATAATTGGTTTAATTTTTCAACCAACTATGGAAGTTGAAGAAGTTGCTTTCCGTAAAGAAACTCCTCCAACCACATAGTTGCAGGATAAATAATTGAAGTTTTTGTGTAGTTTAAAAAGGAGAATTTATGGAAGA
This sequence comes from Chamaecyparis obtusa, assembly GCA_027943335.1. Taxonomy (NCBI): domain Eukaryota; kingdom Viridiplantae; phylum Streptophyta; class Pinopsida; order Cupressales; family Cupressaceae; genus Chamaecyparis; species Chamaecyparis obtusa. Next base: position 428,408 of record BSBK01008435.1, on the reverse strand, counting down.
TTTTTGGGAGTTGTCTGTAATTGTTTTTCCAAAAATTTATTTGAAGTTTCTGAGTCTCTATTTGCTGAAGACAAGTGTGTGTGTATTTCTAGAGTTTGATTTCCAAATGAAGCTTTCCAGGAGGATATCTACTCAAGGCTCGAAGATATGCAAAGAGTCTCTAGCCAAGGGAAGAGGATTCTCCGTAGGACCCCAGGTAGGGTCTAAAATGGGAAGAATCTCCATTCTTCCTATGTGTGTATGAATGTCTTTGTGTATAATATGATATTAGATTATCATATGATTCTTTACTATTTATTAAAAAGGAAATGTAAATGTCTTTACTTGTGTAGATTTTAGTTGTGTTCCCAAGAAGTAGTTCTATAAATGTTTGTATAGTTTTTATGGTAAAATCTTTCTTGGAAGTCTATGATTGATTATATAATTATAATTTGGCATATTTATCTGTGTATATATGTGTGTTATTAAATATTTATATTTTTCATATGGTCTACAAAGTTTATTTTGTGAAATGATTTGTAATTAGGATGATAACCAAAAAGAATATGTTAATTGAAAATGAACAAAGTGTTCTGGTTTATTTTCCTATACCTGTACTCTATTGTGCATAACTTTTGAACCTGACATTATTATGAGAATCTCTCTGGTGAGAATGTGCACAATCAGTTTTTATCCAACATATGTGAAAATTAGGAAAATCCAATAGTTCAAACAAAGTTATGCTCACCGCACCGAGACTGTATTTTTATGACAGTCATGTATATGTTTCCAGAATTAGTCATTTCCCCATCAATGTTTATTAGTCTATAATTTATATTAATTTTATGTTCTATTTGGATCTATTTTGGAAAGCTTGGAGTCATGGATTTCAGTGTTGGGTACCCATTTGGCTTGGGGTTTGGTCTGCATCTTCCAACCTTGATCCTAGTCTCTGTCTGCATCTTTGTACCTCTCTTAATGTTCATTTTATTGCTTTAAGTTTATCATAATGTTGTGTTAATGTATGTAAAAATTTTTATCACCTATGAATGTTCATTACTAGTTTTGTTGATGTAATATGGTGTTTTTTCACTTGGCATATACTTGATCTTAGTTTATGAGGCTAAGACTTGTCTTGGTGGCCTATGTGCACAAGAGGGTTCCCTAGACCTATAAATTAGCTGTGGAAAGTTGTATTTATGCACGTGGAAAGTTTTATGCTATTATTTGAGGTGTCTTGTGATATCATCCTTCCAATGGTTCCTTTTATGTATATGGCTAAGGTTAGGACTCACTCTGAGGGCCTGAGTGTGTAGGGGAGTTTCCTAAACCTATGGATCAGGACTTGGAAGTGTTAACTTGTATCTTTGGTTTGTGGTGGGGTAAGGGAATAGGGACCTTAAGTGAGTGGCTCACCATAGGTGTTGGAACCCTAAAGTGATTTCCAAATGATCCTATGGGTGGGTTTGTTAAAAGTGATAACCTTAAAAAATAACCTAGGAAGGGGGGATTCAAAAGATAATGAAAGAAAATATAATAAAGGCCACACAGACTTGATTGGAGTAACGGGATCAAGGATAACTGCCAAGGAGGATCCCTACTTAGAAAGGGGGGTACTGGGGTTACATGATTTCCAGGGAGGATCCCAATATATAGGTGGTGTGATGACACTCACTTAGGTGGTATCCTAGAACCTTAACCTCAGTATTATAGTATGATGATATTTTATGTGCTTTATTTTTATTGTTTTGAGTCTTGGATTTATTGGTATTTCAGACTTGGATTGCCTTAAGTTCTTGAGATTACCTTGGTTCTATCTCCTAGCATGGGGAGTAGAAATTTACCAGTTTCACATGGTTGGGTGAAAAATATCTTTCGAGGTATTATTCATGGTCCATGTCATGGCTTGGATTCTGAGTTGTTCAGTGGTAAAGTTGGTATTCTTGTATCATGTATCTCTATCTTTTGTAATCAAGACATAAAGATGTATTGTAAGCCTTGGGAAAATTGTTTTAATTATATCTTTGTATACCTTTGGGCCATGTGCAGTAACTGTAACTGTAATTCTAATTGTGTTGAAATTGTAAGAAAGAAGTTAGGTATTTGGGAAGGGTAGTTTTAGGTATTTTAAAAGGGGAATGAATATTGGTAAATCAGGCATGGATTATGTTTAAGTAATTCCTACCCTATCTCTCTTGTGAGTGTTAAATGAAATTGAAAGTAATGGTTCTATGTAAGTATTTTCAATGCAATAGACAAAGGAAACTAATTTTGATATGTGGAATAGTGAAAAGATATGCTAAGGGTTGAAGGGTATCTCCAGGTGAAATAATAAGGGAAAGGAAACATGTATGTTTTTGAAAGAAGTAATGAGATGTAATTTCTTCTAATGATCTTAAGTGTATAGTCCTATGAAAATGATGAAAGGTTATTTAAAATAGGTTTTAATCTCAATTCTTAACTGGATATCTACAAGGTTATAGATAATAATTGTGATAGTTCAAATTGTGATAAAGCTGTTTCAATGAATGGTTTATGATTGGTTAGCAATAGATGGTTAAGTAATTTACACTCTTATCTATTTTTATTTTAAAGAGAAAATGGAAAGTAAGGACTTTCAATGGAAATCTTATTTATGTATTGTTAATGCAATTAAGTTTTTCATAGATAAGGTTAAGGAGTAAAAAAATAGGAAAGGATAAATATACTTAGTGGATATGATAAGTAATGTGTGCTTGTTCCACTTCTAAAAGTAAATTATGTGTTAGAAAATGAATTCAACTAAATCATTAAGGCAATTGGTTTTGATGTAGAATGAAAACAATGTCTCTATGTAAAGTGAAGTTGAAAATGAAATAGAATTAATTTGTTTAAGTAATGAAATGCAATGCTTGAAAATGGTAAATGAATTCTTAAGGGAAGCTTAAGAAATGTACTTGTGAATGTAACAAATAATATAATGTTAGAATGTTAGAAAAAAAATTGTTAGTTGCATTTTTAGGTCAAAAGACATGATTCCTTATGGGTTCCCTAGCAGGGACATTACATCTCTAGTGTCAAGTTTCGTGTGAGCATATGCCAGGCTCCACGTGAGAAAATGCTTTTGTCATGTGAGAAAGTGCTAATACAAGAAAAACTTCACATGATACAGCAAGAAACTTTGCGCGAGCAAAATTCAATAGAAAATGAAAAGAAGATGAGGCTAGAAATTGATTATTCTACCCCACGGTGGGTGCCAGAAATGTATAAGCTAAATACTGGCATCTAATTTATCCTTACACTTCAACATAGTCATTTCTCACCAGTAACACACAAGAATAAATGTGGGATCATTCATCTTGCATGCCTATTTGATTCGACCTGTTGCCTCCTATCTAGGTAGGGTTGTGAGTCACTCTCAGAATTGAGAGTGTAGCAACCATAGACTAACACTAGAATGAAGGATTTATCTATGAAATGAATGCAATTTAAGCTAGAATGAAAGCATGTATTGAATCTAGAAATGTAATGTGAACATTAATATAATAACAATGAAAGTAAAATAGATTAATTGAATTGCATTGCTAAACATAAATATGAGATTATTCTAGAAAATGATATTTAAACTAGTAATGAAAACTTGAATGCAAGTGAGATAACAATTCGACAGAGTTTTAATACTCAAAAGTTGGATCCCCATGATTGAGAAATGAGAGTTCTTTTATAGAATCCTAGGCTCAATCGACAATCAAGATTGAATGAGATGAACAGTGGAGATTGAAGGAGAGTCCAGTTCAGAATAGCAAGTTTCCTACAAAGAGATAGTCAATTGTTTGCCTTTTGCATGTGTGGAGTAGTTAACTGATTTGTTGCACTTTTGAATTTCTAGTTAACTCGAAGTTTCCTTTTCTGAACTGAAGAGAGGATTTTTGGAGAGAATATTTGATTAAATAAATACAATATTACCTCATAAATATATTTTCTCAATTATTTGAATAATTAAATTCAATTATTGAAATGAGGATATTTATTTAAAAACCAAATATTATTTAATTCCTTTTTTTATGTGTTTTAGCTAAAAGGGGTGGATTTAATTTAATTAAAGTGCTAGGAATTCGTAATTAAATTAATCAATCATAGGGTTTATTTAGCCATTACAATCGATATTTAGGAATTAAATATAGCATGTGATTACTACAAATTTAGGGTTTTTTGCATTTGACACGAAGTCAAGTAGAGTCAATTTAGAAGATAGAATTGCCTAGTACAATAGGACTTTGATGATTCAGAAAGATGATAGAATGAGACTAAATGCAACAGAATTGGTTAGGGTTGCAAGATGCCAATTTTGGGGTATTACACAAGTGCCTAATCCTCCACCTTCCCAAACTAAGATAGTTGTACAAGGGCCTCAAGAGCCAGAAAAGGAAAAAAAGGTAACAAATGAGGTTCCATCTGAAGAACAAGTTGGATTAGAAGGATAGGTCAGAAGAGAGGAACAAACATGTATGGGAGAGGAGAAGAGTACAGGAGAAGAACATGAAATGGTGGCAGAAGAGGAGGAAAGACATGAGGAAACTGAGATAGAGTATAGAGCTTCCTCAAGCTTAGTCGCACCATATGATCTCATAAATGCCTTCTCTAAAACCACTTGGTTTACTAAAGAAATCCAACCGAGGGTAAGGGTATATACTGATGAAGAGGATATAGATATTGTAGCACTTGGACATGTATTTCACCAAGAAACATCCAGTGCCCGGGCAAGGACCCTGTCCTATGTAACACAAGATCAAGCGGGCAGGTGGAAGGCTCAGGTAGTAGTTCCTATAATGAATATCAGCATGGTGGAGATCACTCCAGAAGACTATGTGCTAGAAGAGGTGGACATAGGAGAGCCAACAAGGGAAGGAAGTAAAACACTAGCTACACTAGGATTAAAGCATGCATTGGGCTTCATGGATAAGGATGACGAGAAGATAAAAGCCTTAAAGGAGAAAAATGAGGCAATGAAAAATTCTATTCTTAAAATAGTAGGTCTCATTGACCCTAGTAACCCTAAGGCCTTATTATAGGTTATTTTGGAAAAGAGGGGTGCTTCAAAACTACCGGCGGATATCCCACATTCTTTCATTCATGCATGTACAAATTGGAAAGAAAATTTTGAAGGGTTTTCTAAGACTTCTCTTAAAAATATTTTGAGGCCCCTCAGGGCCTAGCCTATTTGGTCGATCTTATGAGTGGAGAAGATGGCCTTGAGGAGAGAATTCTTAAATGGAAAAAGGCCCTTGAAGATCTCACAATAATAAGGAAGAAATGCTTCCAAGTTTTGGTCAAGATATACGAGGGATTAGAGTTGGATAACTTTGAAGAATGGATCAAAGACATCACTGGTTCTTTGAGTATTTATGAGAAAAGCTTAAGTAAAATAGATAAGAAGAGGGATAAAGGATTACTCTGGGTTGGTGAGATGCATAATTTTTTTGAAGGATTGGACTTGGACTTGTATTATTAAGATGATGAACAAACGATGCATCCCGTTAATGATATCATAAGTCAATACCTTGATATCTTAACAGAGTTATAACAAAAGAAGATCTTCAACAGACGTTATATCAAAAGGAGGAGATGCAAAAGATGTTGTCTCGAGAAGAGGAAATAAGAAGTTTTGCTTATGAATTAGTCACCTTCTAAGAGAAGCAACATGAACACCTCAAAGGTGTCAAGATGGTGGACTTTGAAGAAGTATAGGAGATCATAGATAGGCTCCACAAGGCTCACCCATAAATCCTCCCAAGTCGTTAAGTGTCCAATTTTGACTTAGCTAATTTTGTATGAAGGAAGAGCATTTTTTTACACTTAGCCAATTTTCAGGACCAACATTTTTGACATTTTGGCCTTATAGGATTTTCGGCCTCTGAAAGTCCGAAACTTGTAAATGAGTTTCTTTAACACTTAACCATTTTTTGAACTCCATTTTTTCAGGGTAATGGTCAGGGTCTAAAATTTCTAGGCCATCATCGCCAGTAACTCTAGTCTTCTCTAGTTGCTTTTTCAGTCAAATTCATCACTTCCATGAGGTTGTTTCTACATGATTTGAGGATGTCTTCTAGTTGAGTCCATGGAGAGGAGCTGCAATAATGAATAAAGGGTAGAACTAAAAGTTTTAAGAAGAACATGCACAAGTTCCAGACTTTGATTTAGAGTTGTTTTTGTGCATAATCTGTTCCCAAATTGTATTGCACGAGGTTTAATTATGTGCTAGAATTGTTTTAACTTGTTTTAGAGATAGTTTATTTCATGTAAACTCTAGTTTAGATTTATTTTCAAGTTTTTGTGTAGCCGAACCCTAGCTGTGAAAGTGAGAGCACAACTCTATAAATTGTATGAAAATGTAATTACGGTCAGTTATTATTGCAATATAATACATACAATTGGTGCTTCAATCATGGTATGATTTTTCTACTATCTTTATGAAACTCATGAATGTGTTTTTTCTCATTCATTTATTTCAAAGAGCCAATTGATTGTATGGTGATTTTGATCTATGGTGGCTTCATGATCTGATGAATTTTGACTTATTATACATCTGTGTTTATTTCCATTGATGATTGTATTTGCTAAGCTGGGAATGTGATTTATTTAGATCTATGTTTTTTGGGTTTTCATCATCTTCTGGGTACTTTAATTCGAAAGACAACGCAACACTGGTTTATGTCCATTAGTTTCCTTTTCAGAAAATTTCTTTCAAATTATCGTTACCTTGTCCTTATTTTCTTTTCAAATCAGTCACAGTAGATTAAATAGATTAACATTTCTTTCATCTTAAAGATTCAAAAAACCCAAAAAGAGAAATATTATTATGTTTTAAGATTTTTTTGCACTCCCTCAAAGATCGAACTAGCAAAGGCCTCCTCATGAACAGATTCACATTTATCTTCAGTTGAGCTATCTTAGCGGTTGAGACCCAACCCAAAAGGAACCTTGAGATTGATTTTCATCATTCTTCCAAGAGGGGAATTTTCTCACGTAAATTCCTAGCTGTTGTCCCATGCAAATGAAATAGTTTTGAATTATAGTTCAAGTGAAATAGTTCAAGTGAGGAAAAGACAAATGAAATAGTTCAAGTGAACATTGAAGAAGTAAGAAACCAAATGCATAAAATTTGGACAAGGAAGTCTCTATATGATGGAACATCACATAGAACAATCAATGGCACCTCATCCTCTAGGTTGGGTGCACCTATAGTCACCTAATCGGTTAAAGGTATGTGTAGGAACTATGAGCTAAATTTGAATCTTAAATCAGTTCCTAAAATTTGTACAAAGATCCATATAAGTATATTTAGATACATTGATATATGTTGTGAAGTTAACATTTCAAGTTTGATCAGTGAAAGTCTATGTTAATTTGTTTCATTCAATGAAAGGAAGTGTAATTTGGTAATCGGTGAAAACATTAAATGCTAAAATTATAGTTGTTGGAAACCCTAATTAAGGAAAAATTATAAATAGACCCTTTGCTATTTCATTTTTACCTAGCATTTTCAAGAGCATTTGAGCGCATTGCAAAGATGAGTCTTCCAAGAGCATTTGAGCAATTGATTGAGAAGATTTAAGAACATTTGAAAGCATTTGAGTGATTTATGGTGTTTTTCTAAGTTGTGAAAGAGTGACCAAGTTGATTTTCAAATGAAACCCTACTTCAATCATGTGTTTACATATTTTAATCAATGACACCTAAAGTTTAGAAACTTGTTGTTGAGAAGGTTTATATTGTCAATCCAAAGTACAAAATTCCTCCAGCCAAAGTCACCAAGCCTAACAAGATGGGAGCTCTATCATCAATTCCTCCAAGAGTGATCTTGATCGAGGATATTCATGTGTTCAACCATTGTAAGATCAAAGAAATTTGTCAATTAGATATTGATACATCTTACCAAATTCTATGAAAGAATGGTAAGCTGAAGGATGAACACATCTATTTGGAGACTAAGGTTTTAATGCATGCTCTATATATGCCAAGTGTATGAAAGATTGAATGGATGATAATTTTATTAAGCCAAGTTCATGACCAGTTCATGTAACTCAAAGCACTAGTCAAGATCATAAAAGATTTTTTATATATTGTGACTGGATATCTAATCACTGATAGACTGAAGGCAAATATGAAAACTAACAAGAATAAGTTGTGTGAGTTGACACAAACCAAATGGTATGGAAGAGGTCTTAAATTATCAATTGCGGAAGACCCTAAATTGATATTCACATGTAAGATAGTCAAGATGGACATGAAGATTGATCTATGTGAGATCCTATTGAAACAATTTGATGATAATATGAATAGTATTTGGAAAGAAAAGACCAACACTTTGAAGTTTGGTTCATTGTTAGTATGTATATTATTTTACTTTCAAAACTTATTTCCATCAATAGGTAATGTGGTCTAGAATGTGAACAAACTGATTATATATCATATCAATGAATTGATTCAGGAGACAACTTTGATATTGTTATGAATGACTATTTCACTAAGTTTCAATCAAGAATGCACAAGAAATTCAAAATTCCACCTTAGTTAGTGGAAAAGCACCAAGATTCTTTTTTTTTTGAAGTGGATACTAAAACATGCATTATGAATGTTGTGGAACCAAGGACTATCTCGCTACATCTGATGGGTTATGAAGTTGATATAAACATTGCATCACAACAAATTGAAGATCTGTTAGCTAAACCTATTGAAAAGAGAGCTAATCGGTATGGGATATATAAATAGGTGAAAGAAAAGATAAAACTAGGTATATTGATACCAAAGGCTCAGAGGAAAACAAGTATAATGATAAGTGATTTGTCATTAAATATTGGTGTAAGTGTTGAAGAAGATGAGGCAAGTCCATCTGAGGTCAAGGGAAAGAAGATAAAAGTGAAAAAGGAATCACTAATCCCTAAGGGATCAATACCATTACTTCTATACCTAGGGAGAAGAGGAAACTTGAGTTAGATCAACCAAACCCTATGACATGTGTGAGGGAAAATAAAATCTAAGGAAGACCAAGAAGAAAGATAAAGCTACAAGAAGATAGTGATACAAAATATGAATATTTGAGAAAATTCAAAGTTGTGCAAAACTAGCCCCCTAAACTAAAAGAATTAGATGAGCTCATTGAGAGTCTTAAGAACTATGGAGGTTTTGTAGGAATCAAATATGCAAAGTATGAAATAAGGAGTGATGAAGAAAAATAAATATTGAGGAGGAATTGGTATTTACATTTCATAAATTTAGGACTATTCTGGTTGAAGTTGGCAATCGACTACCTGATGAGCTATACAAGAAAATAGATGCAAGATGGAAGTATGCTATGAATTTTGAAAATAAAATGAGGGAAAGATCCCTAGAAATTATTGTACTTGATTTATTGGTACAAGAGATCAAAGAAGCATTGAAAGAACACTCAAAGATATTTCTTGTAAAGAGAAGATCATTAAGGATCATGGTTGGTGAACTAAAAGTAGTACAATTGGAAACTGATGATATATGGAGAAAAATATTCTTTCCTAACTAGCCAACCGAGACTAAGGAGCAACAAGGTAAGTCAGATCCTATTGACTTGACCCTAAGAAAAGGTGAAGTGATTATTGAGGATATCATTGACAAGGATCCAATAGAATAAATAACACATGATGAAGATGTCATGATCACTGATGACAAGGACATTGAACAAATGAAAATTGATGATACAACTACTAAAAAATTGATAGATGAAGAGATAATTATAGAACAAGTAGTTGATTGTCTTGAGATTCATGAGGTCATCTCAAAAGTTGTCAAATATATTCCTACTGATGTAGAAGAAAATCCCACCAAACATATAAAGGAGACATAACAAAAGGTAACCAAGGAAAAAAAAGAGACTCATACTAAGACATGTCTGAATACTAAGAAAGTCACATCTAACAATACTTCAGTACAACAACAACCATAAGGTAAAGATAAGGAGAAGAAAAAGGAGAAGGAAGAAGATAAATATGAAGAAAAGAAGGAAGAAAAGAAAGAAGAAGAAAGAGAAGAAAGAACTAAAGAGACCACAAAAACTACTACATCTAATGCAATGAAGGCATCACGTTACCCAAAGTTCTCTACTGGTTAAAGTATACAAAATAAGAAGAAAAAGTCCAAGAAAAGGAAACATGAGAAAGAAAAACTTGAATTAAGCCAACTAATCATTATACCGAAGGTAGATATCTCCTCCCTAAGCCCTAAAGAGCTATCTGAATTTGGATATCTACATAAAATGAAAGAAGCCTAGGATAAAATGCTAGAAAAGAAACAAAAGATAGATGTGCTAGAGAATGTAAAGGACATATTATAAGAGATTGTTCCTGATGAAAATATAAATGAGAAGGAAAGCTTACTTAGTCAACTAGAAGAAATCATAAAACAAGTTAAAGAACCTGGTACAAAGACCACTAAGTACTTGATGCAAGTGCATAGGAAGAACATGGAAAATAAGATTATTGAAGATTTACTTCAATCTGTTGCATTGGATAATGTATCACTTTATGAATTGATTGCAAAATTAGAGAATGAGTTGAGAAACATTCTTTTATTATTTCAAAATATTTGTTTAATTTCAAATTTCATTGAGGATATTAAAAAGAAGGATGAGTCTATTGAAAAATAGTTGACCAGATAGCTAATGAAGGTCATAATTGAGTGTGGAACACTTAAAATTTATTATCAAGGGCTGAAACATTTAATGGGATTGCAACATGAATTAAGAAAAAATGAGAATCAGATGACAATGGAACTTCTAGAGCTACAAGGAATCTTGATACCCCAAATTGAATCACTATAGAAGCATATTCACAAGGAAAAAGGATTAGCCAATACCCATGATATTAGTGCTATGGATAGCATGATTTTATTAGCAATCGACATTGGTGAGAAGATTGTGGTGTTAAAAACACTAAAATAATCATCCAAGTAAGTAATTTTTTTTTTGGCATATTTTTTTTAAAAGAGGTTTATAATATCATTCATAAGGAGATATGTACATAGGAAGTATTGTCACAAGGGGAGTTACATGAGTTATAAGGATTAAAAAGGAGTTAAATGAGTTATGGAGTTATAAGTTATACTGAGAGTTTATAAATGGTCAAATTTTGATTAAGGACACAATTTTGATGACTGTAAAGTTTTTAACAAAGATGCAAAACTAATGGCAAAGGGGGAGATTGATACTCCTAAATAGTTATTTTGTTGTCATTATTTTTGTTAAGTCATATTGAATGTCAAAGTTAGATGGTGAATGAATAAGGAGTCATAGGACTCATTTGATAAATCAAATAAGTAAGTCGATAAAGGAAAATATGTTGGACTAACCACCAACATCTCCCTTCGGGATTCATGACATGGTTTAACAACCTCCTATGTTCTATAAGTCTAGTGGTTGTATCAGGCATTAACAGGTCAATCTTTTGGTGCAATGGCAACCACTACTTGTAACAAGTGGTATTAGAGCTTGGTCACAGGTTCAAATCCCCTCGGGTGACACTGAGGGGGGGATTGTTGGACTAACTACCAATGTCTCCCTTTGGGATTCATGACATGGTTTAACAACCTCTTGTGTTCTATAAGTCTAGTGATTGTATTGGGCATTAACAGGGCAATCTTTTGGTGCAACGACAACCACTACTTGTAACAAAATATAGTTTTGGTAAAGGGAAATGAGAAACAGACACCACTCAAAGCAAGGTAGGCATCAAGTAGTTACCGAGTCATAGTAGTTACCAAGTTGAAGATAAACACATGTTACCAAGTAAGAGTAAAATGTGTTACTGAGTAACACAAGCCAACATAACTGATTATGTTAGATACATTGAATCTGGACACTGAGCATAAAACATTTTACATATTTCAAGAAGATAATTTGTTAAAGCATTGGAGATATAAATAAAGATGACTATGCATGATTACAAGGTAAGATCCACCAATTAAAATCAAGTGGAATATATACATTGGAGATGTAACCAATTCTAGCACCATTTAAGGAGAAGAATCTAGAACATTTCCACCACTTCTAGATCAAATATAAAAAGATAAGTGCATGAAGATCAGAACAAGAGAGAGTAAAAAGAGAAAGTGATAATTAGTCATAGTAGAAATGTGAATGTGAATTAGATTTGAAGCTACCGAGTACAGAAACTGAATTATAATTGAAATACAAAATGAGGTAAAATGATATTGAGCATATTAAGTCTGACAAGCATTTGTTGATGCATTTCTACATAAATTTTTAGTAGTGGTTTATATTGTAATCAAAGTTGTAAAATACCTTACCAGGTAGGCTCTAATAGGTCTTAATTTGTAAATCCTTTAATAGGGTACATCTCTTAGATTAGATATTGTAAAAATCCTTTAGCAAGGTAGAATACATAAATATTTTGTACTCCTAACAAGATAAATACTCTTAACAGGTTGTTTTAGAAGTAGCTAAATTTTGTAGCTCTAATAGAGAAACCTTTTTTCTATAGTAGTGAAGGATCATGAGTACCATCCCCACTGCATTTTTTTTCCTTTGACCAAGGATTTCTATGAGACCAAATATCATAGTGTTATGAGTTATGTTTTCAAGTATTGATTTCTATATTTGTTAATTTTTCATGAAAAGTTTATAATTCAATAAATGGTTAGAAATTTTGATAAAATTATTTGTAGTATTGATTCACCTCTCCCCTCTCAGTACTTATATTTCCATTACTAACCCAACATAGTCATTTTTCACTAAGTATTTCCATCAATGCCAAAGGGAGAGATTGTTGGAAAGAGGCACTACATAGATGCTTTGGTGTTGTCACTGATGGAAAATAAAATACAATTTCACATTTTCATTACAATAGGATATCAAAATGAAATTCAAAATGGTCCACAACAAGAAATTAACTAAGTAGACAAATGAAGAACAAAGTGGTCTACCAATGTTTAGGATCTGGCTCAGTGGAATCTTCCAAATTTATATTTTTGGTTGCACACATTAGAGTAGTATTTTCGATAGATACTTATTCCATAACTTGGAGGTTCTTTGATAGATGGTGTGAAGGTTACTTAGATTTGTATAACAATTTTTGTGTTTCATAGTCAAAATAGTTGACTAGGTGAAAAAAAACTTTTCGTGGACACAGTAAATCAACTTTGGTGGTAAATTTTTATTTCAAATAATGGAGCTAACATTTATAGGTATATGTGCATGATTATGTTGGGTCACATTGAAATTTGAATATGGACTTGGTTGTTTTGGTCAACATGTTTCACATTTCCCTAATATTTTGAAGTTGACATGGTGCAATGTTAGTTTTGGTTACAAACATATAAAATTGATGGATTGGGGTTTTATTGGGTTTTTTTGCATGTGATAAGTTGTGGTTCTAAGGATTTGAATTAGGGTATTAAAATTTGATCCTTTGATTAGTGATGAATAGTGAAAGTGTGGATTCATAGATTAAAGGGTATCAGATCAATGATTTTTTTATGAAGAATTGTAATCAAGCATTAGTTTCAATAGTTCAAAAATTCTTTTGATAATTTTAGTGATCTCATGAGGTAGTGAGACTTCTATAAAGGGTTTTAGTCCTTATTGTAATTGAGCAGTGAGCTCTAGGTAGTGTTCTTGAATGCGTATGCATTCTTATTGTAATACCTTTAGTAGGGTATAGTTCTTTTGATAGATTACATTATCTTGTGGGTTCCATCCCCATCATGGTTTTTCCCATAACAATGTTTCCATGATAAAAATCATTGTGTTATGGTGTTGTGGTTACTTGCTTTGTATCCATGTTTTTTTCTTTTCATAGTATATGTTAAGTGTGGTTGGTAAATAAAATCAATAAGGTTAAATTTTGTAGAATATTGATTCATCGCCCCCCTCTCAATGTTCCCTCCTCCCAACAAAAAATTGATATTACATGCATATTTTCATCATGAAGTTAAAGATGCATTTGACATGCAGAAAATAAATTTTGTGCTACTTAACTCACTTTTTTGTTAAAGAAACCATGCCAGTGATTGGGGGGGGGGGGGGGGGGGGGGGAAGGGGGGGGGGGGGGGGGGTTCATTTTGTAGAAAAGTTTGAGGATGGGTATTTCCTCACTTTCTATCATATATTACCACTCTACACACATTAAAACTACTACAATTTTTGTTTTAAATAACATGTGGTAAAAGAAAGGAAATGATGAAAAAATAAATAGATCTAAGCCTAAAATTGATGAGAAAAATATGTATCTATTCATTAATGAGTATCTATTTATAATAAAAAAATGGTTTTTTCTTTGTATTTCATCCTTTATGCTTTCTTTAAAGAAAAATTACAAAATTACAAAAATTTAATTTTTTCATTTCTATTTTCAATGTACATCAAACATTACTAGAACCAAGGTTGTCCCTAGAAAATTTGTCCTCACTACCTCCAACATATCCTAACTCATTTATTGGGGCAAATACTGTTGAACTACAACTGATTTGGAATCTGATTGAAGAATCTGTGATTAAATATCACTGAGGAGTTGCTGATTAGATATGTAATATGATTAAATTAATATTATGTTGTCATTGATGTCAACTAGTTTGACAACACTTATCTTGTAAGTTACTATACCGAGACATCTGAAGAAAGGTGAAAAAGATGAAGAATAGAGAAATCTAAATGAGGAAAGATGTACATGATAGATGAGGATAAGGAACACATTGAGTAACTTGTTGATGAGTCTATGACTTGTTGATATTGACTTTATTATGTTGCATTCATCTATGATGCAGTATAGAGCTGAAAGACACAAAGCAGTGTTGTCGGTAAATAAAGCATTTCTAGTATACACCGACGGAGTATAGTGTATACCGATTGTAGTATTAACCGAGAAGTGTTCACAGATGCATTTCTTTGTTAACTGAGTAGAACAAAATGAATTAAATGATTAGTTTAGCTGATAAGATTGATGATCTGGCAAGAGTATAACATTGAGGTAACAGATAATGTTTGTTACACAGATCGACGGCTGAAAAAATTTAGGGAAGATCTAAAGGATGAGAATCAAACATGTTATTGAAACAAGTGCCAAGAAAGTTTGAAATGGTAAAATCTATGAATGTGGTTAAGCAGAAAAATCTGATGGTGGAGAAGAAAATGATTTACTTGTCTATATAAGAGAACATAATTTCTTTATGAAAAATGTCAAAAGAAGTAGAAACTACAGGAATATTGCATGAACAAGGTTTTCATGCATTCTAATCATACTGGTTAAGTAAGAATCGAGCTGTAGAATAATTACCAAGCTATAAAGAGCAATTACCAACAGATAGTAAGTTGATACAGTATTGAATCTAAAGTGAAATATTGATCTGTAATCTACAATTGAAGTTGTATTAAGGTAGGTCATTTACTGTTACATATTTAACCATTGTATATAGTCAACCCCATAGTGAATGCTGGTTGGATGATAACTTCTAGTCTAAAATCCTCTAACAAGGTCACACCTAACAGTGTCTTTGTAAACTTTTAATAGGGTTGGGTCTTAACTGACCTCACTTCAGAAGAGTGAACAATTTTTGGGTTGCCAGTCCTGGGTGGTTTTTCCCTTTACAGGGTTTCCATGTTAAATCTCTTGTGCTATGTGTTGATTGTGATATCTGTGTGTTATCATTCTTTACATGTTACATGTTAGATTTGATCTATAAATGTTATGATATTTGACAGGTAATCGGTAAAAGCATAGATAGTGAAAGTAGTTATTGTTTACTGATGAGAAAAAATTGAAGAAATAGTTTTGAATCATACATTTTGTTTTGGTACACTGGATAATTGATTCACCCGCCCCCCCTCCCCTCTAATTTATTCTAACAATTGGTATCAAAGTTGTGGTTGCTTGGAACAGAGTTTTAAGGACTTAAGCATAAAGGTCTCAAGATGTATAAGAGGGAAGTAGAAAAACTAAACAAAGAGAACTTCGTGGTATGGCAAAGTAGAATGAAGCTACACATATATGGAATTGGGAACTCTACACTAGATCTAATTGAGAATGGCTACATACAACCGCCCACTAGTCCCTTAACTCATGATCAACTGAAGGAAAAGCATGAACACAATGTTACTATGATGGAACTTGCTACTACCTATACTGACGCTGAATTTGAAGATATTAAGACATGCATAATTGCCAAAGAAATGTGGGATAAATAAACACAAATATACAGTGGAGATCTGAATGTCAAAAGAGCCCGAGCTGAAAGTCTGAGAGGTAGATTTGATGATATGAGAATGAAAGAAGGTGAGAACATTGTCCAATATTCAAACAAACTCAAAGAGGTGGTACATGCTATTAGAGCATCTGATGGAGTAATTGATGATGAAATAGTGATAAGAAAGATTCTCAGAACTTTGCTACTAGTTTATGCAATCAGGATTTCTACAATTCATGAAACAAGAGCTATATCCAACCTCACTCTTGACACTCTGATTGGTAAACTTACAACCTTTGAATTAAACAATTTTGATAATAGTGTTGTTCCTTCTGTTGAATCCACTTTCATGTCTTCTTTGAAGATTGGAAAGTCTAGCAGGAATAGTAAGAATTGTGATAGTGATGACAATACTGATGATGAACTTGATGAGCTTGAAGCACTTATGGCCAGAAGATTGCCTAAAGGAAAAGGAAGGTATAGAGGTAAGATACCTTTGGCATGCTTTAATTGTAAATAATTTGGTCACATCGCTACTAGATGCCCTCATAAGAAAGATGATGATAGATCCAAAGACCAATCTAAAGGAAGCTATGGGAAAAGAGTCAACAGAGGCTATTGACACAACAACAAAGACAATTGAGACAAAAAAGGAAAAAAGGTATGTTACATAGCTGAAGATATAGAAAATGAATCTGATTTTGAAGATGACATAGAAGTTGTATTTGTTTCTATGAAAGATGACTCAAAAGAGGAAGAGAAACATGAAGAGACAACACTAATCTCTAAAGTAAGAAGAAATGATACATGGATTATAGACAGTGGCTGTACACATCATATGACCGGTGATGTAGAGAAGTTTGATCATCTTATTGAATATAATGGAGGATCTATGAGAATGGGAAATGATGCACCTTGTATGGTAAGATGTAAAGGCTCACTGATGATCAATGATAGATTACAATGTGAAAATGCATACTGGGTAGATGGACTGAACTATAATATGTTAAGTGTGGCTTGGCTGAACAATTCAGGCCACCGACTGGCTTTTGAGAGAAAAAAGGTGAAGATCTATGATGATGGAGGAAGACTTGTTGGAACTGGTACACAATCTAGAGGTAATCTATTCTATCTTGATATGGATCAATCTTCTTGTTTTTTAATAAAGGATGAAGATGTTTGGTTGTGGCACAGAAGGTTATACCATGTGAACTTTGACAACATGATCAAGATTAGTAGAAAGAAAAGAGTTAGAGGATTGCCTAACTTGACAAAACTTGATCATGCCATGTGCCATGAATGTTGGAAAGGTAAGATGACTAAGTCTAGTTTTAAAAGCAAAGACTATTCAACAAAGAAGATACTTGAGTTGGTTCATACTAATCTATGTGGTCCTATGAGAACTCAGAGCTATTCTGGTGATAGATATTTTATTCTTTTTATTGATGACTATACTAGACTGATGACTATTATGTTCCTGAAAGACAAATCTGAAGCTTTCAAAATGTTTAAGTGGTATAAAGCTAAGGTAGAGAAAGAAACCAGAAAGGAAATAAAATGCTTAAGATCTGATAAAGGAGGTGAATTTATCTTTGATGAATTTACTAATTTTTGTAATGAGCATGGAATCAAAAGATGGGTATCTGCACTAAGGACACCTCAGCAAAATGGCATTACTGAAAGGAGGAACAGGTCTATAATTGACTGTGCTAGAACATTGATGATATAAAAGAATGTTGCTCAAACATATTGGAGGGAAGTTGTTAGTATAGTTGTGTATGTTCTTAACCAAGTACAACTAAAGAAGGACTCCAACTGAACACCTTATGAACTATGGTTTGGACACAAACCTACTGTAAGTTATTTTAGAATTTTTGGAAGTAAATGCTTTATTTTGAAAGATGAAAGAAATGGCAAATTTGATTCTAAAGGAGATGAAGGGATATTTTTGGGATATTCCACTACAAGTAAAGCATATAAATATTTGAATAAGGTTACAAATAAGATAGTTGAAAGTACTAATATTCATGTTGATGATTTTGATGACAAGTAGATAGAGGAAAGTACAAAGGAACCAGAAGACTATGGTAGATTCACTTACATTGAACATCTAGAGTATCTACCGACACCACAAGTTGTGACAACCAGTCAGCAGGGAAACAATGTAGGACAATAGGCAACACAAACTGAGGAACAAGATGGAGCTACCAAGCAAGAAAATGACCTTGAGTAGGATGAGAAAGAAAGGAGAAATCAAGTTTTGGCTAGTTTTTTCAGAAGACATCATCCTGAAACACAAATCATTGGAGATAGACATGTTGGAATGCAAACTAGAAGCAAAACAAGACAAGGTACATGTCTAATTTGTGAATTTGAACCTAAAACTGTGAAAGTTGCTTTAGAGAATGAAGAATGGGTTAATGCAATGAAGGAGGAAATAGAGAAAATAGAGAAGAACAAAACTTGGTCCTTAGTACCCCGACCAAAAGATAAGAATGTTATCGGTACTAAGTGGATATACATGAATAAATTGAATGAAAATGGTGAGGTCACAAGAAATAAAGCTAGATTGGTATGCAAGGGATATGCACAAGAAGAAGGCATTGACTATGGTGAAACATTTGCACCTATTGCTAGATTAGAAGGAGTTAGAATGCTACTTGCATATGCTGCACACAAGAAATTCAAAGTCTATCAAATGGATGTGAAGTCAACATTTTTGAATGGTATACTTGAAGAAGAGGTCTACATCGAACAACCTAAAGGATTTGTTAATCCTGACAATAAAGACATGGTATGTAGATTACATAAAGCTTTATATGGTTTGAAGCAAGCACCAAGAGCATGGTATGAAAGACTGCATACTTACTTGTTAAGTATTGGATTTGTTAGAACAAGTGAAAACAACAATCTGTATGTGAAAGGTGATACTGATAATACTATTATCATTGCTGAAATATTTGTTGATGATATTATCTTTGGAGGCTCAGATCTTGTCTACAAGGCATTTGCTGATGAAATGCAAAAGGAATTTGAAATGTCTATGTTCGGAGAGATTAAGTTCTTTCTTAGACTACAAGTGATTCAGTAGAGTGATGGCATATTCATCACACAATCTAAATACATAAAGGAAGTACTGAAGACATTTGGCATGGAAGATGCTAAACATGTGGGAACACCAATGGCTATTGGATGAAAATTGACAAAGGATGATGAAACTACAAAGGTAAAGTAGACACTTTACCAATCCATGATTGGTAAATTAATGTACATAGTTCACAGTAGACCAGATATAGCACATGTTGTAGGAATTGTTGCAAGATTTTTTGCTAATCCTAGAGAATCACACATGATAGCTACAAAAAGGATCTTAAGATACCTAAAGAAAACAAAGAATTATGGATTATGGTATCCTAAGGAAGGGAATTTTGAACTGAAAGTTTACACCGATGCTGATTGGGCTAGAAATGTGGATGATAGAAAAAGCACCACCGGAGGAGCATTTTTCTTTGGTGAAAGACTTGTAACCTGGACAAGTAAAAAGTAGGCTTGTATTTCTCAGTCTACAGCTAAAGCATAATATGTTGTTGCTACTACTAACTATTCAAATATTGCATATATCAAACAAGTGTTGGAAGGAATGAATGAGGTAATCACTGACCCGGTAATTATATATTGTGACAACACTAGTGCTATTAATATTTCAAACAATCCTATGATGCACTCGAAGATAAAGCATACATTTATTAAGTATCATTACTTAAGAGAAAAAGTGCAAGAAAATAAAGTGAAGTTAGAATTTGTCACATTTAAAGAAGAACTTGCAGATATTTTTACAAAACCCCTACCGAAGGACACATTTGAATACTTGAGGACTAGACTTGGGGTCTGTCCCCTATCTATCGGTCACTAATGTGATCTAGTTGTTGCATCAGCCTACTTATATCAGAAGATCATTCATGTTGATGTAGCATAGTTCACACTTTGAATCATGTTCAAGGTTGTGATTAAGTTTGAGAACTTGAACCGATTGGAATATTAGTATTCAGAGATACAGAGGAAGACAAAATTGTTTGTTTATTTTTTTCTTTGGCATTGTTGTCAAAGGGAGAGATAAAAAATATGAAAAGGAACAATATATGAAAAGGAACAAGCACTGATGAGAATTATCTAAGGGGGAGACAATCTGAATGAGATAGAGTATTGAAGATCAGTTACAGAGAAGAGAAGTAGGAACAGGAGAACTGAAAAGATCACAACTACAGAATGGAAAAGTTGTATTATCTAATGTTGTTTAGTAATGTAGTGAGTAAACATATTAAGTCTATTCGAATTATAGCATTTTCTTCACAAGTTGTAGAATATATGTTTGGCATGTGTATGGTACATTTCATATTACTTGAGTTTCCATCAATGCCAAAGGGAGAGATTGTTGAACTACAATTGATTTGGAATCTGATTGAAGAATCTACGATTAAAGATCACTGAGGAGTTTCTGATTAGATATGTAATATGATTAAATCAATATTATGTTTTCATTGATGTCAACTAGTTTGACAGCACTTATCTTGTAAGTTACTATACCGATAGATCTAAAGAAAGGTAAAAAAGATGAAGAACAGAGAAATCTACATGAGGAAAGATGTACATGATAGATGAGGATAAGGCACACATTGAGTAACTTGTTGATGAGTCTATGACTTGTTGATATTGACTTTATTATTTTGCATTCATCTATGATGAAGTATAGAGCTGAAAGACGCAAAACAATGTTATTAGTAAATAAAGCATTTCTAGTATACACTAACAGAGTTTAGTGTATACCAATCATAGTATTAACCAAGCAGTGTTCACCGATGCATTTCTTTGTTAACCGAGCAGAACATAATGAATTAAATGATTAGTTTAGCCTATAAGATTAATGAGCTGGCAAGAGTATAACATTGAGGTAACAGATAATGTTTGTTACACAAATCAACGGATGACAAAATTCAGGGAAGATCTAAAGGATGAGAATCAAACATGTTATTGACACAACTGTCAAGAAAGTTTGAAATGGAAAAATCTATGAATGTGGTTAAGTAGAAAAATCTGATAGTGGAGAAGAAAATGATTTACTCATCTATATAAGAGAACATAATTTCTTTATGAAAAATGTTGGAAGAAGTAGAAACTACAGGAATATTGTGTGAACAAGGTTTTCATGCATTCTAATCATACTGGTTAAGTAAGAACTGAGCTACAGAATAATTACCAAGCTACAAAGAGCAATTACCGATAGACAGTAAGTTGATACAATATTGAATCTAAAGTGAAATATTGATCAAAAGGATTTGTATGGACTAAATATTGATCTGTAATCTACAATTGAAGTTGTATTAAGGTAGGTCATTTATTGTTACATATTTAACCATTGTATACAATTAAAATCTCTTAACTGAGTGGACTCTAAAAGTCTTATGATGTATCATTCATAGAATGAACATTGTTATCCTATCAACCCATTAGTGAATGCTGGTTGGATGATAATTTCTAGTCTAAAATCCTCTAACAAGATCACACCTGACAGTGTGTTTGTAAACCTTTAACAGGGTTGGGTTTTAACCAACCTCACTTCAGAAGAGTAAACAATTTTTGGGTTGTCGGTCCCAGGTGGTTTTTCCCTTTATAGGGTTTCCATGTTAAATCTCTTGTGTAATGTGTTAATTATGATATCTGTGTGTTATCATTCTTTACATGTTACATGTTAGATTTGATCAGTAATTGTTATGATATTTGACTGGTAACCGGTAAAAGCATAGACAGTGAAAGTAGTTATTGTTTACTAATGAGTAGAAGTTGAAGAAATAGTTTTGAATTATACATTTTGTTTTGGGACACTGGATAACTGATTCACCCCCCCCCCCTCTAAGTTATTCTAACAAATACCTCCTTTGTTGGAGATTTTCCAGTAAGCCAGTGTTGACTGTATGTTTGTCATTGATGACAACATATGGTAAGAAGCTTGCGTAGAAGACTTATGTAGTAAGATTTGAGTATGTTTAGTATGGACATTTTATCAGCATGATATCATGGATGTAGAGGTTAATTGTTATTACAAAGAGTTATGGAGCAGCTTGTGTCAGCAGTGTTCCTGACAGAGTTATAGGTAGTGCTCTGTGTGTGATTGTTCATATAGTTATTATGGAGCCTTGCACATTTGGATATGTGATGGAGGAATGTTAGTGATGTTACATTCATGGACACAAAGTTTGATGTGCATTAGAAGTGAAGTTATGAAGTCTCTATTCACCAGTTATAGTTTCTTGTGTTTATCCAGAAGAGCTGACAAAGATTACATTGGTACAGGAGTTGCACCCATCAGTTCGATATGTGCACTTGGATTAGTGATTAGAAAAGAGTTAAGAAGGATTGACTAAGAGTGCATGATGTAATTCAGCTTCAGGAGAAAGCATCAGATAATTTGGTAGCGCCGATAGTGTGTAGCGTGCGTCTACATTTATTTATTTGGATATGTCCTGAATTGTGTTGCATGCTTAGTAGAGTCGACCAAGATGTTTTTGGAGAGTTTTATTGTTTCTATAATATGATTTCAAGGTGGTTCTAACAAGTCAACTTGATTATATCATTTGGAGGAAAGATATTTATAGGTAGTCATTTGTGATTTCTAAAGTATGGTTTGGAGTTGATTGTGTAGAGCAGAGCAGAGAATGCAAAGTGTTGAGTCATCAGCAAAAGGTCTATGTGACCAAGTTAAGAATATATGTTGTACATTGGAACTAATCAAAACATCAGGTCAAAGTGTAGTTCACCAAGATCCATATATAGTGTGTATCTATTAATCATAAGGTTGTAGCCTTCACCCCTTTGAGAAGTGAGCTCTTGGATAGTGCATCCTCACCCCTAACAGGGTTAATTGTAAAAGACTCCTAATAGGGTCTGACCCTTGACCAAGTCACTGTACTTATTGCATTGTAAAGATCAACTCCTAACAAGGTTGTAAGGTCTCCTAACAGGGATCATAATACACTAGTGCAGATTATTGGTGGGTGTCAATTCCCACCAGGGTTTTTACCTATTTGGGTTTCCCCATAACCAAAATATTGGTGTTGTGTTCAAGTGTTCTTTCATTGTATTTATGATTAATGTTTAAGTATACTTAATTGGACAAAGAAATGAAACTTGTAGATAACTGATTCACTCCCCCCCCCTCTCAGTTATCTCTTGGGACTATTCCTAACAACTGGTATTAGAGCCAATTGCCTTCAAGAGAAATTTTAACAGCTCGAGGTTGATCATATGGCATTATTTAGAAAAGACAGTCCTAAGTTTGATGGAGAGAACTATCTTTATTGGAGGAACAAGATGTTGACACATTTATAGTGCATTGCTTTTGAAGTGACTATCAAAGAAGTTAGGATCCCCTCTCTTGTAGATCTTGCAAAGGATGGTGCTACTAGCAAAAAAAGGAGTTGTTCCATCTAAATGAAATAGCCAAAGAAGCTCTTATTGGTGCTCTATCTGACAGTGAATTTTTAGAGTAAAGAAAGTAGACACAACATACAAGATATGGAAGCACCTAGAAGACATGTTTGAAGGAGATAAACAAGCAAAGAATGCATGAAAAAATACATGGAAGAAAAGATACAATGTGTTAGAGATGCTACTTGAAGAAGACATCAAATATTATAACCAAAGAATTAATGAAGCAGTTGCTGGAATCATAAAGAAATTGTGGAAAGATCTTAGAGGGAGACATTATGGATAAATTGATGACTATTCTTAGAGTAGAGTATGAAAATAAGATCAACATCCTTGATGAAACCATGTAGCTTACAGATAATTTCAAAAGAGAGACCTTGATCAGAAAAATTTCATCTTTTTAAATTTCAAGATTGAAGACAGAACCTAAAAGTGAGACAACCTTCAAAGCATCAGTCCATGGTAAGAAATCTATAAACACTTCTGGTAATTTTGATGATGATGATAATGAAGAGAAAGCACTAGATGATTTCATTGCTATGATTACTAAAAGAGAAAAGAAAGGAAAAGGAAAATATGAAGGTCAATTTCCATTCAAATGATTTTCATGTAATAAGATTGGTCACTTTGCATCTACGTGTCCTACAAGAGTTAAGAAGTACAAGAATAGCTACAAGCCTAAGTATACAAAGGAATGTTACTACGCTGGTGATGGAGTATCAGATGATCATTCAGCTGAAGATGAAATTGGATTTATTTCCCTTATGGAGAAGATACATGATAAGATGGATCATGAAGATGAGGATAAGGAACAAGAGCTAGCATTGATTTCAAAAATAGATATAAGAACTGATTTGATTATAGATAGTGGTTGTTCACATCACATGATAGGTGATAAGGATAGATTTGTTCATTTGGATAAATACAAAGGTGGTATGGTTATATTTGAAGATAGCACTCCTAAACCTATCATTGGTAGAGGAGCTATCACATTGGATAGAAAGAACAACACTGGTGATGTTCTCTATGTAGATGGCTTGAAGCATAACCTTCCTAGTGTTGGGAAGCTTGAAATGGGTTATCAATTGGAGTTCAAAGATGAAAAGTGCATCATTCACAACAAGAATGGTGTAATGATTGCATTAAGTTCAAAAACTAAAGGTAATGTTTTTCAACTTAATTTAGAAGAAAGCTATTTTGTTGCTAAAGTAGATGATAGTTGGCTATGGCACAAAAGATTGTCATATCAATTTTTATAACATAGTAAAGATAAGAAATGTTAAGGAAGTAAGAGATCTACCTAGCATAGCAAAGCCAATTGATACTATTTGCAGGGAATGTGTAATGGGAAAGCATGTGAGGAATTCATTCAGAAGCAAGCATAATTCAAGAGAGAACAAGTTGGATTTGATTCATATAGACCTATGTGGACCAATTCAAACAAGATCATACTATGGTGAAAGGTATTTCATTTTGTTTGTAGATGATTATTCTAGAATGATGTGGGTTTCTTTTTTGAAAGATAAGTTAGAAGCATTTGAGAAATTAAAAATATTCAAAGCTAAGGTTGAGAATGAATCTGAACTAAAGATAAAATGTTTAAGATCGGATAGAGGAGGAGAATTCACCTCTGATAGATTCTATGAATAATTCGAAGAACATGGTATAAAGAGATAGTTAAGTGCACCTAGAACCCCTCAGCAGAATGGGATTGCAGAAAGAAGGAATATAATTATCCTAGATACAATGTGCACCATCATGATTGAAGGAAAAGTTGTACACACCTATTGGAGAGATGCAGTTAATACAATAGTCTATACCATCAATAGAATACAATTGAGGCCTGGCATGGACAAGACACCTTATGAGCTATGGTTTGGTAATGTTCCCACAATGAAATACTTCAAAATTTTTGGAAGAAAGTGCTACATCAAGAGAGATGAAGAAATAGGCAAGTTTGATGCAAGAAGCGATGAAGGTATTTTCCTTGGTTACTCTACTAAAAGCAAAGCTTATAGATGTTTTAATTTGAGATTGAAGAAGATCATTGAAAGTGCTAATGTTAAGATTGATGGAAAGTTTATTATTCAAGAAAGATATCATGATTATGTACCTATGATTGAAGAAGAACCCATCCCTTCCACTAGTGAGACAGTTGTTGAAGAGATGTTTAACAGTATTGATGTATTGTTCAATGACCCTGAGATAAGTGAAGAAGAAAATCAGAAGGTAGATGAGACAACATCACCTAAAGTTCCAAAGTTTACATCTAGATATCAATCTAAGGATGATATCAATGGTGATTAGAGGAGAAAAGTCACAACAAGGTCAAAAGAAAAGAGTTCAGCAAACAATGAGGCGGTATGTTTACTATCTCAGATTGAACCTTTAAGTGTTGAAGATGCATGCAATGATTCAAATTGGCATGATGCTATGAAAGAAGAACTAGATTAGATCATCAAGAATGATACTTGGGAACTAGTCCCAAGACCTAGTGATAAGAATGTGATTGGAACAAAGTGGATATTCAGAAACAAGATGAATGAAGATGGTAAAATAGTAAGGAATAAATCAAGGCTAGTATGTAAGGGATATGCGCAAAGAGAAGGCATTGATTATTCAGACACATTTGTAGTAGATTAGAAGCTATTAAGTTGTTTCTAGCTTATGAAACGGTCAAAAACTTCAAAGTCTATCAGATGGATGTTAAGTCAGCATTCTTGAATGGAGAGTTAAAGGAAGAAGTATACATTGAGAAACCAGAAAGATTCACCCTATCATATAGACCTGATATGGTATGAAGATTGAAGAAAGCCCTCTATGGACTTAAGCAAGACCCTAGAGCATGGTATGAGAGACTTGATGGATATCTAACAAAATTTGGATTCAAGAAAGGAGCAATAGATTGTAATCTATTCATAAAAGAGACATCTGAATGACTACTACTTGTAGAAATATTTGTTGATGACATTATCTTTGGGGGTAATGACAAACTTAGTGCATAATTTTCTAAGGAGATGTAGAGCGAGTTTGAGATGAGCAAGATTGGACCTATCTAATACTTTTTGGGATTAAATGTGCATCAGACAGAGAAAGGTATTTTCATAAATCAGTCAAAGTATGTAAAAGAAATATTGAAGAAGTTCAAGATGGATGATAGCAAGCCAGTGAGTACACCTATGATAACAGGATGCAAGCTTACAAAAGAAGATGATTCACCAATAGTAGATACAACATTGTATAAGTCCATGATTGGAAAACTCATATACCTTACTCAAACAAGACCAGATATTTCCAATGAAGTTGGTATTGTTGGTAGATTTGCATCAGAGCCTAAACAAAGTCACCTCATGGTAGTGAAGAGAATATTAAGATATCTACAGGGCACTATAGATTATGGTCTATGGTATCCTAACTTAGAGAATGTTGAGCTTCATCTATATACTAATGCAAATTGGGCAGGATGCATTGATGATAGAAAGAGTACATCAAGAGGGGCAGCATTTCTTGGTGACAGACTTGTCACTTGGACAAGCAAGAAGCAGAATTGTATTTCTCAGTCAACAACAGAAGTAGAGTATGTTGTAGTAGCATTAAATTGTTCTACAATTGTTTGGATCAAGAAGATGATAAAGGATTTTGGAATTCAGATTGATTATCCTATTGTTATCCATTTTGATAATACTAGCACTATCAACATGTCAAAAAATCTTGTGATGCATGCAAAGACAAAACACATAGAGATTAAGTATCACTTCCTAAGAGAGAAAGTAGTAGAAAAAGAGGTCAAGTTGGATTTTGTGAGTACTAAAGAATAGCTAGCAGATATATTCACAAAGCCTTTACCAAAGGATACTTTTGAGTATCTTAGGGAGAAGCTGGGAGTAATTCCCTTCCTTGATTCTGCTTAGAAGAAATTAGAATGTGCATCAGTCCTCAGGGAATGATGGATGGTTGACTTCTCTACTACAGGAGTAGTACCAAAGCTTAACAAATTGATGCCCTTTTCCATTGATGTCAAAGGGAGAGTAGTATATAGTCATGAAAAATAGTATTAAAGGAGAAGTAATATTCAGTCACGGAAGCAGTTCAGTCAAGGAAATGGAGAATATTGAAGAATATTGTAGAAAATGGAGGATTCATCCTTGGGGGAGTTTTGATGAGGAAATGGAGAATGTTATAAAATAAATGGTCAGTTGGATTTGTGGTGTTTTTCATTCCATATGTTGCCATTAATGCTAAAGGGGGAGATTGTTGGAGATTTTCTAGCAAGCCAGTGCTGACTGTATGTTTGTCATTGATGACAACATATGGTAAGAAGCTTGTGTAGAAGACTTATGTAGTAAGATTTGAGTATGTGTATTATGGACATGTTATCAGCATGATATCATGGATGCAAAGGTTAATTATTATTACAGACCTTTATGGAGTAGCTTGTGTTAGTAGTGTTCTTAATAGAGTTACAGGAAGTGCTTTGTGTGTGATTGTCCATATAGTTATCATGGAGCATTGTGCATTTGGATATGTGATGGAGGAATGTTAGTGATGTTGAATTCATGGATGCAAAGTTTGATGTGCATTAGAAGTGAAGTTATGCAGTCTCTATTCACCAATTGTAGTTTCCTATATTTATCTAGAAGAGCCGACGGAGATTACATTGGTACAGGAGTTGCACCTATCATTTCGGTATGTGCACTTGGATTAGTGATCAAAAAATAGTTAAGAAGGATTGACTAATACCACATGATGTAATTTAGCTTGAGGATAAATCATCATATAATTTGGTAGAGCCGACAATGTGTAGTGTGTGTCTACATTTATTTATTTGGACTAGTCCCAGATTGTGTTGTGTGCTTAGTAGAGCTGACCAAGATGTTTTTGGAGAGTGTTATTGTTTCTCTAATATGATTTCAAGGTGGTTCTAATAGGCTGACTTGATTATATCATTTGGAGGAAAGATATTTATAGGCAATCATTTGTGATTGCTAAAGTATGGTTTGGAGTTGATTGTATAGAGTAGAGTAGAGAATGCAAAGTGTTGAGCCGTCAGCAGAAGGTCTATGTGACCAAGTTAAGAACATATTCTATGCATTGGAACTAATCAAGACAATATTTCAAAGCGCAGTTCACCAAGATCTAGATATAGTGTGTATTTGTTAATCAAAAGGTTGTATCCTTCACCCCTTTGAGCAGTGAGCTCTCGGACAGTGCGTCCTCACCCCTAATAGGGTTAATTGTAAAAGAATCCTAATAGGGTTGAACCCTTGACCAAGTCACTATACTTATTGCATTGTAAAGATCAAATCCTAACAGGGTTGTAAGGTTTCCTAACAAGGATCATAATACACTAGTGTAGATTATTAGTGGGTGTCAATTCCCACTAGGGTTTTTACCTATTTGGGTTTCCCTGTAACCAAAATATTGGTGTTGTGTTCAAGTGTTCTTTCATTGTTTTTATTCTTAATGTTTAAGTATACTTAATTGGATAAAGAAATAAAACTTGTAGATAATTGATTCAACCCCCCTCCTCTCAGTTATCTCTTGCGACTATTCCTAACATCCTCATCCTATGACTCATTGTCCCTAGAATCCCACCCCTTCTTGAATATGATGTACAATTGAAACTCTTCCAACCACTCCATATCAAGGTCCTCATCTTGATTTGAAAATCTCTTTAGGAAGTTGGTGCCATACTTTTCATAGCACCAATGCATAGTGAGTGGCCTATTGTAGAAATTGGAAATAAAAGGCACCCATCAAAACTCTATCTCATTCTCTAAGAAATCCCTCAAATCTATTGCCAATGGAAACCTGACCCCATAATGTGAAGCTCTTGGAATATCTTCCAGACCTTTGTAGTAATCCCTTCCAAAAATCCCAATGTTGAGAAATTCAATAATGTTCTTAGGTTCCTCTAAATCTAGCAAAAAATTGATGAGCCCTGAATAAATATTAGTATCAACCCTATATCAATCTTCACTATTTAGAAAGTATTCACCCAACACCCATTTTATTGCAACAAGAACCAACTCATCATTAGTTCAAATAAAAGTTATGAGCCTACTATTAGTAATGAAAACTAAGAAACAATTTTGTGGCCTAGGAGTGGTAAGCCTAAAAAGTGTATATATACTCTCCTAGTTGATATAATCACAACCTTCACCTAAGACTTACTAAATTACTACAACTATGTGTCATCTTATGATAGTGATGCCCTTTTTATAGAGGAGAAGGTCTTTTTACACACACACAAATTTACAAGATGCTTGGAAGACGTTGTCATTTCAAGTTGTCTAAAGTACCAGGATCATTTTCCAAGGACACCAATTTATCTATTCTCAATAATAATTCTCTCTTTTGGTTGTTGATAAGTGTTGTTTGATAAGGTTTTGTACTCCTCAATTTTCAAAAGATAGGTAAATGGATTTATTTCTAACTTATAATGAAAGATTATTTTTGAAATTCTTAGTATAATGACTCTACTTTCAAGATAGGTGGCATTAATATCTATCATTTCATGATAAATGATATTATCCAACAAGATTTTGTCACAAAACCACATTAATTACTTGGAGTAAGTAGATGAGATATATTTCCAATGACTTGCTAAGTAAAAAATCAGGGGCTTTTCTATTACCACCTTGGAAACCAACCTAAGGAAATAGATCTATTGTCAACTTTTATTTTATAAATAAAAGTGAAAAGAGAAAATAAAAGAATTATCAACATCTAAATGCAAAAAAATATGTAATTTCAGGCTTCAATAATAACTCTATCAAGGCTAAAGATGCCTAACTGGTAGTAGATAAATGTTAGCATATGTCAAGGAAATATCATTATTGGGGCTATAAATTATTGACTAGAGAAAGGCTCTATCTAATCAGCTCTAGAACAAGTCCCACCAACATAGATTAGAAAGAAAAAGTAAAATACTTGGTATCCTTATTAAAGGGAAGGATGAATTCACTTCACACACAATAATCCATAGATAATTTTGTTTTCATTCTAATACTATTAACCCATCTTTTTATTATCAATTATAAGGTTGTATTCTAAAGGATGAGGTAGACACATTTACTCTTTTATTCCAATCTGGAGAACCCTTCTCTTTTGCTTCTATTTGTCATGCCTTATTACTTGTTTGATGTTTGATAGAGTTAGTGTATTTTTGGCTAATCATCTATGGTTCTCCATTCTCTATCTTTCCTTGCAAGACCCTCTTTACTGTCCTCTTTGACCTAGATCCTTCTATTGGCATTTGATGAAGGTCATCTATTTTTTTATCATATAATTATATTGTGGTGTTGTCATTGCTGGCAACATGATATTGGTTTTATCGATGGTGTTGTATGATTATATTAAAGAATCAACTAAGTGTTCAATCAACTAGAAAGAAGATAGTATGCAAGGTACAAGAGACCAAATTTGGAGTTGGAGATCTAGTTAAGGTGTGTGGATGGGAAGACAACATCTAAATAAGCATATTTAACATTATCTATGATTGCGTCAGTTAGATTGAAGAATAGAGTAAGTTATTGAGGATTGAAACAACACTGACAATAAGAAAAGGAGACATGCAAAGTGATATTGGATAGATCAGCCAACCGGTAAATTTAGAGTTAGTAAATTCTTCATTTATGACTTGGTTAATGCTGTGTTGAGTTTATTACGTTGACTAATGCATTTTTGCATAATCAAATTTGATTTTTATGTTGGTGGGTAAAACATTCTTTTAGCAAAGGCTGAATTGGAAAAAATGTTTTATAAAAGAAGGTTGGAATCAAGTTTTAGGGTTATATGTAATGATGTGATAGGTGGCTATGATTGTGTAAAGATAAAGAAAGGATATTTTGATGTTTAGGTGGTGTTGTGATTAGAAATGAAGTGGACCCGTCAGACAGGAAGTGACATAATCAGATCATTCATTTTTGGGTCTATCTCAAGGCAAGCCCTAACAAATTTATAGGTAAAATAATTTAATAAGGTCAATCCTAATAGAGTGAGAAGGATCTCTAATAGGATCTAAAATATAAACCCTCTAACAAGGTGACTCTCAGAAGGAGTTTGAAATCTCTTAACCGGGTAGTCTTTAACAGGACTTTTGTAGCTTCTAACAAGGCTAAATACTCTTAATTGGGTATAACCTCATAATGGTTTTGGTAATTTCTCCTAACAGGGCATATTTTAGTGGTGCACTAGTGAAATTTGTGGGCATCATTGTCACACATGGTTTTCTCCCTCTAATAAGGGTTTCTACAGGAAAAATCTTGTGTCTTGTGTTCATTGTGTGTGAATGTTTTATTTGTTATGCTTTGATATTATAGTATCATTTGCATGTTGGATATTGTGGAAGATTATTGTTAAAATTTTCATAATTATGAATGCACTGATTCACCCCCCTCTCAGTGTCATATAATACTAACACCTTTGTGTTTCTCATGTACTATAGTGGTAATGAAGTTTGTTTACTTTTTATTTAAAATGATCCCTAACTATTTTCAATTTATTTGTGGAAAGTACCTTGATGTAATCAAGCACCTAAAATTTTCCATTTTCAGTGAGCTTGTGGCTCACTATTGATACCCAGTCAGAGATACCTAAAATTGTTTGTCAATTCATCAACACCTAATAGATATGAAGTCTACTATGAAACATAAATTATGAATTATCTCCTAATAGGCTGAGACCCACTAAGAGTCTCCAAGAACTATAGATTCTATCTACATGAGTTGTCCCTTATTACCTTCATCACTTATAGCATAGCCACATCATATTCCCACGGGCCCCTTCAAGAACATATTCCTCTTCAAAGTTCAAATTGTCCAACTAACCTGACAAGTGTCAACCGATAAAAATGTCCTATAATATACTATGTCATGAGACTTCCATAGATAATGACAATTCAAATAGATTTTAAAAAGGAAACCAATCTATTAATCAATACAATCAATCTATTTTGTAGTGACCCACAACAATAAATTTTTCATCTAGATATTTCAAGCATGCTACTAGTATCTAATGAGAGAAATACACTTGTCTATGTCATAGACTAATAAGAAAATTATTCCTATTTTTTTAGCATGTTGATGGATTCTAACAAAAAAATGATCATTTTTTTATCGAAGTGGCTAGAGGTTATTGCTATAAAATTAGAAGGCCTCTATTGTAAAAAGGATGGTTAATTAATTAGATTTAAATTATTGTTGTGATAACACTCTCATAATTTTGAGAAGATAGAGGAATTATTAGGAAACAATTATAAATTCATAGTGATTTAAATTCTCATCACAAGGACTCCATGGATTTTCATTTGCAAGTGTATGTTGTAGCCTTTGTATCCTCGAGCTTACTCTCCTACCTCAACATGTTTTATCTTAATGAAATATGAGCATTGTGCCTATGTTTCCTTTCTCCTTTTGTTAATTAGTGTTTCCTTTGCTAATCATGTACATGTTTGATCCAATTTTCTTATCTTGGTGCAATCATGTTATATTTAATTGGGTGTCTTTGTGGTCATGAATGTTTCTTTTTCCTCACAATGCATTTAGAATAGAATATGACTTGTACCATTTACAACCCGCTCCTTAGGAAAAAAAATTTACGGGTTGTGATCTTTTCACCATACCCTTATAGGAACTATTTTTGTCTAGAAGAAAGAGCCCATTCTTGGAGTCTCTTCTTTCATTTCAAGTCAAAGATAAATATCTTGTACCATGTTTCTAGGTGACTAGATCTACACACTCCTTAGGAGTTTTAGATCTTTATTTAGACCCTTGCATGTGCTTCCCAAGGTTGATATATGAAAATTATGTTATATGTCATATTAAATTTATATGTTTTGTTCTCTTGACCAACAATGAAGTGTCTATGGTGCATCATATCTTTTGGGTAAAGATGTGAATCTATATTTGGGAAGGGTCAAATCTCTATGAATGATATCTTACAAATTCCTAACTATGTCATGAAAATATTTGTTATGGTGAATCGCCTCCCCTTAGCTTTTTTGTGTGTGAAAGGTTCCCCTCTTCCCTTTTCTCCAAACCCCAATATGAAGAGTTGGCTTCTAAAATATCAAAGGTTGTTTCAAAAGGTGCAATTTTTCCCACTCCTTTGAAGCTTCTCGACTACCCTTATTTAGGCGTGAGCCTCTTAGTGATAAAAGATTATCTCACAAATAGAATTCAGGAACTTCAACTTCAACATGTTTTCTTAAATAACATTGTGTGGTTAGTTAGTTGTATCTTTATCTCAAGCTCCTTATGTTGATCTTGTCTATATGACTCTAGTTTGTTGGATTAGTTGCCAAAAAATGATCAAGGTTAGAAGTTTTGGCCAAATAAAGGAATGATAAGCTAAGTGGGAAATGAAGTGGGTTATGTTTGCACTTTTAGGGTTATAAGTAGATGGTATGTCATTAGGGTCGGAATACTAAAGGTATGTCTTATGCTAGTAAAACATCAGTAGTAGAATGAAATTATATAAATTGTATTGATCAATAAAGGATTAATGGAAAGAGTATAGAAAATGCCAGCAATTAGAATGACATTGGTACAGCTCATGAAATGAGACAATACATCTTGAAGATTATTGAAATTTAAAATTTTAATTAACAAATATGATTGGCCACAATAATTTTTTAACATTATAAAAATAAAAAATACATCAAAATGAAAGATA
Source organism: Chamaecyparis obtusa (assembly GCA_027943335.1). Lineage (NCBI taxonomy): Eukaryota > Viridiplantae > Streptophyta > Pinopsida > Cupressales > Cupressaceae > Chamaecyparis > Chamaecyparis obtusa. Next base: position 394,064 of record BSBK01008435.1, on the reverse strand, counting down.
ACAAGAATAATACTTAATAAAACAAAAAACATATATTAAAATCTCAAATCAATTTATAAAAAGTGACAAACATTTCCTCTAAATAATCATACACTTCAAATAATAATAACAATGAAGAAACATTAATATAAATATAAATATAAATATAAATTTTTGCAAAAAAAAAAAGCAATGAAGAAACATTTACTACATTAGATGTATGAACAAAAATGAATGGAGAAATTAAGTGAAAATTGAGAGGGTTATGTTTGTACCATTAGGGTTATAATTCAATAACATGTCATTAAGTTAGAATCTTAAGAGTCTATGTTAAGCTAGAAAAACCTTAGAAATATAATGACATTATGAAAATGGTATTGATCAATAATGAAATCAATGACAATCATATAGAAAATGCCAACACTTGAAATGATATTAGTAGAACTCATTAAATAAGACAATACATCTTAAAGATTATTAAAATTCAAAATTTGAATTAAAATATAATTTTTCACAACATTATCTTTAAAGTCATAATCAAAACAAAATACATAAAATAAAGAAAATAATATAATACACATAACTTAAACCTCAAACGAATAAATAGACACTCACTAATATTTCCTCTATACAATCATACATTTCCAATAATAAAACCATAGAAAAAAAAACCTCCACTACATGAGATGTATGAACACAAACAATATAAAGAAGATTCCAAAAGAAACATATATAAGGACATTACACATAAACTTTGAAGATTCTAGCAAATTTTGACTATATGTTTTCACTCAACCATACACATGCCCATCTATTCGGAAAACAAAAGTGCCCAACTTAGTGCAAAACATTAAAATCTAACTTTAAGATAATGTCCTAAAATACACATTTTATGCTCACCATCCTTTATATAAATAATGACAAACTTTCTAAATGTCCATGTTCTCCAAGGGAATATATTGAGGATGTCTCAAAGCAAAACTAACTTTTGAAGAAAATAAAGGACAAAAACAACTTGCGAAAGCAACCTTAAATATTGTGATCAAGAAAAGAATAGAATATAATATGTAACGTTCATACTATACTATGAGACAAATTAGAGGGGCGAAAAGTGTGAAGATGGAAGAAACACGTCATGAGCTTACAAACTTTAACATCTCACCACATGTTCCTCTTCCAGTAGTTTTGCTCCCTACTTGTCCAGGGGGGAGGGCTCACAATCCTTTTTTTCACTATTAGGTTTCTTTAAAACTAAATTTACAAGATAAAATCTCTTGTATATGATAATAAATATTTAATTTTATTTAGTTTAACTTCATAAGATAAGTGTGGTTATGGAAAAAAATGAGTGGTTATGAAAAATAGTTAGAACATGTAAAAATAGATAAGGGATAGATGAAGTAAATATGTGTAAGTTAGTATAGAACAAAGAATCTAATTGTATCAATATGTTAATGTATTCGAGCACTCTCTTCAAAATGACCACAAAATAAAATAAAAATTGGATGGATATACAAATTTCTACCATTTTGATATGCACGTGTATCCTAGAATAGTCATGCATCTAAAAGTATGTACATTTGCAAACATGCATGTATTTAGAGATCGAAGGATATGGAAAGGAGTCCATATAAAATAATGGATTTTTGTAAGGACATTGTCAATCTTATATTTTTGCATAGAACTAGATATAAGTCTTCATAAATACCTATAACTACTTAAAAAATTGAACATGGAAGTGTTAGTATATGCCCCTTAATAACTAGTTATATCTATACGATATGGTGGACCATAAGAGAAGATAAAAAGTAGTACATCAAAATTGAATATAATCTAAGTATGTAATATTACATAACAATATCCATAAGAGAATGCAACATGTTGTGATAATGCAAATATGTCAAAATATAAGCTAGTTATGAGCAACATTTAATGATTATGCAAACACCTCAAAAAAATAACCATGTTATGCACATGGTTTGGATATTTTGTCAAGGAAAATAATGTTACTCCCAAAATATGAAATGAATGGTAACGTGACCCTTAATGGCTTGGAACACCATGATAGTACATATGTAACACCACCCAATAACTAGGTGATGAAACCAAAATAAAACCAATCAAAATACATACATCCACATAGAGAAATTTTTTTTTTTTTATTTAACTTCCACAAAACTGAATATAAAAGTTTACAAATTGTCTTACATAGTTGTCCATACAAAATTCCGATTACAATAGAGTAACATCAGTACTCTTAATTGAAATGCTTCACATACAAATGTAGGATTTCTACTTAAGTTTTCCTATACGATCTATAAACTGCCCTAATGATCAACAGTATTGCCACAATCTATTTTCCATAAATTTTAACAGTTGTCAACCATTGACCCAGATTCATAGTTTTATCCATCTAGGTTCCTGAAATAACAAACAAGAACACAACACCACAAAACAAATAGGGCTCAGCATAATTGCATTAATCATAGAACCTCCATAAAACACCTGCAATTCCTTAGTATCATCATGATCATATATCTTAAACCATAGAATACATTTGTGCCAAAACTTCACTATCATATTACAACAGTCACATGATAAAGTAGACATGAAAGCATGATAAAGAGAAATAACTCGCAGTCAGAATTCCAGAAAGATGATGCACATATATACTGAGATGTTTAAACACTGAAGAGTCATGATTCTGCACCCATGGTTGTGCCCATGACAAATCTTATAGTGCAAGGTAGTCTGTTATCCCGTTAATAAACATAACAGTGCACACAGCTATCTGTTAATCCGTTTAATAACGTAACAGTACCTTATGCCCCATACTCCGTTCTAGATCACGCAAATCATAGACATAGGGGAGGCCAATTATCTTTTTAAATTTAAACCCATCCCAATTAATTTTAAAGGTTATCACTTGTTCACTGAATTGGTTCTCCCAATTCAGCCATCTCCATATGTGTTCATCTTCTGAATTCTTCACAAACACATGTTAACTGAAATAACCAGAAAGTATCATGCAAATAGAAATCAATCTATTAAACCACATGACATAACAGCCTGGTAATGGAACAGTTCAAAGACATACACTACATCTACAATTCCATTTCATATTTCTTTTCTATCCAGCTATCATAATAGCAGAATTAAAGAAAGATTTCAGCTTAATATCTTATTTACAACTTATTCCACATAAGATAAAGTACAATTGTCACCCACTTGACAGTGAAATAGAACTGTTAACCATATTCTGTCCAAGTATAAAAGCAACAAATTTAACTCAATTATTTCAAAGATATCTTCGAACAGAATTACATTAACTTCCCTTTTCGAAATATAAATTAATAACACTCTGTTTTCAATAAAATAGCAATGAATACCACACAGAAGAAAATAGATATCAAAGTTCTTACAACTTCGAAATTCAAGTGTACTCAGCTAATACTCTGATTTTACTACCTCAGTTATGGATGAAACGACTCACTCAATAATGTCATTCGAACAATACAGAAATTGCAATCTTTTTTTTTTTTTTTACAAATATAGAGCTACGTTTCATACAAGTGACCTGATGAGAAACCACTGAGAGAATACAATTTCAATCATCTGAACTAAGATTTCCACACAAAACCATTTAAGCTTTTGTTTAAGACCGACTCACTACTACAACTGTAGGTTCGAAATAACTTTCCATATGTAAATGTTTTCATAAGACAGGCTCGGGTTTTTGCACATTTAAGCCTTCTATACAAACTGATATAAAACAATGTAGAATCCCTTTTTCCTCAACTTTTAATCTTTTAATGACCAGCGATACAGGACGACTTCAAAAACCCCAAATACATTACTAAAGATTACAGAGAAAAAATGTTTCTAGTTCACATCTAAAACCCTGAAAACTTCCCAAAGATTTCACAATCGAACCACACAGAAGTCGACTAAAAGCATGACTAAAGTTACAAGATTTCATACTCAAAAAGCCATGTCAATGTTCACAACTCCTATCAACATATACTCTCAGTTTTCTTCCAGGTTAAATTTGTAACAGCAAAATCACAGACCACATATCACAAACATCTTATTTACATTTCATGCTATAACCGCAACATAATCTATCTCCATTTAACATTATCGAATAGGTGTAAGACAATAATTCGAAAGTCCCATTTCAAATATCGACAATAATGCCAACAACAGAATTGACTGTAGAAACAAATAACTAATAGAGGGATAATCATAAATGAAAACCCATCAGAGAAATCTAAACTTGTAAAACTATATTTATTCCAAGTCCCCTCGCATTCTTGCGGTCTATAGTTTTCACAGAAACTGATTACTAAAACTACGATACACATCGACTGAAAATCAAATAATATACAACCCTTTTATCTGGTGTTTCAAGTTTCCTAAAATCTCATTTTATTTCAATAACCCTTGGTTAAGAATACATTCGAAACTACAACAACACTAACACATAATGTTCCCTAAATCTCTGCTACAGTTTAACCTTCTACAAAACCTTGAAAACAATCTATTACACATTAAAACTGAGTTTCCCTAAAATTCTATCACCACATAATGATACCACAGGATTTCAAAACCAAACTTTTATACACTTCCATCTAAATATTTCATCATTCCACAAGCACGATATACCCACATAGAACAATCTATACATTTAACAATATAAATGAAAAAGCATAGCACAGAGGAGAAAAGGGTTAGATGCTGGCCCTGACCTGCACAACCAACTTTCGAAACAAAATCCAAGCTCTGGCCACCGCAGAAGCCTTCAGACCAGCGGAAGATAGCAACTCGAAAATAGAACACAAAGAAACTACGCTGCCATCGAGATAAAGAAATGGCATCCCCATAATGGCTGCACTAACAGCCACGAAAATAGCCATCTTAACCACTGCAATAAACAGAGAGAGAAACCCCCACAACATGCAATCCATCCTCCGAGAACCATTGCAACAATGGCAGACAAAAAACTCAAGAACAGGGATAAGATCACATTAACTGCTCCTTACTAGCCGTGACCGGCCTCCCACACTTGGCAAGCTGCGAGCCAAGTATGGTACCAACTCGAAGTCCAAACACACCAATGCACTGAACTTGCGCGTGCAAGAATAACTCCCCCAACATATGTCGAATGCCACCTTAGCCTTTACCAATCCGAAAGCTCGGCAACTTAACCAACACATTTGCCGATACCACAACACAACTCACAAAACCGCCACCACACTAATGCATCTTCTTCTATGAATATGGGGAGATCATAATATATTTATCTTTATATGTACCTAAGTGCGAATTATCATTCACACTTAGGTGCATATATATTTATATATGTATAAAACATTTATATATATATAAAATATGATCGCCTCTTATTCATATAAGAAGATGTCCCAATCATAGATATAGTCCATTTAACATGGTGCATCTATAAGTATATATATATATATATATATATATATATATATATATATATATATATATATTTATATTATATATATATATTTATATATATATACATATATCTATTGAAACACAAAGAACTAAAGTTAATACTAATTGAATATTAACATAATAAAAGAAACACATGAATCCATATAAACAGAGCTATATTAGTTCTGAATTCAGAGTCACATATAATAACAATATACATGAAACAAATTGAACATCCATTTCATAACAGTATTACATAATAAGCACAATCAGAAAACCATTAAGATCTGAGAAACCAAACACTCGAAATGAGTCCACAATGAAAACAGATTATAACATTAGGTCCTTATGACTGATAACTAACACACACACACGTACAGTACTTAAAATATAAAGAACTAAATTAACAAAACATACTAACTAACATAGTTTAACCAACTAACACAGAGTTTAAGTTTTCCAGTCTTAACTAAAACAGATATAACATCAAAAGTACTTCTACTAAAAATAGAATGAAATAGGGTCAGGCATGACAACATATGAAGCTTTTCTAAAAATTTCAGAGAAGGAATGAACTATAACAAAGACATCAAACCACAAGAAATCTATGAATTTGGAGCAAAGACACGAAAATACAATAATGTGATAGATCCTAAAAATATAATAGTAGTAATCATAATGTGTAAAGTGGAAAGCATAACCCTTCTCAAATATGGAATATGTCCTCGAAGGAATAAAAGATTAGAGGAAGTATCAATGTTCCCCATGTTTAAAGATATGGTGATGATGGTTCAAAGTGTAACATTCATGCAACCAAGAGTTGAATGCAAGAAGTTGGGTACATTTTTTAGGTTAAAAGAAAAATTACCTCTTGAAAATCAAAGTTTGTCATAGGTAGAGAAAAGAAGCACTTCCATACAATATTGACATGGTGTAAAATGTAAGTAAATGAAGTTTATTTCTAATTTTGAATATGAAATTCCTTTTGATATTAGATTATATATATAAAAAATAGGATGTACAAATTTCTTTTGTAGAAAGATGGATATCATGAATTTTGATTGAGGTATATTTTAAATAGATAATTTTTCTATTTATTTATTGACCCTAATTTGTGTTTTTATAACCCCTCATGTATAACTAGTCTAATTTTAGATAAACTAGTTATACCATGATTTTTCATCATGTAGAGAATATTGTCTAAATTGGTCAACCACATTTATTCTTATTAAGAAAATCAAAATCAAAAGTTAATTTAAAAATAGTAATATATTTTATTTCAACTTTGATTCTTATTACTAAAAACTAATTGATAAATAGACAAATATATTCAATAGTAATACACATTCCAAATAATTTTTAAATAAACTCATAAACTTGAAATGATATATATTATTACTTTTAAATAACTTTTGATTTTGATTTTCTTTATAAGAATAAATATGTCCAACCAAAGTAGAAATTATTCTATACATGATAACAAATCATGATATGATTATTTTATCTTAAATTACACTAAGTATATATGAGTGGATTTAGAAAAATACAAGTTAAGATCTTTCTACAAAAGTAATTAGATTTAGGTTTACATGTAGATTTTGGTACAAAATATATGATTTTTAAACCTCCCAATTTACACAATATAAAAAATAACATCTATAATCGAATATTATACTAAACTTGATATATAAAATGCTAAACAAATTTCTATAGTTCATATTTTGCACCATGTTAATATTTTATGTAATTACTTCAATTGTTTTCTAACTATGACAATCTTGGTTTTGAAGAGTAAGACTTTCCCATTTTCATTAAAAACTAGACCCAAATTCTTACATTTACTTCTATTCAAAACCTAAATGTTGTCATATGTAATGATTTTTAATTTAGTCTATTTTTTTCTAGGTCATCAGACATATTGGTATAGTCATTTTTTGCTTTTATTATTTACATATTATTGTACTTGTAGGTCTAAGGTTGAGAGTTCAGTTTTTAATCCTATAACCAAATAAAAAGATTAAGTTTTAGTTTAAAAAATTATGGAATGCATACCCACAAATTCATAACTATTCTAAAAAAGATTCAGTGCATTGTTTAAATAGAAACAAGAAGCCATTTTGAAATGGACATGCATTACAAAAATAAAAATGTACGTATTTAATTCTCAATCACATGCATACTCCTTCCTAATGGGAATACATTTAGAAATAGGATCCTAAATGAAAATGGGTACCCATCTCATATGGGTAGAAGTTTAGGTTTAGGCACCCACTCCTAAATGAGTATGTATTTTTTAAATGTATACCCATTCTTATTTAATTTTTTAATCTTATGTTACTAAACTAAAAGTGGACTCAAGATCTTATATATTGACCTTAAGCATGACATCTCTCTCTCTCTCTCTCTCACACACACACACACACACACACACAAAGAAAGGATTATTTGATTGAAAAAATAGAACAAGCTATACAAATTTTAATGTTAACAACTCATAATATATTGAGGTCTTGACCTTTCTTTTTTCTAAAACCACAATTATTTTCCACCATTTTATAGGTGCCATTGTTATTTCAATTTCTTTCTCGACCTTCAACTCATAATTTATCTTTAAAGCATTTTCCTTAAGCTGAACTACCTTTTTCATGCCTTAATGTATACCCATTTTTTCATGGTAGAGAACAAGCTTCATTAGCACCTTCAATATTCTCATTAGAAGATGGCATTACTATTGTCTAACCAAACCCCTTTATGTAGAAAACATATTGTAGGAATATTTTTGTACACCTTCAATCTAACATCCTTTTAGTTGAAGATTTAATTATTTTTGGCTTTGCACTCCTCTACCTCAAAATGAACGGTCTTGTAATGCCCCACCAAGGAGCCCTTGGAACACAGGGTTAAATATGCACTAACTATTTTTTTAAAAAACATAGTTATAACGTCATGTACATAAGTGCACCATTTAAGAATAAACCATAAATATATAAGGAAACATACTACGATCATTGTTCATTCATGTAGAAGTAGAAGACTTAAAGAACTTCCAAGGGCTACATGACAACCTCATACACAAATAAGAATGAACATTTACATTCTTAAGACACCACATGAGAGCTAAAACACCATCCAAAAAACTCATGGGACCATCATCCATGGTCGACAATCAAGGAGACTAAAATCATCCTTGGCATAACATTCACTAGGCTCATTTTATAACCAAATTGAAAAGCGAGCTAAATGATATCAAACTAAATTAGAAAATAAAATGTAAATACATGAAAAGGATCCTAAGAATGTAGGGAGACCAAATCCAAACTCCATTTTTACATAGACCATCAGAATCAAATCAAAGTATTACAAATATGCAAGAGAAGGATAGGATAACTATGCAAGTTTGGTAATTCATGGTACAAAGTAATAATAATTCACAAAAATAGAGTTAGGTCACAAATGCATAGATGTAGTTAACATATGCACAGAAAAAAAGAGTAAATGCAAAGGATAAAATAATGTATGCGCAAAAATAAGGATCATATGCATACAACTATACAAGAAAGGTTAAAATGAAAATTTCCTAATGTTGAGTCTAAACAATCAATTAATGACATAATAGAACTAATATACTCACTATAGAATCATATATAAAATTCAATTATCAAAACATAGATGCAAAGGAATAGAATGGGAACATCATTCAAAGTACTCTACCACTATAAATAGTCCACCAACTATACAATGGTCTCTAGCAGTGGAGTTTCATGCCACTCAACCATGTAATACCCTCAAGCTCACCCTAGTGCACTTAAAGAGATATTCACATGACCCAAACACATTATGTACACACATAGAGAATAGGATCACAAATACGCATATAAAATGGTGTAAATAGGGGAAACAAAATTGGTGTAGGGGCACCATTGGGCTACAAGGCTTTAAAAATGGGTCTTTGGGATGATTGTTTCTTTAGATGTTAAGTTATGTCTCTTGTTGTGTAATAAGACCTCATATCACCTTGCATTATAATAAAGCCTCAATTAGGTCTTGATCTTTGTAGTAAGGCCATAAGACCATTTTGGTCACAAAGTCCTACAAGGACCATAGTTGGGCAATGATGGTCAACCATTTCTAAACATATCAAATGGAGGGTCAAAAGTGTCCTAGGATCCTAAAGGTCCTATTTTTGTGGTTGTAAGGTCATAAGGTCACTTTAATGTTACAAATACAAAAAATGTTTAAATTGTAAAAAGTTGTTCAAAGGTTTCTTTCCAACCTTCACTACTTGGAGTTAGTTTGAAATCCAACAGCTATTTGGGTCCAAATAGTAGTTATGCCAGTTAGACAATGTTCATGAAGATGTTTAAGGTCCCTATGAACAATTTCATATGTAATGAAGAAGTTTGGCATGAAGAAAAAGGATTTCCTTAGTTGAAAATATGAGTTTTCATGTGTTTTCTATTGTTCTCTATGGTTGTACGAACATATAATGATTGGGCCATTTGATCTGTGACCATGGATTTTTAGGTTGATGATTTTTTTCCATTGCATTTGATTGGAGGTTATTTGGTACACGTAGAAGGAAGATCTATCAAGTTTTGTGAAGACTGGTCCAAAAGACTTAGAAACCCCAAGGGGTTGGATTCTTATGGCCATAACCTAACATTCCACTTTAGGATTTGGCCAATATTTTTGGGGAATGTTAGGACCTTATTTATACTACATGATGAAATTAGTTTTAGACTAGGAAAAGAAATCCATGAATTTTGTTGTGATGCCATAGGCTTGGCATTTGGATGTGACAAGTCGGGAAAGTGAAGAAATTATGTTGTACAAAAGTCTAACCGGAGTGTGGTTGAAAACCATTTATTATTTTAGTGTCCTTAGACATAGGAAAAGTTGTAAATATAACCCATTTTCTATGGTAATCTGACTGGTGAATATTTTCATTCAAAACCCCATGAATTAGCCATATTAGGTCTATTTGGCTTAGTAATGGTTGACTCGGTGAAACTCAAAACCTAGATCAATTTTGATGTATTTCATAGTGTGGCCAAAAGTGTGTCATAATTTATGATTTATTTGAGTCTTGTTGAGGGAATTTGGAAGTAACCAAAAAAAAGTTCAGTTTGAAGGGCTAATTAGGCTAAACCACATTGTGGGTCCTTGTCAGTGTTTTCAAGAGGTAAGTTGGATAGTTTGAGTTATTTAGACATGAATGAATACCCACACATGTTCTCTTCAATATTGGTGATGAGATCCTGATTTGCAAGGGGATAGGTTATTTGGAAGGTCTTTGGGTAAATAAGGCTTGTTGTGAGGAGTTGCATCTCCTTTGTAGATTGAATTTCTCTATGGAAATTTGTCACAAGGAGGGGACGAAGGGAAATATCAAGGTGTAATGTATAAAATTTGGAAGGTTATAGGAGAGGGCCATTGGATGGTGCATAGTTGAAGCCTATTTTGGTAAGAACCCCAAGAACTCTAGAAGTAGACTGAAACCCTCTGCATCATATTAGTATCAAAGAAAATTTGTGGTGTTGAGTGTGGTGTATGTCACAAGAAGAGGATTAAACATAGGCTACTACAATTCCCTCTAAAAGTGTAGAGGATCAAGATCTTGAGGAGATGGCACAAAGGATGGAAGAGAAGTGGCAAGCCATGCTTACGAAGTTAATGAAGAAGTTAAAGACCAAGGAGAGTTAAGTGGAAAGTTAATTAGAAGAATATAATGATGGGGAAGAAGAGGAGGATAAGTAGAGGCCTCCAACACAAGACATAATTGTAGATCAAAAGGCATTTGAGAATTCCATAAATGATGTACATAGGGAAGGTTTTGAATCCTATGGATGTTCCTACTTTCAAAGGAAAGTTAGATAGAGATGAACTTACTAATTGGATAGAAGATATGGAGACATAATTTGAATACAAAGAGTATGCAAATAGAAAAAAGGTCAATTTTGTAAATACAAGGCTAAAAGGATCTACCTTGGTATGGTGGAATTGTATTCAGAGTGAAAGCAAGAGATCATGGAAGAATGTGATTAGAAAGTAGAGTAGGATGGTTTTATTACTAAAGGGAAAGTTAATGCATGAAAATTATGAGATCCAAGTCATTAGGAAGTTTCATAAATTGAAGCAAAAAGACCAAAATGTTGCTAGACATAAAAAATAGTTCTATAGGTTGAGCATGAGAGACAAGCTTGTGAAGGATGAAAGGGAGAGATTAGCTTGGTATATAAATGGGATAAGGTATTTCATACAAGATGAGATCAATTTGGTAATACCTAAGATGTTGGATGAGTGTTTTTAACTAGCTTCAACAACTGAGGAGAATCTTAAGAGGAGAGGAGACCATAACTACAAAGGAAGGGAAATCTTTGTAGGAAGGAATAAATATAACAAAACCAATGAGTCTAACCAACAAGAGTCAAGTGGTGGAAAGCCATAGGGGTACAAGTTACAAAGCTAGAAGACCCAATGGAATGGGTAGGAATGGTGGATCAAGAAGAGAACCAAGTGTCTTCACAGGGAAATGCTACAACTACAACCAAGTAGGGAACACCATGAACAAGTCTCTAGAGAAGGCTTCAAGTTCCCATGGAGGGGAAAGAAGGAATCAATTGACCCAAGAGGAAAACTGTCAAAGTGTTAACCCCCTATTGGAAATGTAGGACCATCTTTAGATGGAAAAAATATGATGCTAAGGAGGAATTTTTTAAAATTACTGCAAAAAAATGAACCCCCTCAAAGGAAGACCTTATTCAAGGAAACATGTAAGTCACATGATAAGATTTGTAAAGTAATTTTTTATTTTGGTTCCACAAAGAATATTGTCTCAATTAAAATGGTAGATAAGATAAAATTGAAAAGGATACAACATTCTAATCCTTATAGGGTGTCATGGTAAAATAGGGGAAAACATGTTGTTCTAGATAAACAAGCATGGGTTGATTTTGAAATAGAGGAATATAGGGATAGGATACTATGTGATATAGTTCCTATGGATGCATGTAATTTTCTCCTAGGACACCCATGGGAGTTTGATGTCAAGGCTCAACATGATGGAGAGAAGAATTCTTACATGATAACTAAGAATGGGAAGAAGTACCAAATGGATCCTTTTCCTGATCAAGGGGTAGAGGAGAACATAGTTTCACATGTGATGTTGGTAAATAGAAGATAATTCCTAGACATCATGAAGCAAGGAGACAATCAATGGTATGCCTTAGTTTTGAAACCAAAGGATGGTTCTGATTACAAGATACTAAGGAAAGGGTGATTCCTAGGGAACTTTAGGAATTGTTGGACATATATAAGGACATAGTGGTGGATGACATACCTAATGCATTTCCTCTTATTAGGGATTTGTTGGAAATATTCAGGAATTAACCAAGTTACTGAGAGGGGAGGGGTGAATCAGTAACTCCAAATTCTCTTCTAATTTTAACATGTATTTTAATTTTAACCTTTGCATACAGAAAGCATGAAACTTAAAAAGCATTCACAATAAAGACACATGGATTTGGTTACCCAGAAACCTTCCAAAAGAAAGTAAAACTGGGGTGGGGATGAAACCCACAAAGCTTTAATACTGTAGAATAAAGTTGGCCGGTTAAGGCTTACAATTTGATCACTTCCGATGATCTGCCCTGTTAGGAGCAATAAGGATTGCTAAATCCACCCTGTTAAAGGATTTACAAACATACAGTGAAGTATGCACTCGGTAAAGAGATTTATACAAAGACTGTTAAGTCTACCCGGTTAAAGGATTTAGTACTGATTCACCTGTTAGAATGAAACAGTAGATCTCTGCTTTGCAACTGGATTGCTGAATGAGATTCGCTGATGTACTGATCACCTTCTATGATGAATTTGTCTTTTCTATATCTTATACTTCTGAAGCCTTCTGCAATTCGCTTATTTCTGCCTTTGTTACTCTTTTATATATTCTATATCATATATTTCATTACTTGTGCATGCATCTTTTATTTCTACATCATTGTTTATATACAGGTTTCAAACAATTAATTACAATTACAATTGCACAGTCGGCTTGACAAATAAACATAAGTGCTACTAAGTCGGCCCAAATATGGTTACTCGGTTCCTTCACACTGACTCGGTGACTTTCTGATACTCGGCGTCCACTGCATTACTCGGCATCGTCATGCACTTGGTAGAAGTGAAGGTACGGTTCATACTCATCACTCGGTAGGTATTGAACTCGGTAAGCATTGGTGACTCGGTAGACAAGATGTTACTCGGTTTTCATTATCCTGATCGGTTTGTACTAACTTGCTCGGTTTCCACTGTCTGCTCGGTTTGCACTGTCTGCTCGGTTTGCACTGTCTGCTCGGTTTGCACTGTCTGCTCGGTTTACACTGTCTGCTCGGTTTTGCACTGTCTGCTCGGTTTACACTGTCTTCTCGGTTTACACTGTCTTCTCGGTTTACACTGTCTTCTCGGTTTACACTGTCTTCTCGGTTTACACCCAGAATGCTAATAAGTGTTGTCACTAGTGGCAATACTGCTTAATGCCAACAATCTCCCCCTTTGGCATTAGTGACAAAAACACTTATTGGCCAAAATTTATATACACCGAATCATGCTGAGTTTTATTTTGATTTTTCAAAATTTGTCTTTGTTATAGGGCTATATACATTGTCTCCCCCTTTCAATGTGCTAACTGTTTCTTATACAAATCTATACAGTATACATATCTCTCCTTCTATACATATCTCCCCCTTTTTGACGATAATGCCAAAGGTGCATATACAATTTATTTACAGAGAGAATCCAAAATTTGATAAGAAATCGGAATGTACCTTCATTATTAGTGCCAGGGTTCTGTCCCAACTTTCTTGCAGAATCTTACATGTTTGTATGGCAATTTGGATTTCTGCAGAGAGTTCAATCATGTGATCTGCTATGGAGAACTGATTGTCATGAATCAATGTTCTGGAATGTTCAATGTGCTTATACATTGTATTCATGATGGGAAGGATCATGTGTTGGATGTCTAGCAGTGTGGACCGGATCCTTGAGTCTTCTTTCAATAGATCAGACTGCATATTGGATAGATGTGAAATTTTCATGTGATGAGCAGAGCTTGAACTTGGTTCAAGTTGCAGCTTCTGTATGCTAATCTTCATATCCTCATCCATTTTATTCATTTTATTTTTGACATCCTTTGTGAACTCGGCAAAATTGCATAGTCTGGCCAAAAGAGAGGTAGCATTCGAATAAATAGACTCTGTGTTAGACAAAACTGAAGACAATTCCACTTGGTTAATAGCTATGTGCTGAGAAATGTGCTCAAGCACTTTATTGTTGAATCTCTTCTCGGCTCTTTCAACTAACTTTTCTGTCCCGGATGAGTCCTCATTGTATTTCTCAACTGCTTCTGCCAATTGTAACAAAACATGCTGGGAGGAGTCTACTTTAATGCCTAATGCATCAGACAAAATGTCCTTAGCATCCTTGATGATTTGATACTCCTTGTCTCTCTCCTCCTTAAGCTTCTTTTGTTTTGCTTTCCTTTGGAGGACCTCACCTATATTCTGCATCTGGTCTGCTGAGAGATTTGCAAAATCTAGTGTAGGAATCTCTATCTCTTCGTCTAGGTCTATATCCTCAACTATATTTTTACCCAAAAATTTTATACTCGGTAGAGCCTTAGGCTTATCTGTACTTAATGCTCTTGTAGTAGTGATAGTAGATAAAATAGGGCTGGCTATTGATACTGGTATACTTTCTACTAGAGAACTTACAACATTTACACTTGATGATTCAAAAGCTGGAAAACTTACTGGTACAGGAGACTGCAGCTCGGTAGAAGAAATGGTAGCTGCCTCTGATGTTGCTAGGGATGATTGGACAAATGTGGAAGTTGTCACAACCATGCTTGAAGGTGTCTCTGGGCTGGATGTAGAGACTTTCACTAGAGAGGTAGGAAGGGATGCAATGACTTCTGCTGCTATCCTTACAGTATCATCTACCTCGGTGTCTTCTTCTTGCTCATCGCTGTCATCTTCAATATCCTTTATAATTACAGTTTCAATGCTCGGTTGGTGAAGGTGGTAAATGTTCTTCCATGTGGCTTTTGCAGCCTTCACAACTGATTCAATATTGTTGATCAAAATCAAACAAGTATTGAACTTCAGTGTCATCTTGTTTTCATTCTCTTTTAGTGCCTTCTTCACTTCATCATTGTTCAGGCTCGGCATCAACTGTCTTAGGTTTTGATCAAATATGTCTATTACAGTTTGCCTTGCATTGCTCCATCTCATTCTTATCGGATTCAATAGAACTGCAGGAACCTATGGAGTAATCTCTTCAGGAGAGTATTTCCACTGTTTCATCTTCTCAACAACAGCATCTTCTATTTCCTTCTGCTCTGCTTCCGATCTGGTTTCATATCTCAAGGATTTTATGTTACTTACTCCAGATCCTGATCCATCTCTGAAGAGTTTGAGCTTTTCTTGAAGGGTTAGAGGAGGCCTTTTGAATACTATGTCCTTATCTGCCTTTTCTACCTTGTCTGCCTTTCCTCTTGTATTTCTCCTTGTGAACACAGCAGTGGGAGGCACAGATGCCTTAGTGATAAAAACTTTTCCTTTCTTCTTTGCAGGTTCTGGTTCCTCTATTTTCTCATCCTTTTCCTCTTCTTTTTCACCTATTTCTTCTTTTTCTTCGGTTATCATTTGCATTTTAGCTATTCTTTTCTTTCCTTTGTTTACCGCCTGTGGAAGCTTTATGCTTAGTTCAATTCTCATCTTAGCTTCATCATATGTTCCAAAATATGGGGCTTTGGGATTGACAGGCTGATTTAGAAGTGCTTCAATAATGTTCTTGGTTTCATCAATATTTACCTCATAAGGAAGAGGTTTTGCATACACAGTTCTTGGTTTAACTGCTTGAATATACACATTATCACAATCTACCATAAAACAGATGTCATCTTTGTAATCTTCCACCAACTTCTGTGGAATCCGAAATCTGTCATTCATTTTCTCTTTGAAAGACTCAAAATAATTATCCATGATGCTTTCAAAGTTTTCACCCATTTCTGCGATGTATTCATTAATTTCATAAAGTACAGGCACATCTTTTCTCCATACAACTTTTCCTTTTGAAGGGAAGAATTTCTGAACATAGAAGAATAAACAGACTATCAAAGATCCAAACTTACATGGATTGTTTTTGGAAGTTTTGATGCTTTCCATGTTCTTGTTGAACTGTTTCAACAATAAGTCTGCTAGGTCAAATGTCAAGTTGTTTTTGACCACTTTGTATGCTAGGTCAATAGCTTCACATGAGACACTGTTCTGTCGACTAGAACTGTAAATCTTGTGTGCAATGATATGTGTACCAAACTTCAGTTCGGCGTCGGTAATGCTGCTAACCTTCATGCCTCTACCATCCCACTCGGCTAGGGTTTTCTTCTCTAGTTCCGTCCGACCTAGGGTTTTGGTAGTTTTCGCTTTGTTCAACATGGGAAGACCGGTAACATGATGAATCATTTTCCTTGTGATCTCAATAGGTTTCTCAAGCCAAATCTTGCCATCGTGTACTCGGCTAAGAATGTACCTAACCCATTTATCTTGAAAGTTTCGAGGAAGATGTGCAATGTGGACTAAACCCTTATCTTCCAGATGTTTGTGCTCGGGTTTCAAAGTACCATCCACACATAGTTCCTCACGCACAATGTCTAGTTCTAGGTTTCCCATTTCTTGAATAGAACAGTTAAAATGATTACGGATATCGTTGATAAGCAGTACCTTAGGAGGAATCTGAGATTGAGCTCCGTTCGGATCTAGGGCGGCTGCAACTACGGGCACGATCTTAAAATCTGGTGCATTCCACTCCCCTTGGACTAACATGTCTGATCCTTTCTTCGCTGAGGTGCTGGATGATGCCATGGTAGCTCACAGAAAATTCCTTTCGCAAGAGTATTAAATCGCCGGGTTGCCCTTGAAGTTTTCTGCTCTCAAAGTGCTTAAAGATTCGCGGTGAAGAATGAGTTCGATTACTTGCTTTTTGTTTACAATTCTGTCATTAATGCTCATTTCAAATTAGGGTAGGAATTCTGACAGACTGTCACCCACCAAGAATTAATTGCTCAGAAAAGACTTCGCAACTCAGTGAACTCGAGAATTCATAATGCTCCGACCTCACTCGGTGAAGACTATACTGACCTCGCTGAGATCTCACTGCATCTTGCATGCTGATTTAGACTTTTCTTTTAATTTCGGTTCTGGAACTGTTTGAGATTGATCTATGAGAGTACAGTTCTAGTGCTTCCTTGGAAATTTAGTCTGAGTCGGTAGAGCCATCCATTCCAATACTTGGACTGGATTGCTCGGTAGCTTTAGGAATCCATTTTTGTCTGACCTGTTTCCTGACCTTAGTTGCTTCATTCTTCTTTCCTTCTTCAATTTCACTGGCATTCATGCAGTTTCTGGCTATGTGACTGAGTTTAGTGCATTTGAAACATCTTATGGTAGTATCTCTTTTCCTTAGATGATGTTTTATGCAATTCATGCCAATGTGTCCATATTCTCCACAGTAATGACATCTACACCAGGTGTTGTAGTCCCATCCAAACATTGCTTTCACAATTTGTTCTGCTGGATTAAATATCTTGGATCTGCACTCGGATGCCTTGTGACCTTGTTTGTTGCACTTGTGACAATTACCTCTGAATCTAGGTTTTTCCCTGCATTCATTTTCTTTATGACTAGGTTGATTGCAGCTATAACATTTTCCATTGAATTCTGCTTTTTCATTGTTCCAACATTTATTTGAAGTATGTCCTATTTTACCACAATGATTACAAGTAGGTTTTTGATTTCTTTTAGTACCTTTCTTAGAGGATTCTCCTTCTTCTTTGTATCCAAGTCCTGCTTTTCCTTTTTGCCTATGAAGATTTCGTTCATACAGCTGATTCAAGTCTTCTTGACTTTTCAGCATTCCTTCATTGATTTGTTTTTCAGCATTTAGGTCATCCATCAATCTTAGATTGATTTCCTTTTCAGATCTTAGTTCTTCTTTTGTGTTTTCTATTTCTGAACTTAGATTTAGAATTTCTTCATTTGTATGAGAGATCTGATCAATTAGGTTTTCTAGCTGAAGGGTTTTGTTTTGGACTTCAATGTTTCTTTCATCTAATTCATCTTTCAACTTGTTTTTCTGTTCCAAGATCTCACAGAATCTTGTAGAGTGTAGTTCTTGTTCTCTTTTCAATTTTCTCACTTCTTCCTGTAGAGACCCATTCTTTTCTAGGAGTTCTTTGATAGCATTGTTTGCTTCATCTGAGTTATTTGAGGGAAGAAGATCTTCAATCTTTTCTTCAATGTAATTCTGATCATTCATCTGATTTGCAAGTTCCTTCCTTCTTCTTAGGGATTGGGAAAGATGTTCTTTTGCTTCTTTGAGTTTAGCTATGGCCATTTCCAGATCTAGCTTTTCATTTTCAATCACCTTGTTCAGTTTGAATACCTCCATTGTCCTGGATCTTTGCTCAAGCTAGTTAAGCTTTGTCTTGAGAACCAATGTAGCTCTGATACCAATTGTTGGAAATATTCAGGAATTAACCAAGTTACTGAGAGGGGAGGGGTGAATCAGTAACTCCAAATTCTCTTCTAATTTTAACATGTATTTTAATTTTAACCTTTGCATACAGAAAGCATGAAACTTAAAAAGCATTCACAATAAAGACACATGGATTTGGTTACCCAGAAACCTTCCAAAAGAAAGTAAAACTGGGGTGGGGATGAAACCCACAAAGCTTTAATACTGCAGAATAAAGTTGGCCGGTTAAGGCTTACAATTTGATCACTTCCGATGATCTGCCCTGTTAGGAGCAATAAGGATTGCTAAATCCACCCTGTTAAAGGATTTACAAACATACAGTGAAGTATGCACTCGGTAAAGAGATTTATACAAAGACTGTTAAGTCTACCCGGTTAAAGGATTTAGTACTGATTCACCTGTTAGAATGAAACAATAGATCTCTTCTTTGCAACTGGATTGCTGAATGAGATTCGCTGATGTACTGATCACCTTCTGTGATGAATTTGTCTTTTCTGTATCTTATACTTCTGAAGCCTTCTGCAATTCGCTTATTTCTGCCTTTGTTACTCTTTTATATATTCTATATCATATATTTCATTACTTGTGCATGCATCTTTTATTTCTACATCATTGTTTATATACAGGTTTCAAACAATTAATTACAATTACAATTGCACAGTCGGCTTGACAAATAAACATAAGTGCTACTAAGTCGGCCCAAATATGGTTACTCGGTTCCTTCACACTGACTCGGTGACTTTCTGATACTCGGCATCCACTGCATTACTCGGCATCGTCATGCACTTGGTAGAAGTGAAGGCACGGTTCATACTGATCACTCGGTAGGTATTGAACTCGGTAAGCATTGGTGACTCGGTAGACAAGATGTTACTCGGTTTTCATTGTCCTGATCGGTTTGTACTAACTTGCTCGGTTTCCACTGTCTGCTCGGTTTGCACTGTCTGCTCGGTTTGCACTGTCTGCTCGGTTTGCACTGTCTGCTCGGTTTACACTGTCTGCTCGGTTTTGCACTGTCTGCTCGGTTTACACTGTCTTCTCGGTTTACACTGTCTTCTCGGTTTACACTGTCTTCTCGGTTTACACTGTCTTCTCGGTTTACACCCAGAATGCTAATAAGTGTTGTCACTAGTGGCAATACTGCTTAATGCCAACAATATAAGTCATCAATTTTATCTTATTCCTGGTGCTACACTTTCCAATAAGGCTACATACAAAATTTCTCCCTATCAAAATGAGGAGATAACAAGGCAAGTTCAGAAGATCTTGGTTAAGGGAATAGTGAGGAAAAGCCTTATTTTATGTCAAGTACTCACTATTCTTGTACCCAAAAGGGATAGGAAATGGAGGATGTGCACTAACTCCAAGGCCATCAAAAAAATCACAATAAGGTATCATTTTACCATGCTAATGATTGAATATTTGATTGATTATCTTGAAGGATCTTGTTATTTTTCTAAGATTTATTTGAAGTTAGGATATCATTAGATAAGGATCAGACTTGGGGATGAGTGGAAGACAATATTTAAGATCAATGAGGGTATTTATGACTGGATGGTGATGATTTTATTAGTAAATTTGTGGTATTTTACCTTGATAATATTCTTGTTTTCAGAAGGTCTAAATAAGAGAACATTAAGCATTTGGATTAGGCTTTGAGGAGACTTCATGAGGATAAATTTATGATCAACTTATATAAATGTGAGTTCATGAAGATAGAATTAGTCTACCTTGATTTTGTTGTTTCTAGTGGGTGTTTGAAAATGGACCCTTCTAAAGTAGAAAATATTCTTAGTTGGAAAACACATAGGACAACAGATGATGTCAGGAGTTTTCATGGATTGGTCACTTTGTATAGGAAATTAATTAGATGTTTTATCCATATATGTGCTCCTATCCTAGACACCATCAAGGGGGCAATAAAGTGAGAATTTTCTTGGATAGAGAAAGTCGAACAAAGTTTTGAAATCTTGAAGAAGAAGGTGGTATAACTACCCACTTTGATACTCCCTAATTTCACGCATCTCTTCATAGTGGAATGTGATGCAATAAAGAAAGCTATTGGTGTAGTCCTTAGTCAAGAGGGATAATTGGTTGCATTTTTCTAATAGAAGTTGAAAGAGGCTAAAAAAAGAATTCAACCTATGATCTGGATCTCAATTCCATGGTGCGGGCCCTCAAGAAGTGGAGATATTATCTCCTACCCAAAGATTTCATTGTGTTCAAAGATAACCATGCTCTGAGTTTCCTAAATAGATAGAAAAAACTAAATCAAAGCCACATAAAATGGGAGGAGAAGTTGTAGTCCTATGCTTTTACCATTAAGCACAAGAAAGGGGCTCCAAAAAAAGTGGTAGATGCCTTGAGCAGGAGAGTACTCACAGTCCAAGAGGCTCAATTGAAGATTATGGGAATTGATTCACTCAAGGATTTGTATAATGATGACAGTGACTTCAAGGAGGCTTATGAGGTTTGTTTGAGCTTTTCTAACTCTTTCCATGATGGTTTTTACTAATTTCATGTTGTAGGAAGGTTTTAAATTCAAACATCACTTGTTGTGTGTACCTAAGTGCATGAGGGAGAGTATTATTAGGTAGAATCATAATGGAAGCCTAGGTGTTCATTTTGGACTTGAAAAGACATTTGTGCAGGTCACTAGAATCTATTATTGGCCAAAGGTGTAGAGAGATGTAAGGAGGTTTGTAAGCATGGATTTTTTATTAAGACTCCCTAAAACTCCAAGAGCATTTGATAACATCTTTTTTATTATTAATAGATTCAATAAGATGGCTCATTTTGTGCCATGTAAATGTACAAGTGATGCATCTCATATTGTAGGGTTGTTTTTCAAGGAATTTATCTAAATTCATGGGTTGCCTCTCAACATTGTGACTGATAGAGATTCAAAATTTATTGGGAAATTTTGGAGGACCCTGTGGAAGATGTTGGGGACTCAATTATCTTTCACATTATTTTACCATCCTCAAACTAAGGTTGTTAATAGATCCTTTGGAAACATTCTTAAATGTCTTACCAAACACCATGGTCAGGCTTGGGACTTGGTCATAAGTCATGTTGAATATGATTATAATGATTTAGTTAATAGAAGCACAAGAAAAAGTCCATTTTAAATTGTTCATGGAATTCATCCAAGGGACATATTAGAACTTAGATAAATTAGTGGCATGGATAGGAGGAGTGCTCAAGAAGAGGATTTTTCTTCTACATTGAAGGACATACATGACATAGTGAGAGCTACCCTTCAAAAAAGTGTTGATAAGTATAAATTCAAAGAAGAACTAAAAAGGAGAGATGTATATTTTAAAGTGGGTGACTTGATCATGCCATACTTGAAGAAGGAAATATTACCAAAGGGTCATCCTAAAAATCTTCTCATGAAAAGTATTGGTCCCTTAAGGGTTGTGCACAAGTTTAATAACAATGCATATGAAATTGAACTTCCTCCTAGTCTTGGCATTTATCCTATTTTAAATGTTTTTTGTTTGTCTCTTTTAATGGTTCTTCTATTATAGATGATACTATAGGGTCTACCACTATTGATGATAATGGTGATTGGATCGAGGATTTTCTTCCTGGTCATCCTTTGAACTTGGAACACATTCTAAACTCCAAGGTGATCAAGAAGACAAGGAAAGGTACCTATAAAGAGTACATTGTTAAGTGGGAAGGTTTTCCTAACTCAAAAAATACTTAGATGTTAGAAGTTAACATTTTGAAACATAAAACTAATGTTGTAGACCTAAAAACTCAAGGGGCTTGATTTCTTTTAGCCAGGGGAGTATGGTGCAAGGGCACCATTGGGGTACAAGGCTCTAAAAAATGGGTCTTTGGGATGATTATTTATTTTTATGTTACATTGTATCTCTTTTTGTGTAAAAATACCTTATAAGGTCACCTTGCATTGTAATAAAGCCTCGATTAGGCCTTGATGTTTGTAGTAAGGCCATAAGGCCAATTTTGTCACAAAGTCCTACAAGGACCATAGTTGATCAATGATAGTCAACCCTTTCCAAACATGTCAAATGGAGGGTCAAAAGTGTCCTAGGATCCTAAAGGTCCTATTTTGGTGGTTGTAAGTTCATAAGGTCATGTGACAAATGCAAAAACTGTTTTAATTGTTAAAAGTTGCTCAAAGGTTACTTTGCAACTTTGACAACTTGGAGTTAGTTTGTAATCCAAATGCCATTTAGGTCCAAATTAAAGATGTGATGGTTGGAAAATGTTCATGACATTTTTTAAGGTCTCTATGAATGATCTGATATGTAACATGAAGAAGAAGGATTTTATTTTATGAAATTATGATTCTTCCTATGCTTTCCATTTTTCTCTAGGGTTGTATAGACATATACTCACTAGGTCATTCAATATGTGACCAAGGATTTGTAGGATGATGATTTAGTTTTCCATTTCATATGACTAGAGGTTATTTGGTGTGCATAGAATTAAGATCCATCAAGTTTGGTGAAGATAGGTTCAAAAGAATTAGAAACCCCAAGGGGTTAGATTCTTATGGCCCTAACCTAACATTACACTATAGGATCTAGCCGATCTTCTAGGGAATTTTAGGACCCTATGTATACTACATTATTCAAATGTTTTTAGACTAGGAAAAGAAATCCATGAATTTTTCCATGATTCCCTAGGCTTGTCATTTGGATGTGACAAGCGAGGAAAATGAAGAAATTATGTTGCAGAGAAGTATAACTAGGGTGTGGTTGAAAACCATTTGTTGTTTCAATATCCTTAGACATAGGAATACTTGGCAATATAAGCCTTTTTCCATGGTAAAATGATTGGTGAAGATTTTAATTCAAAACCCCATTAATTATCCCTATTAGGTCTATTTCGCTTAGTAATGGTTGATCTAGTCAAACTCAAAACCTAGATCCAATTTTGACTTATTTTATAGTGTTGCCAAAATGGTGTTATAATTTGTGATTTATTTGAGCCTTGTTAATGTAATTTGGAAGTAGGGTTCATAAAGGGAAGTTTGAAGGGCTAATTGAATTAGGTCACCTAGTAGGCCTAATTAGGCTAAACCACATTATGGGTCTTTTTTAGTGTTTTCAAGAGGGTAATTTGGATAGTTGGATTTTTTTAGGCATGAAGGAACACCCACACATGTTCTCTACAATACTGGTGATGAGATCCTAATTTGCAAGGGGATAGGTTACTTGGAAGGTCTTTATGGAAATAAGGCTTGTTGCGAGGAGTGTTAGAATGATTTTAGAATAACTGAGAGGGAGGTGAATCAATTATCCTTAGGTCCAGATGTAATAATTAAAATTTATAACTTTTCAACAAACTTAGATCTAATCAAAAAATTACTCAGTCTATATTGAATATATTAAGAACATAAAACTCGCAGTCCATTATCCAAAAGTAATCAACTTGCAGAATATAAATCTTTCAACAATAATCACATCAAAAAACATTCACACAAGTATAACACTGGGATTTAACGTGGAAACCCAATTTGGGAAAAAATCACTTGTAACATACTACTGATTTTCACTCTTCTGAAGTGAGCTCTATGAGAAGCCAACCCTGTTAAAGGTTTGCAACACACACTGTTAGGTGTGAGCCTATTAAAGGATTTAATCACCCTGTTAAGAGTGGTCTGGTTAGAGGGCTTAAGAACATTCTATTAGAATATCACCTTGATTAAAGGGTTTATAAAAATGATTGTTAGGTCAACCTTGATTAAAGGATTTTGACTAATTACAATGGTTAGAAAGTAACAATAGGTTTTGATATGAAATATATAAATCACTTTGCAAATATAGATTTGATTCTCTCATATGTTGATTTACTGATTGGTCTTCATTTCCATCTCCATCCCTAATCTTCTCAAAATTCTCTTCAAGCAATCACCACAACTTTGTTCAACTCTTCACAGCTTCACCTTAGCCTTCTTCTTAGATTCATCAGTTAATTACATCAACCTTTCTTTTCACACTCCTACACAACCTCACAATTAGATCATCCTTATACCTCCTTGATTAGGTAGATTAATCTTTTATTTCTTAATCTCTTCTATAGATTTTAGGTTTAGGTCAGATTCATCGAATCCTTCAATCATTTTATTCTCCTCCTTTTCCTTCTAGATACATCATCAAACTTCTCCTTGAATCCATAATAAAATGGTTTACCATGCATTAAATGCTCCATACCATTCATTAATAATGTCAACACGTTTTACATATCTTCAAGAATTCAACTACGTCGGATGGGATTCTTAATTCATTCACAAACTATAAATTACTAATACTCAATCAATACTATGTTCATCTCTTGGATCATTACTAGATATCTCATTCATCGCTAAAACTTTCCTTCTTGGAAAATACTGTCTTCACCCAGTTAATTATCTCTTTCTCAGCAATTATTGATGCTCGGTCAACACTAAATTTTATCGACTTATACTGGCACTTGGTCAACACTAGCATCACTCGGCTTAAACTAATTTTCTTCACTTTTTCTCAACTAAGCCTATACTCCCATTCTTTCTTCTTCACTTTAAAGATAAACAACACATTACCTTGTCAATGTGCCAACTAATCAAGTACCTAGTATCACATAACTCAACCTTTCCTTATGTCTTCTTGTTATTTCCTCTTTTTAATTGCTCTTCATCAATCAAAAGATATGGTATTGTACAAGATAGCAACTATCTTACTAGTTAAGGTTTGACATCAATGACAATATAACAATTGTTTCAATTGTAGTTTCCAACAATCTCCCTCTTTGGCATTGATGGAAACACCACATGATTTACCATACAATCCAAAATCTCTGTGTATTCAATCTTCATTAATATCCTTAGATTCATTATGATTCTCATCAAATATTTTGTAGTCTATCAACTTTACTAAATCTCTCCCTCTATATCTCTCCCTGTGGTTAGGGTCATTTACTATATCTCTTCCTTAGGTTCATTGAATCTCTCCCTCTTTGACAACAATGCCAAACAAACTTTTATCTTTCACTCACATCTTTACCATGTAGATATCTTCATGTCCATTTTATGATTTGTATGCTCCCTTTGTCATATTTCTTATGATTGATTTACATCTTTTTCTTTACTTCTCACAACTTTATGGGACTCCTAAAGTGTGACCTCTTTTGCATCAATTTGTCAGATATTTTGATTAGCACATTTGATGTACTACTCCTATGTATTACTAGGTAGCCTCAGTTATGGGAATCACCCCTAATTTACCTCTAGGTATTCATGAGCATCTTTAGGTAATGATTTTGTGAATATATCTACTAATTTCTCCTTTGCATTCACATATTCCAATCTCACTTCTTTGTCTTGAACTACTTCTCTCAAGTAATGATACTTGATAACAATATGCTTAGTCTTAGTGTGCATAACATGACTCTTTGTTACATTTATATCACTTATGTTATCATAGAAAATAACAACCAGCTCAGTGATTTCCTCCTTCATACATTTTAACAATTTCTTGATCCACACTAAATTTGAACAATTCACTATTGCTGCTACATATTCAGCTTTAGCTGTAGATTGGGAAATGCAGTTTTGTTTCTTTCTTGTCCAAGAGACTATTCTCTTTCTTAGAAAGAATGCACCACCACTTGTGCTCTTTCTTTCATCCACATTTTGTGCCCAATCTGCATTAGTGTAAACTTTTAGTTAAAACTTATCATTTTTCTTGTAATTGTATGCACCCTAAAATGGTCGCCTAGACTTTTGGACCCATTCTTCAATTTATCAATTTCATGAATCAATGCTTAGCACGGTGGGAGAGAGTAGCATGAGATGATGCCACAGAGATCTAGAGGGAGGCGGCATGGGAGGCATATTATCATGGTCTATACATAGTAGCCATACTTGAGGGTCAGAGAGTGCCACTCTACTCTGAGAGGGCTAGGAGATAGGACATGGCAGGTGACAGGATGGGCCCACCGCCTCCACCTCCACATGATGGGGTGAGTTAGTCCTAGGTCTATGGATTAGATTTATAGGCATATCTTGAGACTCTAATCAAAATTTTGGGATCTCACATTGTACTTGTATCATGATATATATATGAGATTACTAGATTTTTCATGTATCTTGTGTACTTGTCTCACTTGTGATGGATGTTTCAGTATGTTGTCTTGTTATATTGCTCAAATGTATGATATATGTGATATTTATTATTAAACTTTTGTGATACTTTTTGTTGATATTGTATCATGTGATATTTTGTTACATAGTGGTGCTATACTTTTCCTTGATACAATAATTCACACCATATTGCATGACCTTTCATCCAGCATCGCACGATGCTTTCTTGAATGGATGTGTGATCTTTTCTTGGCTTATGAACTATCACATGATATAATGTATAACATATGTGTGATACTTTAAAACTATTCCACTTTGAATGCATACTTTAAAACCATTTTGAATGTATAACATTTCTTGGACATGACAGTGAGTTATGAGATCTATTGCTTTATGGATGGATTTTCTGGGTATAATCAGATCAAGATAGCTCCTGAAGATCAAGAAAAGATTGCATTCAATTGTGCATAGGGTACCTATTGTTGGAACTATACATATGTGTGATACTTTAAAACCATTTTGAATGTATAACATTTCTTGGACATGATGGTAGGTTATGAGATCTATTCCTTGATGGATGGATTTTCTAGGTATAATCAGATCAAGATAGCTCCTGAAGAACAAGAAAAGACTGCATTCACTTGTGCATGGGGTACCTATTGTTGGAACTTTATGCCTTTTGGATTAAAAAATGCAGGAGACACCTATCAACAAGCTATGACAACTATTTTTCATGACATGATTCATAAAAACATGGAAGATTATGTGGATGATACCTTGGCCAAATCTAAGAAAAGAGACACACACTTAGGTGATTTTCTTAGTAAGGCTGCCCTCACAGGTAGACTTGCTAAATGGATGATGATTCTTTTAGAATTTGACATATAATATGTTGGAAAGTTGTCTATATTGAGATATATGACTAGATATGGTGTTTTCATTATGGCAACAAAGTCATATAGCAGTTTGGAGTCAGTGCACTAAGTGGAAAGATCAGAATTTAGTTAAGTGTTGAAGATTGGACAACATACAAAGTACCAGAGACTCAGAGAATCAGCACATGTGTGTATGGATGAATTAAGGTATGCACCCTAGAAGTTAAGGTTGTTAGACTATACTTATGCTTAGTCTTATAGTGCATAAGTAGATATGCAAAGATGTGAAAGTTATAGTTAGTTGAAGTTGCACAGCCAGTGTGTGCCAATAGAGAATAGAACATAGAGCTGACAGTGACTATTTTGGTTTGTGATTGTAAATTAATGTTGTAAAGGCTATGCACCCATTGTATTTAGGTTGCCAAAATATGTACATGTATAATTGTAAGCACACTTAAGCCAATTCTTTTGGAAGCATTATTTGTAATTAGTTATAGGGCCAACCTAATTGTATATTTGGTATGAGTGCATAAATATAAGGTGCACCCACTGTAATCAGTATGGAAGTCAAGAAAGTTGTAATAAAGTTGTGATAAGTAGAGTAGAGGTATGCAAAGTGAGCATAAGATGTATTAGAGCTTTGCTAGAGGTCAAAGCATCAGCGTACCAAAGGAACTGATTAGACAAGTAGTGTCACAGCAATAGTTCACCTATAGATATAGTGTGTATCTAACCTCAGAAGGTTGTAGCCTTCATCATTTGAGAAATGAGCTCTAGGAAAATGAGTCCACTCCCCTAACAAGGATCATTTCAAAAGATTCCTAATAGGGTCCGACCCTTAACAAGGTCTACTATACTAAAAGAATTGTAAAGCTACTCCTAACAGGGTAAAGGATCTTCTAACAAGGATCACACAACACTAGTGTAGATTATTAGTGGGTATCAAGTCCCATCGAGGTTTTTACCTATTTGGGTTTCCCTGTAACCATATTGGTGTCATGTGTTGATTTCATGTTTCATATTTATGTTAATGTTTAATTCAATACTTAAGCATTTGTAATTCAGTATTTAGATTAAAGTGAAAAGTTAAAATACAGTGAACACTGATTCACCCCCCCTCTTAGTGTTCCCATTCCTAACAATTGGTATTAGAGCTCTAGTCCTCAGCACATAAGTCTAACCACTTGAGGAGATAATGGACAAAGCAGATATGAAACATTTGAAGAAGAATCTTGAAGCAACTCTTGAAGACCTGGACAATTCAGAAAGAGAAATTGAAGAACTAAAAGAAAAAGTCAGCAATGCTCAATTAGTTATCAAAATACAAAGAAAAGATTTGAAAGGACACTCTAATAGTGAACTTGAAGAAAAATTCAAAAAGTTGAGTGAAGAAAATGCATCTCTATTGAGTCATCTTGAAGGATTAGATGACAAACTGATGAACAATCAAGATGTCTACAATGAACAAGTCAAGGAGAGCCTTTAACTGAATGAAGAACTAAGGGAAGCTAACTTAGAAATCTTGGAGCTAAGAAATATCAAAGAGAGCTTGGAATCTGAATTGAAGAAGTCAAAGGATCATATTGACAAATTACACACCAGTGCTAAATTGGTAGAATCATAGTTTTATGCAAGAAGTATCAAAGGAGACACTAGATGTATTGGGTACAATGAAGCACAAAATCAGATTGATAGTATGTGAGCAAGAAAGGATTCACAAAAGGACTTTACTGATACTAGGACGATTGAAGATCAAACCAAAGACAAAAGTGATCCTCCTAAGAATCAGCGCAAGCCTGTAGAATGCACATGTTTTGCATGTAACAAGCATGGACACATTGCAAGGAATTGTACAGAGGTAAAACCCTTCAATGGTTACTATTATACATGTAATAGATTTGGTCACAGAGAAATAGATTACAAGACTAGTAAGAAGAATAGGATTCAACATGATCAATGAAATCAGAATGAGACCAATGCAAGAAGTTCTCAAAATGTTACATGTTAGATATGTAACAATAATGGTCACTCAACTAGAACATTTAGAATGGTGACTCATGTCAATGCACCGAGGAATAATAGACCTCCATTGATTTGTCACACCTGTAACAAGGCTAGACATATCTCAAAGTTTTGTAGATCAAGGACGCAAGGCCAAGAAAGCCCTAAAAAGGTCAAAGAACTAGTTTTGGATCTTGAAGCTGAAGTCAAGTTTGTAAAAGCCTTAGAGGATGTGAGCATGATTTGGTCAGAAGGAAAGAAGGACAATGCTATTGAGAATGTATTGGATGCACCCTCTACATATACATAAATGGCCCTCAGGGTCATGGGGGAGCTAATTTAGCTCTAGACCCTTGCATGGATGGTGTACTCATCCTCAGAGTATGCACCTTAAGACTTAAGCTATTGGAGTGTATAGGAACTATTGTACAAGAGTGCACATGCTGATTGTTAGTGAAACTCAAGTTTGAAAATTTGAAGTGACAGCCTGGTTTACATGAGTTGCATTAATGGTGAATTTCTTACTTTAAGTACACATAAAGTTGTCTGTTCACTCATTGCATTCATACTTAGAGAGATTGGAGAGAAGATTGAGCCTTGGAAGTTGTTAAGATTTGGAGATTAAATTATCAGTGTTTACAGTGCATTTGATTGGTTGCAGAAACCCTAGCTCATTGCACCAATTCAGAAACCATCAGAACATCTCAGAGATCATTTGGAAAGCAAATATCAAGTAAGTCATGGCCACTCCTATTGTTTTTGATGTTGCTGAGAAGAAGAGGTATATTTTCAAGAGGCACCCATTTAAATCAACCCTAGATGATTTAGAGGGAGATTTCTCCCACACACCGATGGGTGTCATGCATGTAGAAGACATAAGGGCTTACATCTATTGTAAGAAGGAACCTGTTGGACTGGATAGGTTAAGGGTGCACATGGACACAATGTTGAAACTAGACAAAAATTTCATAGATGAATACATAAAATGGAATGATCACCCCATTGTTGAATATGCCACGACATATGAATTCTATGAAACTAAATGGATAAAGATATTGTTGAGTAGAATCCATGATGACTTGTTTTGGATTGGAGATGTACTAGTAAGAATAACAAGAGACCTAATTCATGAGATGACAGGCCTCTCTAAGATAGGCACCATCCTTCCTATGGGTAAGGATGTCAGGAAAATGGTGGAGAAAGTGTGTAAATCTAGAAGTGATAAGTGTGGCATGACCATTGAGCCTATAGAGAAACCAAACATCAAGTTGATATCAATGATATTGGGTTACAAATTTCATCATACCAGTAGGGTGAATAGTGTGTCTGCAGGCACTATTCTAGTAGCCATCCATCTTGTGCAATAAGATGGAGAGTTCAACTTGTGTGAGATCTTATGCACATAGTTGATAGACAACATCAAGGCTGTCAAACATGATAAGACTAAGGTATTCAGGTTTGGGTCCCTAATCATCTATATGTACCTTCATATAGTTGGTAAGGTGTCAGACTTGTATCTAGACAAGTCCATTCCTACCATGCCATAGATATCAAACAAGGCATCCACAGAAAGCACACTGAGAGATTACATTACTTTGGAATTGAAGACTTTCAAAGAAAGAATGTAGATGAGGTACATGATTCCTGAGATTATTGTATAAAAGTATAAGGATATAATATGCTTCATGGTGGAGATTGATTCTACATGTATGGAAGCTGTGGAGCCTAGAACCAAGTGGATTCATCCACTTGGGTATGAAGTTGAAGAACAAGTCCTTGAAGCTTATGCACAGGTACTTCTATCAGCCCCTAAGGATGACAATGAACCTAGGTGGAGAACCTATGAAGAAAAGACTAGAGAAGTTGATGCTAAGCTGAACAGTGTTGTAACAAAAAGAAAGGTTGCAAAGGTCACATCAGAGATCCTAAGAATTCATGGTGTATCACAAGTAGACCTTGATAAAGAAAGGGATGAGAAGATTGCCCTAGAATTGAAGAGCACAATAGAAGAACAAGAAGATCCCAAATTAAAAAGGATAAAAATAGAAAAAGATAACAGTCAGAAGGATAAAGAAGATAGTACTCCTTCTACACCCAAACATACTCCTCTGGAGTATAAGCCTTTATTCAAGAGGAAGAAAGAAGAAAGCACTAGTCATCCATCCTCACAAGCATTAAGGAGAAAGAAAAACACTCAAGCACCTCCTCAGGTAGGATTCAAACCTAGCCTCAAAGTTCTAAATGCAGGAATTGTTGATGAGGGAAGAATTGATCAAATAGGGAAGTTCTATGAATCATATAGTGAGATTGATAAGTCTAAAATTCATGGTATGATTATCAAACATATGATAAAATTCAAGAAGACAGTTCTTGAATTGAAAATAGAAATTCTAGATAATGTATGGGACATTATAGAAAACCTTAAAAGACAAGAAAATGAAGAAGACCTAAGGATCGGAGAAAAAGTGCTAGAAGACACTTTGCCTATATGTTCTAAAGAAGAAGTGGATCTGATATTGAGTTTGGTGAAGCCACACCTTAGAACAAAGATGAGAACTCTTCACATTATGAACAAAGATTATGATTTGATAACAAAGGAAACAAAGAAGGCCCTTGAGAAGGTGTTGTTGGAACAACAGATCAAACCACCTACTGCACCCATCACCCATGCACCCATCAAGGAAGATAAAGTGGCAAAGCCCACTAATATACCAATGATAGGTCCTTATGACTTAGGGCCCATAGTAGAAACTCAAACAGAAGTAGATTAGTTTGTGCCTATGATAGAATCACCCAAAGATCGCACAATTATCATAGATAATGTGTAAATAGCCATGGCGGCTACTGATAAGGAGTTGGACAAGTTTGAGGAAGAAGAAATCTTATGCAGCAATACCCCTCCCTCTTAGCAAGAAGAAGTAGTCATACAAGATGTATCTAATGAAGAAAAGAAAGGAGTAGAGATAGAAAAGAAAGATGAATCCTCTATTGATTTGGTCAAGGTGAAACAAGAGATGATGGATAACACTCCCATCACTCCCTCCTCAGCATTGTTGTCAAGTTTCACACCTGACACTAGTGGTTTGGACTCTTGGAAGGAAGAGGACTTGATTAAGTTCAACATCCTAGCTATGGAGAAGGCCAAGGAGAAGCAAGTAATGAGGAATCCTCTCCTGGTAGAATCAGTAAATATTTTGAATAGTTTTCTACCAGAGGATAAGAAGATGGAAAATGTATATTCAGTTGATGATGTGAGCATAGTCATCTCTCAGTTCAAAGTTAATTTTTGCAGCTTAGAAGAATCTACGGCCATAGTGGCATAGGAGAAATACTTAAAGAAGAGACTCAATGAATTGATAAGTAATTTTTCACTAGACTTGACCTCTCTTAAGTTTGGTCAGACATCATTGAAGTAATTTGTAGATCAAGGAAGGAAAGTCATTGTAGAATCCATGGATTAGGATAAGTTCACTGATGCCCATCTTAAGAAGATCAAAGATGTAGAGGCAATGATTGAGAAGGTGAAGATTTCAATGCATGACACATCCACTGATGTGAACATATGCAACAATGTCTATCAAGGACAGTTGGATATAATTGAGAAGGCAAAAAAAGAAATGGAAAATATAAGGTCTAGATAGACTCGGTTGAGGAATGCTCTTGTACCCTCTCTAAACATTCTCAGTTAGAACATAAAGGAGATTGATACAACCATGATAACTTATGATCAAGGTTATCTGATAACCTTGGAAGAAGGAGATCCAGAAACTCAAGATTGCATATCCGAATGTTTTTCCTCAGTAAGTGTATGTAGATAAAGTTTTTGATGCACCTTTGTCATTAATGTCAAAGGGGGAGTTATATAGAATATGGAGTACACATATGTATAGAGTATAAAGATATATAAAAGACAAAATTTTTTTGTAGTAAGGGATAGTTAGAGACTTAGCCATATTCCTTTGTTGCCATCAATGACAAAGAGGGAGATTGTTGGAAAGTTGTCTATATTGAGATATATGACTAGATATGGTGTTTTCATTATGGAAACAAATTCATATAGTAGTTTGGAGTTAGCGCACTAAGTGGAAAGATCAGAATTCAATTAAGTGTTGAAGACTAGACAGCATACAGAGCACCAGAGACTCAGAGCATCAATGCACATGTGTACAAATGAATTAAGGTATGTGCCCTGGAAGTTAAGGTTGTTAGACTATACTTATGCTTAGTCTCAGAGCACATAAGTAGATATGCAAAGATGTGAAAGTTACATTCAATTGAAGTTGCACAGCCAATGTGTGCCAATAGAAAATAAAGCATAGAGCCGACAGTGACTATTTTGGTTTGAGATTGTAAATTAATGTTGTAAAGGCTAAGTGCCCATTGTATTTAGGTTGCCAAAATATGTACATCTATAATTGTAAGTATGCTTAAGCCAATTCATTTGGAAGCATTATTTGTACTTAGTTATAGGGCCGACCTAATTGTATATTTGGTATGAGCACATAAATATAAGGTGCACCCATTGTAATCGATATGGAAGTCAAGAAAGTTGTAATAGAGTTGTGATAAGAAGAGAAGAGGTATGCAAAGTGAGCATAAGATGTATTAGAGCTTTTCTAGAGGTCAAAGCATCAGCACACCAAAGAAACTAATCATACAAGCAGTGTCACAACAATAGTTCACCTACAGATATAGTGTGTATCTAATCTCAGAAGGTTGTAGCCTTCATCATTTGAGCAGTGAGCTCTAGGATAGTGAGTCCACTCCCCTAATAGGGATCATTGTAAAATAATCCTAATAGGGTCTGACCCTTAACAAGGTCTACTATACTAAAAGCATTGTAAAGCTACTCCTAACAAGGTAAAGGATCTTCTAGCAAGGATCACAAAACACTAGTGCAGATTATTAGTGGGTATCAAGTCCCACTAGGGTTTTTACCTATTTGGGTTTCCTCGTAACCATATTGGTGTCATGTGTTGATTTCATGTTTCTTGTTTATGTGAATGTTTAATTCAGTACTTAAGCATTTATAATTCAATATTTAAATTAAAGTGAAAAGTTAAAATACAATGAACACTGATTCACCCCCCCTCTCAGTGTTCCCATTCCTAATAGAATATGTTGAGCACAAAGCTATAAAAGGACAAGCCATAGCCAATCAATTGGCTGATTTCCCAATTCAAGATAGTACACCTATTCAAGTTGACTTCCCAGATGTGCATCTCATGTACATGACTAAAAGAACATGGAAGATGTTCTTTGATGGATCTTTTATGCAAAATGGTTCTCAAGCTGGTGTGTTGTTTGTTTCTCCTCATGGGTACACGATCCCTAAGTCTTACAAGTTATTATTCCCATGTACAAACAACATTGCTAAGTATGAAGCTTTGACAAATGGGCTCAAGATGGCCATAGAATGGAGAATCAAAGAGCTACACATCTATGGGGATACACAACTGATAGTCAACTAGGTCAATGAAGAATATCAAACAAAAGATGAGAAACTGGTACCTTAGAAGAAAATGGTTGATTCATAGAGATGATATTTCACATTTGTCACATTTCAGAAAATCCCTAGAACAAAAAATAAAGTAGCTAATGCTATGGCCACACTTGTGTCACTTCTTTAGTTAGAGCAGCATGAATCCAGATTTGAATTCCTAGTGGAAGAGCTACATTATCCTATCTATGACTACCAAGAAAGCCATGTTATATGTACCCTTGTTGGTCATGAGTCCTCCCATTATGGTGTCATTTACTCATACCTTCATGATGGCATTATCCTTGATACCTTTAACCACTCTGAATGAAGAAACCTTACCTGAAATGCCTCTTGCCATTCCCTTATCTCTGGTGATTTGTATAGGAGGGGTCTAGATGGGACACTTCTTAAATGATTAGAAAATGAAGAATCTGATCAATTGTTAGTTGACATTCATGAGGGAATCTATGGGGGACATTCCAATGGTCTTTCCATGGCCCGAAGGTTTCTTAGAGTGGGGTACTATTGGCCTACCATGTAGATGGATGCAGTAGCTTTTGCAAAGTCATCAAAAAAGTGTCAAAAACATGGTCACCTGATACATGCTCTAGGCAGAGAGCTTATTCCTTCTATATCTCATTGGCCATTTCAGCACTGGGCCTTTGATCTTGTTGGATAGATTCATCCCAACTCATCAGGTGGACACAAATTTATCATCACTACTATTGACTACTTTACTAAATGGGTAGAAGCTGTCCTACTTTTTGTTGTCTCAGGTAAGACAGTTTCTCTTTTTATCCTGAACCATATCATCTGTCGATATGGAGTGCCTTTTGAGATTATCACTAACAATGGAGGTTAGTTCAAAAATAAGGACCTTAAACAACTCTACCAAAAATTCAAGATTAAACAACATTGGTCCTCCATTTACTTCCCACAAGGAAATGGTTAAGTAGAGGCATCAAACAAAACCATTCTTAAAATCCTCCATAGAACAACTCATAGGAATGGTAGATATTGGCATTAAAGATAAATCTAGCTTTGTGGGCTTATAGAATGAGTATTCATACTCCTACAAGGGCTACTCCTTTTGCCCTTAATTATGGTGTTGAAGCAGTGTTACCTTTAGAGGTTTAGATTACTTCACTTAGAGTTTCCCTCAAAGGTCTAGTGACATATGAAGACTACTGCACCATGAGACTCCAAGAGTTAGAACTTCTAGATGAAAAATGTCAAGCATCATTTGACCATATGAGGGTTTACCAAAAGTGCATGTCCAAGGCCTTCAACAAAAAGGTTTTCCCTAGAGAATTCCAAGTGGGAGATCTTCTCCTATGTGAAAATCCTAAGAACCAACAACATAGAGATCAAAAGGGAAAATTTGAACCTAATTGGCTTGGACCTTACATCATTACTGTAGCTTTTGGGATAGGTGCTTATTTATTATCTATTGAAGAGGGAGAGCAGCTCCCTGATCCTATCAATGTCTTGCACCTGAAGAAGTTCTATCCATGATGCCTATTTTGTCTGGGGGCATCCTCTGTAGATATTTATTGATCCTAAAAAAATTCCAAAAAAATTCATATATGATGCTGAAAAACTCCTAAAAAGAATATAAAGTCCTTAAAAAAATTTAAAATTTTTTTTAAAAAATTGCAAAAAATTCAAAAAAATAGAAAAAGTGCCTTGGTGAAAACCTAGAAATAGGCACCTTGGTAGCAAAAATACAAAAAAATTGAAAAAATCAAAAAAATCTACCAAGTGGTGAAAACTTGGAAACAGGCACTACTTGAGGCCTTCGTACTCTTGTTTCTTAACACTCGTCCTCAACACTTAGCCTTTCTCCATCATGCCTTGTCCTTGTTGCCTTGGTTTGGAATTGGTCTTTGTCTTTTTCTAAGGGGCATAACTATGTTAGATTTGGTCTCTTGGATGCGTTATTCTTTAGGACATCTCACAAATGGTGCTTTCCAACACCTCCCCAACTATGTTTTTTAACATTTGCCTAGCGTCAAGTGTTTCTCAACACTTATCAGATATCCTATCTGTAGTCTATAATGATACAATATTTTCCACTGACAGATGCGATACTCAAAATTTGACTCTATGACCTACACACACACTTAAACACTTGACTTGCTGAGACTTGCTTGACTTTATTTCTTTGTGTGCTGTCTATGATGATTTCTTTGATGAGTGTTCTCTCCCTAGTAGTTTTCAATGATGTCGAGCTAGAAGAATAGGGGCACAAGGACATGTTTTGTTTATTTTCTGCCTATGGTTATATCTTGTTGATCCTAACTATCATGAGAATTCATGCTTGTTCCACTTGACACTAGGATCTACAATGTATTATCCTTGACTATTTTCTGCAAGTGCATGCTTGTAGTCATCTTGAATTTCTTGTGTCTCGATGCGAGCATAATCTTGCTATACCAAACTTAGGGAACCTCACTGCACTAGTCATCTTGACCTACATGTCTTTGATGCCTAGGTGGGATTACCACATCCCTATCTAATATAGATCATATTCAGATTCACATAGTTATACTAGTGTGTATTGTATGATCTTGCAATGCTAGCAATAAAGTTTGATGATGATTATTAGAGTCTAATGGCTTTGTGACCTTGCAAGTAAACCAATTTTCAAAGTAGCTTGCATTCTTAAGTTCATGTTAGTTTAGTTTGCATCTTGCATATGGAGAGAGCTCTCCTTTCATCTTTCACGAACTTGTTGGTCAACTATAGTCACCTTTCACTTTTTCTTGATCATGTATTTCACTTCTTGTCTTTCATATCACATCCTTTTCCTATCATCACAAGGGGTTAATCTTATCATCATATCTATTATCATAAAGAGATCATTTTCAGAAACATGAGTCTATATCATAAACATGAGGACTAAATATACATCTATGAGAGAGATTATACATGAGCATATATAAGCATATATCATACATTTGAGATATATAACAAGACAATATATTGAAACATCCATCACAAGTGAGACAAGTACAAAAGATACATCAAAAATCTAGTAATCTCATATATATCATGATACAAGTACAATGTGAGATCCCAAAATCTGGATCAAAGTCTCAAGATATGCCTATACATCTAATCCCTAGACCTAGGACTGACTTGCCCCATCATGTGGAGGTGGTGGTGGTGGAGGTGGTGGGCCCATCCTGTTGCCTGCCATGTCTGATCTCCCAGCCCTCTTAGAGTAGATTTGTGCTCTTTAACCCTCAAGTATGGCTACTATGTATAGACCATGATAATATGCCACATGTGCCGCCTCCCTCCAGATCTCCATGGCATCATCTCATATTTCTCTCTCCCACCTTGCTATCTCAGCTCGTGCATCTACTAGCTACAGATCCCATATGGAAATGGTAGTCCTCAACTATTGTACCTTGGTCTCTAAGACCTAAATCCTAGCACAGAGATCCTCTCCTCCCCTATCCGTAGGCTGCTCCATCCACCTGTTGGTGAGCTAGCCTCACCTCCTCCTCCTCATCATTTGATACCTATCTCTGTGACCATCTCCAGCCACCGGATCTAGCTCCCTACCCTATTGCTACTCTCCTCACTCCTCTATCTCCCCCATCATCATCATCCCCATCAGATACCTCTAGCTATGCATTTGGAACCATAAACCTAGGAAATGGGCATCTCCAATGCTCTACTCTATACGCAGCATTTGCACCTACATCTACCATATTGGGTAGATAATCCCATGGCTCTTTGCATAACCCTGTTGTCTCCTATGCCACCTACTCATAGTCCAACATTGACAACCACCCCAATCCCTCATCCTTCCTAACCTAGGTGTATGTGGTAGTGTCCACTGGTACCCTTTGCTGATGACCGAACTACCTCCATACTTGAGTGATAACAAAATGCTCGATGATCTTTGAATGTCAACCTAGTAGTGGTTAGATGCACAACATGTACCTAAGCTCATGATCTCTATCACCCTACTGCTCACATTGCCTATATGGCCTCCACTTGAAGGCTGTCAATTCATCTAATAGCCTCCTCTAATAAGAAAGATCACCATTATGAGGTTGGGTGATGAATCCTATATACTTGTATATATAGGGGTGTCTCTACTCCTGAGGCTATACTCATGGTCACACAATGGCTATGTGCTCCCACACCCATAACTGTTCTAGGATGGCCCTGCATGCCCAATATTTGTCATCCCTATATACAATCTCATGTAGCTCATGGTACATGTCTACTAGGATGGCTGGGGCCCATGCCATCCATCTCAGGTGTGCCACCAAGTCTGCCACCAACCTACCCCAACCTAGTGGGAAACCCCTCTGGCTCCTATCGATAATCAAAGCCTGTGCTACTATCGAGCACACGATACACACCACTAGGTAATGCTGACCATACTCCTCTATCAGCCGGTCCCAGCTGAGATGCCTATCAATGATGGTCACATCCTAGAATAGGTCTTGAATGGTCTGTCTCCCATCTGTGGGAGTCTGATCATAGTATACCTATGCCAACAAAAAATCATGTCAATTTTCATCAAATGGAAACATTACATTAATGAACATCTATAAGCATAATTATACTCACCACATCACCATGGTTGGGTACACATAGGATCCGATAGACATCCTCTAGTGTGATCAACGCCTCTCCAGTTGGTAGATGGAAGGTGTTATGCTCATTGTGCCACCTCTCTACCAATGCTGTCAGCAACCCATGGTTTTCCCGTATATGGGGCATGTCCAATAGGTACCCGAACCCCATACTAATCAATTCATCTCTTCCTAGATCATCTAGATCCTGGATGTAGCATAGCCTAACCACCCTCGATGCTCTGATTGTGAGCACTGAAAAAGCCTCCTGCAAGCCATAAACCCACAACCCAAATGTCATAATATATCATGATGGATGACTAAAATCAATAAAAGTAATATCAAACACAAAAAATGTATGTACCCATGTTATTTTGATCAAATTAAAACTACATGATATTTCTTATTATACTCTTGCGATACTTTTTGTTGATATTGTATCGTGCGATAGTTTTTTACATAATGGTGCAATAATTTTCCTTGATATGATAGTTCATACCATATCACATGACTTTTTGTCTAGCATCGTGCGATGCTTTCTTGAACAAACATGCAATCTTTTCTTAGCTTATGAACTATCACATGATACAATGTATAACATATGTGCAATACTTTAAAACTATCATCTGATGTTTCACATAAGAATAATTTGAAAACTTTAAAAACATGTTTTAAATGCAATAAATGACTCAAACAACTAGTTTTTTTGAAAACTTACTGGGGCACCATACTGAGGAGGCTGGTTGTGCAATTGACTATGCTCAAATTGATGTGTGTGGATGGGAATCA
Source organism: Chamaecyparis obtusa (assembly GCA_027943335.1). NCBI lineage: Eukaryota > Viridiplantae > Streptophyta > Pinopsida > Cupressales > Cupressaceae > Chamaecyparis > Chamaecyparis obtusa. Next base: position 353,180 of record BSBK01008435.1, on the reverse strand, counting down.
CTACCTATTGAGCCATAATCTCTCTCTAATCTCTCAAAGTTCTCAAAATCACAATAAGACAAATGAATTTGAAAATGACCTTTTTACCGCTTATATAGCATTTTGACTTTTTGACCTAATTTCCAAAACATCTTAGAATTTCACAAAAATTGCACCCCTGGCTAATGTCGATGTCTTGGATTCATTTTTGGGATCGAAATTGAAATTTGAGTTCATCTTGATAGTCAAAATTGCATTTTAAAATTTCTCCTTCTTCTGCACAGTTGGCTGATCGTTTGAGGCCTGATCCTTCAATCTTCACTGGGGCATCTTCATTTCTTCATCTCCATCTCTCTCACTACCCTAGTCTTCCATTCATCTCCTTCACTTCATATCTCTGAGGTTTGACTTCATCTTTATCCTATATCTTTCTCAGTCAAACCTAGTCAAACTAGGGCATATCTTCACTGCTTGATGGTTATTCTATCATCTTTTCATCTTCGATTATGATTTCTAGTGATTTGATCATGTTGCTTCTGCATTCCCTCTACCTGATTTCAATTTCAATCTTGAGGGGATAGTACCTATCAAACTTTAATCCTTGATTCAGTTTTATCAAACCTTTCTTGAGATTCTTATCTCTTATCTTAGACTTGACAATTACCTATTTACAGGGGTGTTGGCCTTGTCTTTTTCAATCAGCTTATCTTTGTCCAGATGTGTTCCCATCCATCAAACACACATCTGGGTTGTTTTGTGATCCCAAATTGATCTCACACTTCAACTTCATTCTTTGAGTACATGTGATCCCAAATCGATCTCACATTAGTCCAATAGGGGAAAATGTATGCACCCTAAAATGGTCGCCTAGACTTTGGGCCCCATTCTTCAATTTATCAATTTCTTGAATCAATGCTTTGCAATATTTTACAAATTAAATCAATTTCCTTGATCAAATCCTAATTCTATCATTTATTCAATTATATTCTATGGGCTAACCATTTTATCCTAAGTCTTTATTTAATTAAAAGGAATTCCCTCCCCTTTTATTAAATAAAAATCCCCCACTTACCTCTTATCCTAAGTTGCACAAATAAAGCATTATTCCTATTTTATAAAAAAGAAGAAAAGGCCTTTTTGTCTCACATGGGGCACAAACATGAACACTTCTTTCTCATTGGAGGAGACTTGTGCACATGGATTGCTCCCACTTTCAAACTCCACCCTTGATCAAATCTTTTGCCTCTTAATCTCTATGGTCCATTTATCTTTAAAAGAAAATCTCTTTTCTCATTCAAAGGATCCCACTCTTTATGCTAATGTTGTGCTATAGGTTTTCTTGGTGACTTTGGAGCTTTGGAGAGCTTGTTGCATTCTAGTCTCATTCTAGTCTTCATTCTCACATTATAGTTTAGTTTCTTTCATTTTCATTCTTAACTTAGTTTCCTTTCAAGTTCTAGCTTAGTTCATATAGCTTAATTAGTAATGGCTTGTAATAATTTCATTTCCATAGCTTAGTTGCATTTTTCATTCTAGCATAGTTGCATTTCATTTTCATCAAAATTCTTGAAGATATTGGCATTCTTTCCCTTGTCTCTTTGAATCTCCCATTGCATGGTTTACTAGCAAGGTTATATGCTTAATAGCTCTAGTTGAGAGACCTCTAAATGCCCTTGCACTCCATGCCTAGGGAGCTCTAGGTCACTTTCTCAAGGTTTCCAATCCATGGATACTCTTGGAAGTAATGACTTAGAGAAGTGCACATTTTGAGTGTACAGTAATACAATCTATAGTCCTCTGTTCCTTTTAGATATCTCAATATACTTTTCATTGTCATCATGTGACTCTCCTTAGGATTTGCAAAAAATATTTTAACAATCCCAACTACTAGGGCAATATTCGGTCTACTATGGACAACTTATTGTAGCTTTTCAATCATAGATCTATACAAGGTTTGATTTACTTTAGTTGTATCATCAGTTTTTGATAAATTTTGTCCAGTAGCCATAGGTGTACTTACTGGTCTGGAATCTTCCATACCAAAAAAATTTAGTATCTCCTTGACATACTTAGATTGAGTAATATAGATATCTTTCTTCATCTGATATACTTACAAACCAACAAAAAACTTTGATCTCACAAACCATAGACATTTCAAATTTAGTTTGCATCTCATTTGAAATTTTTTGACATAGGGCATCTTGTCCTCCAAATATGATGGAATCAACAAATATTTCAACTAACAATATCCCTTTACCTTTTTCAGTCTTCAAGTATAGATTGATGTTGTCATTTGTCCTTACAAATCCAATCTTTATCAGATAATTATGTAGTCTCTCATACCATGATCTGGGAGCTTGTTTCAATCCATACAGTGCCTTATGTATTTTTCAAACCATATTCTTCTTATTTGGGTGAAAAAATCCTTCTAGTTGTTCAATGTATACCTCTTCTTCTAGTATTCCATTCAGAAATATAGATTTGACATCCATTTGATACACTTTGAATCCTTTAAAAGCTATATATGCAAGTAGAGTCCTCACTCCTTCCAATCTTGCAACTGGGGAAAATGTCTTCCCATATTCAATGACTTCTTCCTATGCATATCCTTTGCATACAAATCTATCTTTGTTCCTAGTGACTTCTCCATGTTCATTTAGCTTATTTCTAAATACCCATTTTGTTCCAATAGCATTTTTGTCTTCTGGTCTCAGCACTTGTGTCCACATTTTATTTTTCTCTATCTTCTCTATGTTGGATATTTCTAATGCATGAGAAGGTGATTGAAACATTTAATATGTTTAATCACTATGTTACTAAATGGTCACTCATACTGTTGTCATCTATGTTTTGTCACTGATGTCAACATATATTTCTGTGAGGAAATCGGGCTGCTTACCATAGTGTACAGACAATGTACATGTGTTTCAGATGCTATGAAGACAAAGGAGAGTTAAAGAAGGTGTTGTGATCTTATATCCAAGATCACATTATGTAATGTTTCATATTGGATGAGTTACATATGTTTTGGTGAAGACTGGTCACTGGACTATGATAGTGAGAAATGTTAGAGTTAGTCTTTGTGTTTTTGGTATATCTTCTTGATGATATGGATTTAGGGCATGCGAAGTTGAGGTATGACAGACAAGGTATTGAAGGATTTTCATTGCTTAGTGCAAGGTACAAAATGTTTGGTGACATCATCTATGACGTGTGTTCTGGAGAAGACTTATTTGGAAGCTAACTCATGAGATGTAGCATGCATTTTGTTTTGCAAATGTAAATTAAGGATGTCGGTCCTTAATTATTGTAATAAAATCATTGCATACTTTTTTTAGATGTCATGTGTATCTTAGCAAGGGTTTATGTAGTTATTTATAATTAGAAAAGGCTTAAGAGCTGACCTGATCATGAGAATTGTACAAGGTATAAATGTAAGGTCTTTTCTTCGGAAAAGATATGGATGAGGAAAAGAAGATATAAAGAGGTGGTGAAAGTTGCGATCTTGTGTCTGTTGTATGTAGAGCAAAGGTTTACTGGTGTACTTCATTGGAACTAATCAAGAAAAGATAGATGCTACTGAAATAGTTCAAAAGGATTGTGTATTTCCTCATATACACTTGTATTGCAAACAATGAGTTCTGAAGGTGGATTTAACCTTCTTTGGGCAGTGAGCCCTCCCTTTTCTTCTTGACTCCTAATAGGGTATGTCCTCTAACAAGGACTGTGTATTGTAATATTTTAATAAGCTCCTAACAAGGATAAATATTCTAACAAGGATACTATAATCTCAGTACATCATTTATGCATGCTAATTCCCACCGAGGTTTTTACCTTTAACAGGGTTTCCCCGAGACTAAAATATTATGTTATTGTGTTGGCATTCATTGTGTTCATTAGATCTAGTATTGTTGTTACTTAACGGTTAAAGTTTAATAATCTTCCATACAACTGATTCACCCACCTCTCAGTTGTATTGTGGACTATTATTCCTAACAATTGGTATCAGAGCTTGTTGTCCTCAGAGAGAAATCTTAATAGCTTGAGGTGATCTTAGAGATGGAACTCTATCAGAAGGATGGTCCAAAATTTGATCCTGAAAACTTTGACAGTTGGAAGAACAAGATGTGAACTCATTTTCTATGTTTGAGCATCGACTATTTGTTGATCACAAAGAATAATGTGGCTATAAAGACTGAGAGTTATTTAGCGTCACCTTATGATGATAAAAAGAAGGTATTCTCATATGACATGGTCACAAGGAAGCAGTGATAAGCACACTATCTGAAGGTGACTTTACTAAAGTTAAGCACTTGGATTTAGCATATGATATTTGGAGAATATTGGAAGCTTTATATGAAGGAGACAAATATACCAAGAAAGTGAAGTTATAGAACTGGAAAACTAAGATGGAGAAGCTACAAATGAAGGATGATGAAAGAATTAGGGCTCATGTTGAAAGGGTTATAGAAGTTGTGGTTGGAATCAAAAATTGTGGAGGCACTTATGATGAAGAAGAAGTTGTTGCAAATATCCTTAGATCATTAACACCTATATACAAGTTCAAGGCTATGTCTATTCAGGAAACTATGCCCTTAACACCGAACTTCAGCAGAGAGATGTGTTAGAAATAGGAAATACTGAGAAGGGGGGGTGAATCAGTATTTCACAAACTTTTTCTTTTGCCCACTTATGGATATAATAGATTACTTTAGTGCATACAAAGATTATCAAGCTGATTAACAAACATAGCAGTAAATAGAAAGAACTCATAACACATGATATGTTCTCAAGGAAACCCTGGCCAAGGGAAAACCCCCAGTGGGGATGGTACCCACAAAGATCACTAATCAAAAGTATCTTGTTAGGGATATTGGACCCTGTTAGGAGTCAATTTACAATATATAGTAGATCTGTCCTGGTTAAAGGACTTTAGGCATTGTTAGAAGCCTTAACCCTGTTAGGAGTTAGATTACAAAACCTAATCACCAGATGAGATCACTGCCCAAACAGGTAATACAAAATGTTTCTGACTGTAATGTGGTACTACTTACAACTTCACATCAATAGCCTTTGCTGCTATCACAATATACAACTATCACAAGTTATCTTTTCTTTCTTTTTACATATCACATACATTTTTCATTACATTTCAAGTATGCCTAATATATGAGTTATTAAAGCTAATAACTTTACATGGTCAACTTCCAAAATCTTTATCCAAGCGTAAACATCTAGGATGTCATCCCTTCATAATGTTAAGTCATTATTTTGACAAGAAAAAATAATCCCTTAACTCTTTCGCTAATACTGTCTCCAAAACTATTTTGTCTACAAAAACTATCTTCGGTAAACTTTGAATAACTTTGTCTGTATTGCTCCAAACTTTATGCACACTGAGATGGCGTATCCTCATACTCTATAGAAGCTTTAGTTAACTGTGTAAACAAAAATATTTCTCCAGTGGACGTTGCCAACTAAATCTTCATTAGGTGCTCTGTCAAGATCACTGTATCCATACTTAGACAATTTCTTCCTTTAACTTGCCATACTTGCATTCCAAATTCTACGCTCTCAATAGAGATCATATGCTACCATAATGACAATATCTATGCATCCACATTAGTCCAATTGCCAACAATCTCCCCCTTTGTCATTGGTGGCAACATATGGGAAAATTGGCTAAGTGTGCAAACAAAACTTCAAAGTATTTACAAAATTGTGGCCAAAAGTTATACAACACATATATAATATTGTACTCCATAGAATAGCTCCCCCTATGAGTATCCTTCCTCAACATATATTCAATTTTATGCTATCTCTCCCCCTTTGACAACAATGACAAAGATAGGGTGTACAAAAATTTAAAAAAAACTTTATACCTTCTTATCAGCTATTGCAAAGCCGGTAGGCTTGCAACACAGTCACCAAACTCTGACTGCCATGTTTCAAAATCTTTCTCCCATATCTTCCTGATGGATTCAACAACATTGAGTAGAGTACTCAATCCTTATGCTGCTGTCTGACAAGCTTGCAGGGAATTGAAGCTAAACTTCTGAAAAGATGTCTTTGCTGAAAGACACTGCTCAATTTGGTCTTCAACAATTGAGGTCTTGATTGAGATGTGCTTTCTCAAGATGTTAATCCTGAGCATCTTTCTATTCTTCTCCTTTGCTAACATTCTTATTTCATCATTTAACTTCCTTATGTTCTCTATAGAACTTATCTTTACATTTGGGCTTGACAAGGCGTTTGTTTCAGCTGTAATTGCATCTATCTTCTCTCTGATCTTCTTATCTTCTTCAGCTATTAGGATTTCTGACTTTGTGCATTATATATACAAACTCTTTCCAGTCTCAAAATGTTTCCTCAAATTCTTTATGCATACATCCAAATTACCAATATCATTTCAAATATTTACACATAAATTTTGTTGCATTTCTACTTCAAAGTCTTCCTGAACTTTTATTCTAGCAATATCCTTTAAGTTAGAAAATTCAAAGTCAAAAGAGTTTATTACTATTTTAGCTTTCTCAAGTGGATCTGATTTAGATACCTTAGTGCTGATCACACTCTCAAGTTTCTTTGTCAAAACTCTAACTTTGCCTTCAAGGTCCTTCACCTTCTTATTCTTTCCAATAATTTTCTTAAGAGATGTGATGAACTCAAGCTGATCATCATCTTCAACTTCTTTTCCAAGGTCTTCAAAAATTGAACCAATTTGTCTCTTCTTACTATCAAGTGCACTAGGGGTAGTGACCTCTGTCAAAATTTGTTTACCTTTAATTGTCTGTTCTGCTAGAACTGATTCTGATACTGCTGGTGCTTCCACTACCTCTGTATCCTTTTCTGATTCTATAATCTTCTCTTGCTCTTCTAAAGCCAAATTGTCAACAATGTTTCCTAGATCATGAAATACTACATCATCTGACTCTAGTGTCACTTTGGTTCCTTCAATGTCCATTGATTCTTTGCCAATATTGATATGTGAAGAAGATGGAACTTCTTCAATACCAACTTCCTCTGCATGCAGTTCCTCTGATTGCTTCTACTGAGGGTCTGATTCAACATGCTTTCTTGCAACTATATCTGCAAGAACTTGCATTACTTCTTGCTCTGTCTCTTTCTGTACTTCCTCCTTTTTGCCTCCCATTATAAGGATTGTTCTTCTCTTAGTTCTCAATAAAGTTCCAAGAGACTTCAAGAATCTCTTCAAATGATCTTCATTCTCAACTTCATAGAACTGTCTAATTACATGTTCTCTCATCTTTATGTCCTCTTCTTGTGCTCTCTATTTTCTATTCACAAGTCTGTTATACAAATCTTCTAGGATCTTACCATGAATAGTGTTAAGTTTCTTATCTGTCACAATCATATGTGTAATCATTGCATTTTCAAAATTCAATCTGTCAAATGATCCATATAGATCATAGAATTTATTCAACTTAGTGAAGTCTCCATGCTTCAATATATCTTCATTAACTCTTTCAATTCTTGGTTTCCAAGTTTTCTTCTTGATTGAAACTACATCATCATCTTCAATTACTACTACATTTCTAGGTACAGGTGGTACAATCACTTTCTGTCTCTTGTCGGGTCCTGTTGCACTCACTTTTACTCTTTTGCTAGGAATAGGAGAAAAAGATTTATCTCCTTCATCTTTTTCAGGTGTTTCAACTTTTACCTTTACTACAATAGGATCAACAGGATTTGCACTAGATGCCTCAGGTGAAATTACAAGATTTTCTCTTTGCTTCAAGGCTTTTGCAGTCTTCTTAGCTATGTCAAACTCATGACTTGACATACCTGATTCTTTCAGTATTTTCTTTATAGTAGATTCAAATCTCTTACTAGATTGCTTCTTTTCTCTCAAACTTATTGCAGAGTTGAAATTCTCTTCATAGGTTCCAAACCTATCTGCATGACCATCCAACTCACACTTTAACAATCTATTCACATATCCTACTATTTCTGCTTCAGATATCTCATAGCCAAGAGGGTCTATGAATTCCCTTCTAGGCTCAACTGCTTCAATGTAGGTGAAATCAGTGTATACCATAAAACAAATGTCATCTTTATGCTTTTCAACTAAGGATTGAGGAATCCTTGATTTGTTCTTAACAATATTCTAAAAAGTCTTCAATACAAGCTTCACACTGTCATTAACTTTATCAAAAAGGTGTTTCATGTAGACTGAGTTTATTCTTTCCATTGTGTTCACATTGTCACTCCAATCAACTATGTAAGGAAATCTTCTCAAAATATGGAAAAACATATAGGTTATCAGAGATGAAAACCTAAACTGTGTGTACTTAGCCTTCTTAATCTTTTCTAAGTTCTCAAATAACTAAATTTTCAAAATTTCACATAGGTCTACTTATTTCTTCTCAATATAGATAAGATAAGCTACATGAACCATTCCTGTAGGCATGTCATCTTCCCTTGAACTACCACATAATTTAGTTGTTAGGATCTTGCAAAGGTACCTAACATCATCTTGCTTAATCTTACTTATCGCAATTCCTCTACCATTATAACTAGATCCAGTGTTGTCTAAAACAATCTTTCTCATGTTCTTTTCATTCAATGGAATCTCTCCAACTTTTGATAATCCAGTAACTTCATGAACTAGGTCAGAAATTATATCAATAACTCTATCCTCCATCCAGAATTTCCCATTGTGGATTCTACTTAAAATGATCTTGGTACTTTCCTCATCATTGAATTCATTCCTAATGGAATATTTGATAATTTCATTATTTTCTAGGTGCCCATAAGCTGGTTTAACTGACATGTCTTGATTGTACAATTTTCTGTAATCATCACTAAAATCTGCATCTCCCAAAGTTTCAAACTTGCAACCTAAATATCCTTTAACATTCTCAATGTGTAATACTCCATCTGGTATGGATGATAGTGCTAGTCTATCATCAATTTCAGCTGGTTCTACTAATTCTCTCTTAATCTTAGGTCTATTCTTATCCTTAACATTATGAACCATAGAAATATCCATCTCATCAACTGATTAAAGATCAAAAAATACCTCAACTTTGCAAATCTAGGGTTTCGGTATGATCATCGCGGCAAACTGCTTCCAAACTTCTTCAAATCATCCTCAACTCACTTTTTCTTCTTTCAAATATCTTTTCAACTACTTTGTAATCATAATAACTTCAATTTTGACCTTATAACACTTCACATTAACTTGATCTGACATCGCATTCATTCATTTTGCCACTAAAACCTCAAAAAGATGATTCTGCACACCTGCAACCATAAAACTTTATGTGACCTCGCAAAACACAATATTTTCTTTTGCACAGTTAACCATAGCATTAGTACAACATAATAAACCTATATCTAACTATGCAAAACTTAACTCATTCAAATTCCTAATCTACACTAATCCTAAGTCCTAAACTATAGAAACTTACATAATTTAAGTACTTAAAGAAGGGTCAAGTAAAGATTCATCCTTACCATTAGTTACATTACCTTCTCGACTACTTTCAGTGATGACTATACCTCCTTGATCTATGCCTTTATCAAATTTTACTTCATCTTTATTGCTACAGCAACCTTTCTCTTTGTTTCCTGCATTTTCATTCCTTCTTGCATTGTTCCTAGGGTTAGGGTTATGATGATAACCTCCATTGTTCATTCTGCAAAATCTTGTTGAGTGTCCAAACTTGTTTCATATCTGACAAATGATTCCATTGTTTCCAAATCTCTATCCTTGTTGGTTAATCTGTGACCTGCAATTTCTAGCGATATGTCCTACTTTGTTGCATCTAAAACATACTACCACTTTTCTTTGATTCATTTCTTCAATAGATTTCTTATCTGCATTGTTAGTATTCCCAATCATTCTATCATAATTATTCAAAATTACTTTAGGTCTTCTACATTCGTTAGCTCTGTGTCCAAAACTATGACAATTATAACAATGTCCATTAAGAGGTTTAAATTTCTTACCTGTGCAATCTCTCTTCATGTGCCCAATAGTATTACAAGAAAAACATCTACCTTTGAATTCTCTTTGCATACCTTTAGATGATTCTTCCTATTTTGATTCTTCTTGCTTTAATTCTTCTTTCTCTCTAGGTGGTTCTTCTTTAGGTGGATCTTCCAATGTGTTCTCATCTACCTTTATTTCCTCCACACTTTCAGATGTCTTCAGATCTAGCTTCTTACTTTCATGGATTGTTCTAAACATACTAAATCCAAATCCAATCCTATCAAAGAATGGTTCTTCAAAATAAATTTGTTTTCCAGTCTTATCACTGTTTGAATATAGCCTTTCAAGTTGTTGTTTAGATTGAGTTAATTCACCTTTCACAATTTTATTATACTTCTCAAGTTCCACATACTGCACTTTTACTTTTTGAGATTTGGATGTTTCCTTTTCAAGTCTTGACCTCAGATCTTCATTCTCAATTTTCAATTTTTCATTATCAGATCTCAAATTTCCATCTTTCATACTAAGCTTCAGATTTACTATCTTCAACTCATGCTTAAGGATCTCATTTTCTTTTTCTAATTCATCACAATCTTCAACAAGCATATCAGATTTCTTTTTAGATTCCAGATCTTCAATCTTACCTTTTAATTTGTCAATAGCACTCTTTACATCTTCATATTTTCTTCTTAAGGAGTTTCTTTCATCAGTAAGCATATCAATCTGTTCAAGAGCTTCTTCAAGATTCTTTTGAAGTTGATCCATATGCATAGAGATCTTACTCAAGCTGCTAAGCCTTCCTTGAATGTTCCTTCTCTGAGTAACTGTGCTTTGATACCAATTGTTAGAAATAGGAAATATTGAGAGGGGGGGGTGAATTAGTATTTCACAAACTTTTTCTTTTGCCCACTTATGGATATAACATATTACTTTAGTGCATACAAAGATGATCAAGCTGATTAACAAACATAGCAGTAAATAGAAATAACTCATAACACATGATATGTTCTCAAGAAAACCCTAGCCAAGGGAAAACCCCAGTGGGGATGGTACCCACAAAGATCACTAATCAAAAGTATTATGTTAGGGATATTGGACCCTGTTAGGAGTCAATTTACAATATATAGTAGATTTGTCCTGGTTAAAGGACTTTAGGCCTTGTTAGAAGCCTTAAACTTGTTAGGAGTTGGATTACAAAACCTGATCACCAGCTGAGCTCACTGCCCAAATAGGTAATACAAAATGTTTCTGATTGTAATGTGGTACTGCTTACAACTTTTCATCAATAGCCTTTGCTTCTATCACAATATACAACTATCACAAGTTATCTTTTCTTTCTTTTTACATATCACATACATTTTTCATTACATATCAAGTATGCCAAATATATGAGTTATTAAAGCTAATAACTTTACATGGTCAGCTTCCAAAATATTTATCCAAGTGTAAACATCTAGGATGTTGTCCCTTCATAATGTTAAGTCATTATTTTGACAAGCAAAAATAATCCCTTAACTCTTTTGCTAATACTGTCTCCAAAACTATTCTGTCTGCAAAAACTATCTTTGGTAAACTTCGAATAACTTTGTCCATACTACTCCAAACTTTATGCACACTGAGATGGGGCATCCTCATACTCTATAGAAGCTTTAGTTAACTGTGCAAACAAAAATATTTCTCCAGTGGATGTCACCAACTAAATCTTCATCGGGTGCTCTGTCAGGATCACTGTATCCATACTTAGATAATTTCTTCCTTCAACTTGCCATACTTGCATTCCAGATTCTGCACTCTCAATAGAGATCATATGTTTCCATAATGACAACATCTATGCATCCACATTTGCCAAATTTCCAACAAGATGTTGATTGCAAAGATAACTACCTTTGAGGCTATTGAGATGAGAGATTTAGTACCTAAAGTGGAATCTACATTCAAGGCATATGCACACAAGAAAATGTCTAGACTTCCAAGCACTAGCAGTGAAGACCTAAGAGAAGATCTTGGTGAATATGCTGAGGAATGGGAATAGATAATGGTAGAGGAAAGAAAAAAGGATGAACTTGTTGCACTGCTTTCTAGAAGAGAAAAGAGAGGTAAGGGAAAATTTGAAGGCAAGTTACCCTTGAAATGTTTTTAATGCAATAAGGTAGGTCATTTTTCATCTAGATGTCCTACAAGAGTTCCTAAGTACAAACCTAATTTTTCAAAGCTTAAAAGGGATAAAGAATTTTATTATGCTAATGAAGGCATTTTTGATGATGATGATTTAGATTATGAAGAGATTGGATTTGTTGCTACTAGAGATGAACCAATGAATGAAGAAAAGGATTTAGTATCTCATGTTGACAAGAAAATTGAATGGATTATAGACAGTGGTTGTTCACATCATATGACTGGAGATAGGAACAAGTTTATTAAATTAGTGAAGTATGATGGTGGTGTTGTGAGATTCAGAGACAATCTTCCTAAAAGTATCATAAGAGTAGGATCTATTACTTTGGATGGAAAAACTAATACAAATAATGTACTGATTGTTGAAGGACTGAAACATAACTTGTTGAGTGTTGGATAGCTAATGGATAAAGGGTTTCAATTAAGTTTTGTTAATGGTAAATTTTTTATCAGAAGTAAGGTGGGTAAAGTGATAGCAACTGGTACTAAATCTAGAGGTAATGTATTTGAATTAAATATATTTAGAGCCTCTTATTTTGTTGCAAAATTAGATGACAGTTGGTTATGGCATAGAAGATTTTGTCATGTTAATTTTGATAACATTTTGAAAGTAAGTATGGTTAATGTAGTAAGAGATTGTCTGAAGATTGTGAAACCATCTAACACTATATATAGGGAATGTGTTATGGGAAAACAAACTAGAAGAAGTTACAAAAGTAAAGCATATACATCAAAAGGAAAGTGGGATTTGGTACATACAGATCTATGTAGACCTACAAGGACAAGATCATATTATGGTGAAAATCATTTCATACTTTTTGTTGATGAATTTTCTAGAATGATGTGGGTTACTTATTTAAAGGAAAAATCAAAAGCATTTGATAAATTCAAGTTGTTCAAAGAAAAAGTAGAGAATGAATCAGGTTTAAATATTAAGTGTCTAAGGTCAGACAGAGGTGGAGAGTTTACTTCAAACTTATTCAATTCATATTGCAAAGAAAATGGAATAAAGAGACAGACATCTACTCCTAAGACTCCACAATAGAATGAGATAGCAGAGACAAGGAACATGACTATACTTGATGCTGCTAAGACAATGTTGCTTGAAGGAAATGTATCTCATGTACATTGGAGAGAGGTTGTTGGACCAACAATGTATACATTGAACATAATTCAAATCAGAGAAGGTACAAGTAAGACTCCTTATGAATTATGGTTTGATCATGCAACTACTATAAAATACTTTAGAATATTTGGTAGTAAGTGTTATATCAAGAGAGATGATGAGATAGGAAAGTTTGATGCTAGAAGTGATGAAGGACTTTTTCTTGGTTACTCTACCAAGAGAAAGGCCTAAAAATGTTTCAATTTGAGATTAAGAAAGATGATTGAAAGTAACAATGTGAGGATACATGAAAAGTTTCAAATACAAGAAAGAATGTATGATAGTAATTAGATTACAAAGATCAAAGAAGCTACTACTGCTATAGAGGAAGAATAACTTTTTGAGATAGAATTTGAAAAAGAAACTTGTGGTGTTGACACAAGTGAGGCTACTGAGGCTCCTAAGACTTTGAAGTATGTAAAGAATAACCATCCTAAAAATCAAATTATTGGTGATTCTAATCAAGGAGTAATGACTAGATCAAAGGCTAGAGAAGAAATTTGTTTTATTTCTCAAGTTGAACCAAAGACTATAGATGAAGCATGTAGAGATGAATCTTGGATAAAATCTATGAAGGAAGAGTTAGATCAAATAAAGAAGAATAACACTTGGGAATTAGTTCCTATACCTAAAAATAAAAATATAATAGGAACAAAATGGGTTTTCAGAAACAAAATGAATGAAGAAGGAACTGTTGTAAGAAACAAAACAAGATTGGTATGTAAGGGATACTCACAACAAGAAGGCATAGACTTTGAAGAAACATTTTCTCTTATTGCTAGAATAGAGGCAGTAAGATTGTTCTTGGCTTATGCTGCACATAAAGACTTCAAGGTGTATCAGATGGATGTGAAGTTTGCATTCTTGAATGGGGATCTTGAAGAAGAAGTATACATAGAAAAACCAGATGGATTTCCTCTATGTGAAGATAGAGACATGGTATGCAAGTTGAAGAAAGCTTTGTATGGGCTAAAGCAAGCTCCAAGAGCTTGGTATGCAAGGTTAGACAAGTATTTACTTTGGATTGGATTCAGAAAAGGTAATGTTGATAGTAATTTGTATTTAAGAACTAGTGAAGATGGAATCTTGATAATAGAAGTCTTTGTTGATGATATTATCTTTGGAGGTAATGATGATCTATGTAAGAAATTTTCTAAGGAAATGGAAAGTGAATTTGAGATGTCCATGATAGGTGAAATGAAATTCTTTCTAGGAATACAAATAAATCAGAGAAAAGATCATATCTTCATTTCTCAGACTAAGAATCTCAAAGAAATGTTGAAGAAGTTTGGAATGGAAGACTGTAAACTAGTAGGAACACCAATTGTGACCAGTAATAAACTATCATGTAATGATGAATCTCAGTGTGTATTCTAGACCAAGTACAAATCAATGGTTGGAGGATTACAATATCTGACTCATACCAGACCAGATATTGCTAATGTTGTTGGGATTGTGGCTAGATATCAGGCAGAACCAAAGGAGACACATCTAGCTGTTGTGAAAAGGCTATTCAGATATCTGAAAGGGACAATTGAATGTGGCCTATGGTATGATAAAAAAGATATTTTTTAACTTCATGCTTATACTGACACTGATTGGGCAGGAAACATTGATGACAGAAAGAGTACCAGTGGTGGTGTAGTTTTCCTTGGGAAAAAGTTGGTTTCTTAGCTAAGTAAGAAACAAGATTGTACAGCATAATCTACTACTGAATTAGAGTATGTTGCTACTATTATTAACTGCACTCAAATTGTTTGGATGAAACAAATACTAAAGGACATAGGACTAACTTTTGATGAGCCTATGGTTATCCATTGTGATAACACCAGTACAGTGAATATGTCAAAGAATCTGGTGATGCACTCTAAAACTAAATGTATTTCTATCAAATATCACTTCTTGAGAGACAAGGTGGCAAAGAAGGAAATTAAACTAGAATATATTAGTACAAAAGATCATATTGAAGACATCTTCAAAAAGCCATTACCAAAAGATACCTTTGAATATCTCAGAGGTATGATAGGGGTTCAGGCCTCTCCTAGTTAGAATTAAATGATGCAGAGATGCATCAATCTAGAGATTTTCATAGCCTTATCATAATCTGGACTGGATGTAGGGATCTACTCCTTAGGGGGAGTGATCAAGGAAGAAAGATGTTGGAAAGTAGTTGATGGCTCATAGCACCCTTTTCCATTATTTTCAAAGGGGGAGTGTTGCTATGAGAAAATCCCTACTATATGGGGAGATTGTTTGGTTGTAGAACTTTGGATTGATATAACTTTGGGATGATGGATTTTCCCATATGTTGACATCATTTCCAAAGGGGGAGATTATTGGATATTGTTAAAACATGACAAGGAGATTGATACATTTAATATGTTTAATCACTACATTACTGAATGGGCACTCATACTATTGTCATCTATGTTTTGTCACTGATGTCAACATATGTTTCTGTGAAGAGATCAGGCTGGTTACCATAATGTATGAACACTGTATGAATGTTTCAGATGTTGTGAAGACAAAGGAGAGTTTAGGAAGGTGTTGTGATCTTATATCCAATATCACATTATGTAATGTTTCATATTGGATGAGTTACATATGTTTTGGTGAAGATTGGTCACTAGACTATGATAGTGAGAAATACTAGAGTTAGTCTCTATATTTCTGGTATATCTTCCTGATGATATGGATTTAGGGTATGAAAACTTGAGGGATG
Source organism: Chamaecyparis obtusa (assembly GCA_027943335.1). Lineage (NCBI taxonomy): Eukaryota > Viridiplantae > Streptophyta > Pinopsida > Cupressales > Cupressaceae > Chamaecyparis > Chamaecyparis obtusa. Next base: position 337,181 of record BSBK01008435.1, on the reverse strand, counting down.
ATAGAAAAGGTATTGAAGGATGTTCATTGGTTAGTGCAAGGTACATAATTCTTGGTGACATCATCTATGGTATGTGTTCTGGAGAAGACTTATTTGGAATTTGACTTAGGATATGTAGCATGCATTTTGTTTTGCAAATGTAAATTAAGGATGTTGGTCCTTAATTGTTATAATAAAATCATTGTATACTTTTTTTAGATGTTGTGTGTATCTTAGCAAGGGTTTCTATAGTTATTTATAATTATAAAATGCTTAAGAGCCGACCTGATCATGAGAATTGTACAAGGTATAAATGTAAGGTCTTTTCTTTGGAAAAGATATGGATGAGGAAACAAAGATATAAAGAGGTGGTGAAAGCTATGATCTTGTGTTTGTTGTATGTAGAGTAGAGGTTTACTAGTGTACTTCATTGGAACTGATCAAGAAAAGATAGTTGTTGCTAAAATAATTCAAAAGGATTGTGTATTTCTTCATATACACTTGTGTTGCGAACATTGAGTTTTGAAGGTGGATTTAACCTTCTTTGGGCAATGAGCCTTGGGTAGTGAACCCTCCCTTTTCTTCTTGACTCCTAACAGGGTCTATCCTCTAACAAGGAATATGTATTGTAATGTTTCAATAAGCTCCTAATAGGGCTAAATCTTCTAACAAGGATACTATACTCTCAGTACATCATTTATGGGTGCTAATTCCCACTAGGGTTTTTACCTTTAACAAGGTTTCCCTGAGGCCAAAATATTATGTTATTGTGTTGGCATTCCTTACGTTCATTGGATCTTGTATTGCTATTACTTAAAGGCTAAAGTTTAATAATCTTCCATACAACTAATTCACCCCCCCTCTTAGTTGTATTGTGGACTATTATTCCTAACACTCTATTTCTTCATTCATGGCTTGTGTCCAATCTTCATTCTCTAAAGTATCTTTTACTGTCTTAGGCTCAAATTCACATAATAAGTATGTTTTATCTTTCAACTTACTTCTTTTCATGACTCCAAATTCTTTGTCTCCAATTATTTTTTCTGGCTTATGATGTCTTCTCACATACTATGCCAAAGTAGGCTCACATCTCCTTTCTAATTGTTCTTTCTCTTTAGTTTCATCTTGTAAATTCTCTACCTCTTCTTTTGATTTCTTGGTAGCTTCCTCCTAATGCTCTACATTTTCTTATTGTGGCTTGGCAGGTTCATGTTATTTTTTGGTATCTTTGTTTTCTATCTCAAGTAGGTTATTGGCCTCTCCTTATTACATGTACACAAAAGATCTATAATCTTTAGGTTCTTTCTTGCACTCCACTTCATTATTTTATACATATTCATCAACTCTAACATTTACACTTTCAACAACTTTATTGGTGTTAGAATTCAAAAACTTGTAAGCTTTTCTCTTAGTGGAATATCCTAGGAATATACTAGGGAGGATGGGGAGAGGGGCCAAAGGCACACCCTAACTAGATCCACCTTCCAGAGATCACACACAGAAGCAAAAAACACACAAGTGAGAGAGAGAGAATGAAGATTGACTTCTTATTATTTCATCAAATAGATTCATACATGTCGGGCTATAAGGCCTTCTTGGTTTAGGCTAGATATTACAATTCAAGTATAAAAGTCCTCTAACATGGGAGGATCTGAAAGTATATTCAATCTTCTAACCTCTATCTTCTATGAAAAAGTACTCCCTAAACTATAATCAAAGATTACAATATATACAAGAGGCTACCAAACAAATCGGCCATCAAATCCACCATCAACAAAAGGAACAACCAATTTTAGGTCCACATGCTTCCCAATGATAGATACTAGCATTAAATCTACAACCATAATTAATTGCACAAGTCGGCCTTAACAAGAAACTAGAACAAACACCTTGGTAAGCAAGGATAACCAAGTACCAGACAAGCATCACCAAGTGTCGGGGAACTAACCGAGCACTAGAGAGATAACTGACCAACCCTAGTTAACAAAGGAAACCGAGGAACTACCCAGCCAACTCGATCAAAGAAGGAACTGAGCAACACTAGAAAACAAAAACATTTTTTTGGTGACACAGAATTGCCAAGGACTCAAGATTCTCCTACATCAGACACCTGGGGTTATTTGAAATGATTCTCTAAATCATGAAGCAGGTACAATCTAAGCTGAATCCAACTTAGATTGTGAAATCCATGAATTTTCTTCAATCAGTCTATTTTTCCACCTTACCAGATATTCCATATACTATTTTACTCTTATACTTCTACCAAGTCTTTGTTCCAAAATTTACTCAACTTCTTCTATCTATTTCTTAGGATAATCATTCGGTACTGTCAATTCTTCATCTGACTCATGGTACTCATATAAATTAGCAATGTTGAATATAGGTGATATATCCATGTCATCAGGTAACTCAATCTCATAATAATTTCCACTGTCAAATTTCTTCAAAATCTTGCAAGGACCAAACTTCTTCATTTTTAGCTTCCCATATGCTCCAATAGGAAATGTGCCTTTCTTCAAATGAACCATTACTTCATCACTGATTGTAAATGTCTTATGTCTTCTTGATCTATCATCTCTGCCTTTATATTTCTAATTACTTTTCTCCAACTTATGTTTCACATCTTCAAGAAATGTCTTCATGTACTCAGCAAACTTTACTCCTTCAAAACTTCTCTTTCCTTCATCAGTAATATACCTTAAATCTGATATACCTCTCGGTTGTATGCCATTTACAATCTCAAAAGTTGTTTTTCCAGTACTCATATTCATTGAATTATTGTATGAAAACTCTTCTTGTGCCAATAGAAAATCCCAATTACTCGGTGTGTCTCCAACTAAACATCTCAAAATATTTCCCAAGCTTCTATTCACAACTTTTGCCTATCCATCAGCCTGTGGGTGAAATGTAGAACTATATTTCAACCCAATGCCAAAATTTCTCCAAAGAGTCATCAAAAAGTATCCAAAAAATTTACAGTCTTGATCAGAGATGATACTCCTTGGTAATCCATGAAATCTAACAATTCCCTTAAAGAAAAGATCTACTATATGTACTACATCTGATGTCTTTCTACAGGGTATAAAATGTGCCATTTTAGAAAATCTATCCACAACAACAAGAACAAAATCCATACTGATATCAATCCAAGGTTTCTCAGGAATAAAAATTGGTGTATACAATCCAATATTTTGACTCACTCCTTTTGCAACTTGACAAATTCCACAACTTTTCACAAATTTCTGAACATCCTTATACAACTGTGGCCAAAATTATTTCTTCTTAAGTAAATTCAATGTCTTTTCAACACCAAAGTGTCCAACCAAACCACTACTATTGATGCAAGAGCATCCTGGGTGTAAGAGCAATCTTGCATCACCCAAAAATATTTTTGTTTTGGTATTCAATAAGGGCTATCTTGTGTAGAGCTGCTATTTATGGAAACTTGCTATTTTTAGTAAGTTGGTCATATGATCTCAAAATGTTTTGATTTCACATGAGGAGGTTCATCTCAGTCATATCAGCCTACCAGTAAAGTTTCATGGCTAGATCGGGTCTAGTTTTGAAGATATTGAAGATTTTTGGTATTGACAGTAGGGTATAGAAACTTTGAGCTCGGTTTTGAAGGCTGTAGAGGCCCTAGATGAGGTCAAATTTTTAGTTGAATGAAGCTTGCTTGATTTAAGTGTTGTAGATCTCCTCGTACCCTTTCCGAATTAGGGTTTCAAAAGTTATTTTGAGCTGACTTTGATGTAATAAATTGAAAAATAAAATAATTCTAAGTTTGGTCGGCCCCATGGGCTAAATTTCTGGAACCTTCTCTGGTGGTGGAAATTGCCTATATAAAGAAGGCCCATAGTGTTGTCTTAGGTAGTTTGGGATAGTTCTAGGTAGTAGATCTGGGTATTGATTCAAGGCTTAGTCCTACAAAATATTGTAAGGGGATGCCCATGTGGCTTTGCATATTGTAATTCTGAAAGTTTGTAATTCCACACTTGTGGAGATAATAAGAAGCCCATTTTCTGTTCTTGCAAATTGTTGTTGTTTCTCTATTTCTATTATGTGTTTGTGATATTAAGGGGAGCACCCTTCATCAAGTGGTATTAGAGTAGGAGTTCCTAAGTGTGTAAATAGATCACCAATTGTGAGGCAATATGCACCAGAACCATGGGTTAGGGTTTCTATGTAAATAGATCACCGACTGTGAGGTAGTTTGCACTAGGACCATGGTTAGGGTTTCAGTGTGCATCACAAAAATGCCTCCATGAAGGGAATGTGGTGGAAGAGATGGTGTTGTAGCACCTAAGGCTAGAGCACTCCAGAGGCAAGTGCGAGCATTGAAAGAAGAGATTCATAGAGGAATGAATCATAATGTTAGAGACGAAAGTGAGGATTGAGCCAAAGAAGAAGATCAAGAAAGAGAAGTCGAAGTTGTGAACCCTGAGGAAGAAAGACTTTTTTGGGCCATTTCCAAGATTAGGAAAAGACCTAAGATTGAGGTTTTGACATTTTTCAAAAATCTTAACCCAGAGGAGTTGATCGATTGGATCAATGAATGTGAAAAATGTTTTGAGTATGAAGATATTTAGGATCCTGATAGGGTCAAATTTGTGAAGGCTAGACTGAAGGGTCATGCGAAGATTTGGTGGTAGGAGATTCAATTGGAGTGAAAGAGAAGAGGAAAGGGTAAAATCATAAGATGGGATTAAATGGTGGATAAATTGCAGTGGCAGTTCATTCCTGTTGATTATGAGCTTGACTTACTGAAGAAAATGCAAAGTTTGAAGCAAGCAGGAAGATCTATTTAGGAGTATATAGAGGAGTTCTATCGAATCCTCATCAGAATAGGCCACGTGGAAGTTGATAAGGAGAAAGTTGTTTGTTACCTTAATTGGTTGAGGCTGAGCATTCAGTGGGAGCTGAATCTGGTTCAAATGAAAAGTATTGAAGAGGCATACTAGTTTTCCCTAAAAGTAGAGGAAAATTTGAACAAGAAGTTAGAGAGTAGTCAAAACGGAAGAGGTCACGATGGATGATCTAGTGGATGGTCATATGGAGGTTGAAATGAAGATCCAAAAAAAGAAGGATGAGGCCAGTAGTAGTCAAAATTAGAGAGGAAACAATTTCAATCATTTCCAAGATCAGAACAATAGAGATCATGGAGGAAGAGGTAGAGGACAAGGTTCAGGAAGAGGAGGCTTCGGTGGAACATGTTTTCACTATGGAGAAGAAGGTCATAGGGCATTTGAATGTCCTCAATGCAAAGGAAGGATAGGTATGAGGAATGAAGGCCAGGCCAGAGTTGAACATGTAGATGAGGATGCCAGATCATCAAATTCTGAAGAGGCTGAAAGAGGAGAAACGTTGATTAACAGAAGAGTTCTTCTGAGTGGTGAGAATGAACCTGAGCAAAGGAGGAGCCTATTTTGCACTAGATGCAAGTGTGAGGGTAAGTGTTGTGATGTGATTATTGATAGTGGAAGTACTAATAATTTAGTGTCAAAAGAGATGGTGACAAAATTGAAGCTCAAGAGGTAGAAACATCTACATCCCTATCAGGTTGCCTAGGTGCAGGATGACCACAAGGTCATGGTCAGTGAACAATGCCTAGTGAAGTTCAAGATTGGTGGGTACCAAGATGAGGTACTATATGATATCATATCTATGGATGCATGTCATATGTTGTGGGGTAGGCTGAGGCAGTTTGACAGATGTGTAGTACATGATGGTCATGTGAATACCTATTCCCTGACAAAGGATGGAGTATGACATAAGCTAAAGCCCTTGAAGGAAACAAAAGGAAAGGTATGTTGCAATGCAAGAATAACTTTTGTTGCTAGAGGAAATTCCTCAAATGGTATGCAACATGAGCATATGTGTTTTACCTTAACTCCAAAGGCTAGGAAAGAGGAAGTAGAAGATGTACCTGTAGAAGTTGTAGAATTATTAAATGAGTTTCAGGATATTGTGTCTAATAATGTGCATGATGGATTACCACCAGTAAGAAAGATCAGTCATCAGATGGACTTGATTCCAGGAGCCAGTTTTCCAAATAAGGTAGCACACAGAATGACATGAGCAAAAAGTGAAGAGGTGAAGATAGATTTAAAGTTTAGTTCATCACATCATCCATAGATTGTATATGGAAGCAATCCCAGAAATGCATCTGAGTTGAGAAAGATAAATAAAGGAGAAATAAGTAGTGTTGAAGCTGAGGATTTTGCAGAACATTTGAAAAACATCCATAAGGAGGTGAGGAAGCACATTACCAAGATGAATACGTAGTATAAGGCTAAGGTAGATGAGAAAATGAGGCATAAGGAATTTTAGGTTGGAGATGAAGTCGTGGTTCATTTGCAGAAGGAGTCATTTCTAGTTGGTACATATAACAAGTTGAAAAATGAGGAAGTTTGGTCCATGTAAGATACTGACAAAGCATGATTTGAGAAGTGCATATGAGGTTGAGTTTCCTACTGATTTGAATATTTCACCAGTATTTAATGTTTTAGATCTAACAAAGTATCATGAAGGAGGTGTTGAAGATGAGGTTACAATAGCACAGTGGAGTATTCTAGCAACTAGTTCAGATATCAAGGAGATTGAAGACATACTGGATAGTCACATTGGTAGAAGCACAAGGAATGGGACATATGAAGAGTATTTGGTCAAATGGAAAGGATGAACTATTGAAGATTCATCATGGTTGACAAAGGAGGAGGTTAACCATCTTGGTTTTCCTCTTCAGACCTGAGTCATGATAGGGTCACTTCTCAAATTACCCTGGGTGTCTGAAGCAGGAGTATCCTAGGTGTAAGAGCAATCCTGCATCACCCAAAAATATTTCTATTTTTGTATTCAATAAGGGCTATCTTGTGTAGAGCTGCTATTTATGGAAACTTGGTATTTTTAGTAAGTTTGTCATACAATCTTGGAATGTTCTGATTTCACATGAGGAGGTTCATCTCAGTCATATCAGCCTACTAGTAAAGTTTCATGGCTAGATCAAGTCTAGTTTTGAAGATATTGAAGATTTTCAGTATTGGCAACAGGGTACAAAAATTTTGAGCTCAATTTTAAAGGCTTTAGAGGCCCCAGATGAGGTCAAATTTTCAGTTCAGTGAAGCTTGCTTGATTTAGGTGTTGTAGATCTCCTCGCGCCCTTTCCGAATTGGGGTCATAATAGTCAATTGGAGCAACTGGTGATGACTTATGCTCTGCAAAAGTTAGGACACCTAAAATGGTGGAAATAATTTTCCTTCAAAATTTCTATTCAGGTTTCAAAAGTTATTTTGAGGTGAATTTGATTTAATAAATTGAAAAATAAAATAATTCTAAGTTTGGTCAGCCGCATGGGCTAAAATTCTGGAACCTTCTCGGACAGTGCAAATTGCCTATATAAAGAAGGCCCGTAGTGTTGTCTTAGGTAGTTCGGGACAGTTCTAGGTAGTAGATCTAGGTAATGATTCGAGGCTTAGTCCTACATAATATTGTTAGGGAATACCCATGTGGCTTTGCATATTGTAATTCTAAAAGTTTTTAATTCCACACTTGTGGAGATAATAAGAAGCCCATTTTCTATTCTTGCAAATTGTTGTTGTTTCTCTATTTCTGTTATGTGTTTGTGATATTAAGGGGAGCACCCTTCATCAAGTGGTATTAGAGTAGGAGTTCTTGAGTGTGTAAATAGATCACGGATTGTGAGGTAGTTTGCACCAGGACCTTGGGTTAGGGTTTCTATGTAAATAGATTGTTGACTATGAGGTAGTTTGTACCAAGACCATGGTTAGGGTTTCAGTGCGCATCATGAAAATGCCTCCATGAAGGGAATGTGGTGGAAGAGCTGGTGTTGTAGCACTTGAGGTTAGAGTGCTCCAGAGACAAGTGCAAGCATTGCAAGAAGAGATTCATAGAGGAATGAATCTTAATGTCAGAAATGAAAGCGAGGATGAAGTCGAAGAAGAAGATTAAGAAGGAGAAATCGAAGTTGTGAACCCAGAGGAAGAAAGGATTTTTTGGGCCATTTTCAAGATTGGGAAAAGACCTAAGATTGAGGTTCTAACATTTTCTAGAAATCTTAACCCAGAGGAGTTGATCGACTAGATCAATGAATGTGAAGAATATTTTGAGTATGAAGATATTTAGGTTCCTGATAGGGTCAAATTTGCGAAGGCCAGACTAAAGGGTCATGCAAAGATTTGGTGGCAGGAGATTCAATTGGAGTGAAATAGAAGAGGAAAGGGTAAAATCACAAGATGGGATCGAATGGTGGATAAATTGAAGTGGCAATTCATTCCTGTTGATTATGAGCTTGACCTACTGAAGAAAATACAAAGTTTGAAGCAAGCAGGAAGATCTGTTCAGGACAATATAGAGGAGTTCTATCGAATCCTCATCAGAACAAGCCATGAGGAAGCTGATAAGGAGAAAGTTGCTAGTTACCTTAATGGGTTGAGGCCGAGCATTCAAGAAGAGATAAATTTGATTCGAATGAACAGTATTGAAGAGGCATACCAGTTTTCCCTAAAAGTAAAGGAAAAGATGAAAAAGAAGTTTGAGAGCAGATAAAACAAAAGAGGTTGTGGTGGATGATCTAGTGGATGATCATATGGAGACCGAAATGAAGATCTGAAAAAGAAGGGTGAGGCTAGTAGTAGTCAAAATAAAAGAGGAAATAATTCCAATCATTTGCAAGATCAGAACAATAGAGATCAGAGATGAAGAGGAAGAGGACAAGGTTCAGGAAGAGGAGGCTTTCATGGAACATGTTTTCTCTGTGGAGAAGAAGGTCATAGGGCATTTCGATGTCCTCAACACCAAGGAAGGACAAATAGGAGCAATGAAGGCTAGGCCAAAGTTGTACATGTAGATGAGGATGCTAGATCATCAAATTTTGAAGAGGCTAAAAGAGGAGAAATGTTGATTAACAAAAGAGTTCTGCTGAGTGGTGAGAATGAACCTAAGAAAAGGAGGAGCCTTTTTTGCACTAGATGCAAGTTTGAGGGTAAGTTTTGTGATGTGATTATTGATAGTGGAAGTATTGATAATTTGGTGTTAGAAGAGATGGTGACAAAGTTGAAGCTCAAGAGGTAGAAACATCCATGTCCCTATTAGGTTGCCTAGGTGTAGGATGACCACAAGGTCATGGTCAGTGAACAATGCCTAGTGAAGTTCAAGATTGGCAGGTACCAAGATGAGGTACTATGTGATATCATATCTATGAATGCATGTTATATGTTTTTGGGTAGGCTGTGGCAATTTGATCGATGTGCAGTACATCATGGTCATGTGAATACCTATTCCCTGACAATGGATGGAGTGTGACATAAGCTAAAGACATTGAAGGAAATAGAAGAAAAGGTATGTGGCAATGCAAGAATAACTTTTGTTGATAGATGAAATTCTTCAGATGGTATGCGGCATGAGCATATGTCTTTTACCTCAACTCCAAAGGTTGGGAAAGAGGAAGTAGAAGATGTACTTGTAGAAGTTGCAGAATTATTAAATGAGTTTCAGGATATTTTTTCTAATAATGTGCATGATGGATTACCACCAGTAAGAAAGATCAATCATCAGATGGACTTGTTTCCAGGAGCTAGTTTGCCAAATAAGGCAGCACAAAGAATGATACTAGTAGAAAGAAAAGAGTTGAAGAAAGATTTGAAGTTTAGTTCATCACATCATCCACAAATTGTATATGGAAGCTATCCTAGAAATGCGTCTGAGTTGAGGAAGATAGATAAAGGAGAAATAAGTAGTGCTGAAGCTGAGGATTTTGCAGAACATTTGAAGAACATCCATAAGGAGGTGAGGAAGCACATTACTAAGATGAATGCATAGTATAAGGCTAAGGTAGAAGAGAAAATGAGGCACAAAGAATTTTAGGTTGGAGATGAAGTCATGGTTCATTTGCCGAAGGAGTGATTTCTAGTTGGTACATATAACAAGCTAAAAATGAAGAAGTTTGGGTCATGTAAGATACTGAAGAAGCATGATTCAGGAAGTGCATATGAGGTCAAGTTGCCTATTGAGCTGAATATTTCACTAGTATTTAATGTTTCAGATTTGATAGAGTATCATGAAGGAGGTGTTGAAGATGAGGTTATAGCAGCACAGTGGAGTATTCCAGCAACCAGTTCACATATCAAGGAGATTGAAGACATACTGGATAGTCATGTTGGTAGAAGCACAAGGAACAGGACATATGAAGAGTATTTGGTCAAATGGAAAGGATGACCTATTGAACATTCATCATGGCTAACAAAGGAGGTTAATTGTCTTGGTTTTCCTCTTCACACCTGAGTCATGATAGGGTCACTTCTCAAATTACCCTGGGTGTTTGATGCAGGAGCAGCCTGGGTGTAAGAGCAATCTTGCATCACCCAAAAATATTTCTATTTTTGTATTCAATAAGGGCTATCTTGTGTAGAGCTGCTATTTATGGAAACTTGCTATTTTTAGTAAGTTGGTCATAGGATCTCAGAATGTTCTGATTTCACATGCAGAGGTTCATCTTAGTCATATCAGCCTGCCAATAAATTTTCATGGCTAGATCAAGTCTAGTTTTGAAGATATTGAAGATTTTCAGTATTGGCTGTAGGGTAGAGAAACTTTGAGCTAAGTTTTGAAGGATTTAGAGGCCCTGAATGAGGTCAAATTTTTGGCCGAATGAAGCTTATTTGATTCAAGTGTTGTAGATCTTCTTGTGCCCTTTCTGAATTGGGGTCATAATAGTCAATCGGAGCAACTAGTGATGACTTATGCTCTTTGGAAGTCCGGCCACTTGAAATGGCAGAAAATAATTTTCCTTCAAAATTTTTGTTCGGGTTTCAAAAGTTATTCTGAGCTGACTTTGATGAAATAAATTGAAAATTAAAATAATTCTAAGTTTGGTCAGCCCCATGGGCTAAATTTTTGAAACCTTCTCAGGTGGTGGAAATTGCCTATATAAAGAAGGCCTATAGTGTTGTCTTAGGTAGTTTGAGACAATTCTGGGTACTAGATCTAGGTATTGATTCAAGGCTTAGTCCTACAGAATATTGTAAGGGAATGCCCATGTGGCTTTGCATATTGTAATTCTAAAAGTTTATAATTCCACACTTGTGGAGATAATAAGAAGCCCATTTTCTGTTCTTGCAAATTGTTGTTGTTTCTCTATTTTTGTTATGTGTTTGTGATATTAAGGGGAGCACCCTTCATCAAGTGGTATCAGAGTAGGAGTTCTTGAGTGTGTAAATAGATCACCGATTGTGAGGTAGTTTGCACTAGGGCCGTGGGTTAGGGTTTCTGTGTAAACAGATCACCGACTGTGAGGTAGTTTGCACCAGGACTATGGTTAGGGTTTTAGTGTGCATCGTGAAAATGCCTCCACAGAGGGAATGTGGTGGAAGAGCTAGTGTTGTAGCACCTGAGGTTAGAGCACTCTAGAGACAAGTGAAAGCATTACAAGAAGAGATTCATAGAGGAATGAATCTTAATGTCAGAGATGAAAGCGAGGATGAAGCCGAAGAAGAAGATCAAGAAGGAGAAGTTGAAGTTGTGAACCCAGAGGAAGAAAGACTTTTTTGGGCCATTTCAAAGATCAGGAAAAGACCTAAGATTAAGGTTCTGACATTTTCTAGAAATCTTAACCCAGAGGAGTTGATCGACTGGATCAATGAATGTGAAGAATATTTTGAGTATGAAGATATTGAGGATCCTGATAGGGTCAAATTTGTGAAGGCCAGACTAAAGGGTCATGCGAAGATTTGGTGGCAGGAGATTCAATTGGAGTGAAATAGAAGAGGAAAGGATAAAATCACAAGATGGGATCGAATGGTGTTGGCAATTTGGTTGAGGTATGTACATGAATGTTGTCATTATGGAAACATATGTTCCCTATGAAGAGTGCATAAGCTGGAAAGTAAGTATGGAAGATTGCAGACTAAAATTGTCTAAGTATGAATACTGATTTTGACAGAGCACCCGATACAGTTTGTTTTGGTGATGTTCACTGGAGCATAATCAGAGTTTGTGTAGTTGAACATAGACTCTATGGTGTCCAAGGATACCCCATCTTAGTGCACAAAAGAGTACAGATAGTACAAACAAAGTTATGACTATTTTACCAATGACAAAGTACAGCCAATAGTGCAGTTTTGAAGACAAAACTAGTAAATGAATTAAGGGATTATTTTTCTTGTCAAAATAATGACTTAATATTATAAAGAGATCACATCCTAGATGTTTACTCTTGGATAAAGATATGCAAGCCGACAAGAGAAGATATTATGTTTGTATCTTGTATAAATGAAGATGTACCGAGCATAATTGAAACGTAACATGTAATGTATGTAAATTGTGATAGCAGCGAAATTTGTTGATGCAAAGTTGTAAGCAGTACCATATTGTAATCAATAAATATTTGTATTACTTGTTTTGGTAGTGAGCTCATCTGGTAATCAGGTTTTGTATATACAACTCCTAATAGGGTTGAGGCTTCTAGCAAGGCCTATAGTTCCTTAACTAGGACTAATACACTATATGATTGTAACAGGCTCCTAATAGGGTCAACATCCTTAACCGAATATCTTTTGATTAGTTGATCTTTGTGGGTACCATCCCCACCAGGTTTTTCTCTTGGCCAGGGTTTCCTCGAGAACATATCATGTGTTATGAGTTCTTTACATTTACTGTTATGTATGCTATTTAGTTTCTTATGCTTTGCATGCACTAAAGTAATCTATTATATCCATAAGTGCACAAAAGTAAAAGTTTGTGAAATACTGATTCAGCCGCCCCTCTCAGTATTTCCTATTTCTAAAAATTGGTATTAGAGCACAGTTACTCAAAGAAGAAACATTCAAGGAAAGCCTAGCAGCTTGAGTAAGATCTCTATGGATATGGATCAATTGTAGAAGAATCTTGAAGAAGCTCTTGAGAAAATTGATATGCTTACTGATGAAAGAAACACCTTGAAAAGGAAGTATGATGATGCAAAGAATCTTATTGACAAATTGAAAGGTAAGATAGAAGATCTAAAATCTGAAAAGGAATCTAAAATTCTTGTTGAAGATTGTGAAGATTTAGAAAAAGAAAATGTAATCCTTAAACATGAATTGAAGATAGCAAATCTGAAGCTTAGCTTGAAAGATGGAAATGACAATTTGAGATCTAAAAATGAAAGTTTAAAGAATGAAAATGAAGATCTGAAATCTAAACTTGGCAAGGTAACATCTGAATTTGATAAAGTCAAACTGCAGTATGATGAACTTGAGAAATACAACAAAATTGTGAAAGGTGAATTGACTCAATCTAAACAGCAACTTGAAAGGCTATATTCAAACAGTGAAAAGATTGATAAGAAAGTATCTTATGGAAAACCATTCTATGAAAAAATTGGTCTTGGATTTAATATATTGAAGATAGTTAGTGAAAGCAAGAAACTAGATCTAAATGAATGTGAAAGCAATGAAAAAAAGAAGTTAGATGAGAATAAATCAGAAGAATCACCAAAGCAAGAAGAATCACCAAAGCAAGAAGATACACTGAAGCAAGAAGAACCACCAAAGCAAGAAGAATCATCCAAAGGTATACAAAGAGAATTCAAAGGTAGATGTTTTGTTTTTAATACTATTGGTCACATGAAGAGAGATTGTACAGGTAAACAATTCAAACCACTAAATGGTTATTGCTATAATTGTCATGGTTTTGGACATAGAGCTATTGAATGTAGATCTAAAGTTATTGAGAATAATTATAATAGAAGAATGGCTAGAAATACTAACAATGTAGATCAGAGATCAATTGAAGACATGAAGAGAGGAAATGGAATAGTATGTTTCAGATGCAACAAAATTGGACATATTGCTAGAAATTGCAGGACACAAATCAATCAGAAAACACCTAGATATGGAACCAATGGAATCACTTGTTAGCTATGTAACAAGATTGGACACACAACAAGATTTTGTAGAATGAACAATGGAGGTTATCATCATAACCCTAACCCTAGAAACTATGCAAGAAGGAATGAAAATGTAGGAAATGAAGAGAAAGGTTGTTGTAGCAATGAAGATGAAGTAAAATTTGTTAAAGGCATAGATCAAGGAGGTATATTTAGCATTGAAGGTAATTAGGAAGGTAATGTATCTGATGGTAAGAATGATTCTTTACCTAACCCTTCTTTAAGCACTTAAATTATGAAAAATTATGTAGTTTAGGAAATTAGAATTAGTGTAGAGTTATATTTTGAATGAGTTAAGTTTTGTGCAATTAGACGAAGGTTTGTTATGTTATACTGATGCTATGGTTAAGTGCACAAAAAGAAATATTGTGTTTTGCAAGGTTGCAAAAGGATTTATGGTTGCAGGTTTACAGAATTAGCTTTTTGGCATTTTGGCGGCAAAATTATTGAATGCGATGTCAGATTGAGTAAATGCTAAGTGTTAAAAGATTGAAATCAAAGTTATTATGACTATCAAGTGATTAGAAGTGACTTGCAGAAGTTTGAAGCGCCGATCTAGCGAAAGCCCTAATTTTGCAAATTTGAGGTATTTATCTGACTACGATCTTGAATCAGCTTAAGAAATCAGATATAATCATGGATGTGTCATTGATTCACAACATTAAGGATAAGAATAGACCTAGAAATAAGAAAGATCCAGTTGAACCCTCAAAAAGAGATGCTAGTTTAGTCTTATCAGTCGTACCAGATAGAGTTCTTCATTTAGAAAATGTTAAAGGTTATCTTGGATGCAAGTATGAAACCCTAAGGGAGTTTGATTTTAATGGTGAATATAAGAAGTTGTACAACTCAGATATGTTAATGAAACAAGGTTATGAACATCTAGAAAATAATGAAATCATTGAGTACTCTATGAAATATGAATTTGATGATGAGGAGTGTATAAAGATCATTTTGAGTAGGATTCATAATGGCAAATTTTGGTTAGAAGACAGAGTTATAGACATAATTATAGACCTAATTCATGATGTGGCTAGATTATCAAAAACTGGTGCAATTCCACTGAATGAGAAAAACATGAGAAAGATTGTGATTGAAAACACCAGTTCAGTATACAATGGTAGAGGTATAGTCATTAGTAAAATTAAGAAAGATGATGCAAAATACTTGTGTAAGATTTTGACAAAAAAGTTTTGTGGAAGCTCTAGAGAAGATGATATGCCAGTAGGTATGGTACACATTGCTTATTTGATGTGTGTGGAGAAGAAGCCTATGGATTTGTGTGAAATTCTGAGAATACAGTTATTTGAGAATTTGGAGAAGATAAAGAAAGCTAAATACACTCACTTTAGATTTTCCTCATTGGTTACTTACATGTTCTTCCACTTGTTAAGAAGATTTCCTTACACTATTGAATGGAATGATGGTGAGAATACTATGGAAAGAATCAATAAAGTCTACATGAAACATCTTATTGAGAAGGTTAATGATAGTGTAAAGTTAGTATTGAAAATTTTTCAAAACATTGTGGTAAATAGATCAAGAATTCCTCCATCCCTAGTTGAGAAATAAAAAGATGATATATGTTTTATGGTTGATACTGATTTCACTTACATTGAGGTAGTTGAACCTAGACATGAATTCATAGACCCTCTTGGCTATGAAATCTCTGAATTTGAAACAAAAGGTTATGTTAGTAGATTGTTGAAAAGTAAAATTGATGCCCATGGAAATAGATTTGGAACATATGATGAAAACTTTGGTTCAGCAAAGTCACTTAAGGAAGATAAATAATCAAAGAAGAGAGTGGAGTCTACAATAAAGAAAATTATAAAAGAATCAGGTATGAGTGAGTAGGAATTTGATATTGCAAAGAAGACTACAGAAGCAATAAGGCAAAGTGAGATATTATCAGTCCCCACCTTTGGCATCAAGTGCAGAACCTATTCAAGTAAAGGTAAAGGTTGAAGAACCTGAGAAGGAACAAGGAATCAGTCAGACAGAGAAACCCTTTTCTTCAGCATCAAGCAAAAGAATGAAGGCAAGTGCTTTAGGACCGGTTAAAGATAGAAAACAATTGTTCCACCAATACCTAGAAGAGTTGCAAAAATAAAAGATGATGAAGTGACAACAAAGAAGAAATCATGGAAACCAAGGATAGAAAGAGTTAATGAAGATATAATGCAGCATGGAGACTTTACCAAAATGAATAAATACTATGATTTATATGGATCCTCTAAAAGATTGAATCTTGAGAATGAAATGGTTACACATATGATTTTGTCTAACAAGAAATTTGATACTATTCATGGAAAGATACCAGAAGATTTGTACAACAGACTTGTGAGAAGAAAGATGAGAGCACAAGAAGAAGATACCAAAATGAGAGAGAATGTGATTAGACAGTTCTATGAAATAAGAGATGATGACCATCTTAAATAGATCCTCAAGCCACTTGAGACCCTATTGAGAGCCAAAAGAAGATTTATACAAATAATGGGAGGATAGTATGAGAAAGTAAAGACTGAAACTGAACAGGCAGTTGTGCAAGTGCTAGCTAACTTGGTAGTAAGAAAAGATAATAAAGATCAATCAGTTGTAGAGCCAGTAGAGAAACAGAGTTCAGAACAAGTAGAGGCAGCAACAGAGGTAGTTGAAGTTGAAGATATTCCCTCTTCTTCCATAAACATTGGCACATAATCTATGGACATTGAAGGAACTAAAGTTACTTTAGATTCAGATAATACGGTACTCAACAATTTGGATAACATTGTTGACAATTTAGATTTGGGAGAGCAAGAAAAAACTACTGAAATAGAGACTACACATACTGAAGTGCAAATAGAAACAAAGGCCCCTACACCTACTAGAACACAAGAAGACATTAGTCTTACTCCTAAAATTGGAAAGGAGAAAGGAATAAAAACATTGATTGAAGATTTGAGCAAGGAAGTTGATGACAATGATCAAATAGAGTTGATCACCTCTTTAAACAAAATTATTGGAAAGAATAAGAAAGTTAAGAATTTAGAAGGTAGTCTGAAAGGCTTGACTGAGAAGTTACAAAGTGTCATATCTACAAAAGTCTTTGATTCAGATCCACTTGAAAGAGAAAAGATGGTAATTAAATCTTTTGATGTTGAATTCACTAATTTAACTGATATTGCTAAGGTTAAGGCTCAGATAGCTTATGAAGCTGAGATGTTGCAGAACATAAGTTTGAATATCAAGAATAACATTAACAGCCTTGATAGACACATTAAGGACTTAAGGAAACATCTTGAGACTAGAAAGTGTTCGTACATTCAGTGTACAAAGTCTGAAAATATTTTAATTGAAGAAGAAAAGAAGATAAAAGAGAAGCAAGATGAGATTGCAGTAGAAACAAACTCTTTGGCCAGCCTAAACATGAAGATCAGAATAGTTGAGAATAAGATCAAAAAATTATGTGATGAAATAAGGATTTTAAATGATGAGAAAAATAAGAAATCTATTATAATAAACATCTTGAGAGAGCATGTCTCAATCAAGTTGACCATAATCAAAGAATAGCTAGATGAATGTCTTACTACTAAGATAGCATTTCAGAAATTCAATTTTGAGTCACTCCAAGCTTGTCAGATTGCAGCATACGGATTGAGTACTTTACTCAATGTAGCATAATCAATAAAGAAGGCATGGGAGAAAGATTTTGAGTCTTGGAAGATAGATTTTGCAGATTGTGTTGCAAGCCTACTAGCTTTGCAATAACACAGTAAGGTAAAATTTTTAACACAATTTTTGTATATCCCTTTCCACCCTTTATTTTTTCATTGTTGTCAAATGGGGAGAGATACTTAGAAAATTGTCTATATATGATAAGGAAGGATACTCATAGGGGGAGTTATATGGATTATTATGAAGTGTTATAGTTCATTGTATACATTTTGAGGAGATATAAGGATAGTATACTTATTTTATACTATGGCCACATTTTGATGCAATTTTGAAATTTTTGACTTGTACACTTAGACAATTTTCTCATATGTTGCCACCAATGACAAAGGGGGAGATTGTTGGAAATTTGTCTGAGGTATGTACATGAATGTTGTCATTATGGTAACATATGTTCCCTATGAAGAGCACATAAGCTGGAAAGTAAGTATGGTAGATCACAGACTAAAATTGTTTAAGTATGAACAACGATTTTGACAGAGCACCCGATACAGTTTGTTTTGGAGACATTCACTGGAGCATGATCAAAGTTTTCATAGTTGAACATAGACTCTATGGTGTCCAAGGATACCCCATCTTAGTGTGCAAAAGAGTATGGATAGTATAGACAAAGTTATGATTGTTTTACTGATGATAGATTATAGCCGACAGTGCAGTTTTGAAGACAGAACTAGTAAATGAATTAAGGGATTATTTTGCTTGTCAAAATAATGACTTAATATTATAAAGAGATGAAATCCTAGATTTTTACTCTTGGATAAAGATATTCAATCTGACAAGAGAAAGATATTATGTTTGTATCTTGTATAAATGAAGATGTACCGAGCATACTTGAAACGTAACATGTAATATATGTAAATTGTGATACTAGCGAAAGTTGTTGATGCAAAGTTGTAAGTAGTACCATATTGTAATTAGTAAACATTTGTATTACTTCTTTGGGTAGTGAGCTCATCTAGTAATCAAGTTTTGTATCTACAACTCCTAATAGGGTTGAGGCTTCTAACAAGGCCTATAGTCCCTTAACCAGGATTGATACACTATATGATTGTAACTGGCTCCTAATAGGGTCAACATCCTTAACCAGATATCTTTTGATTAGTGGATCTTTGTGGGTACCATCCCCACTAGGGTTATCCCTCAGCTAGGGTTTCCTCGAGAACATATCATGTGCTATGAGTTCTTTACATTTATTGTTATGTATGCTATTTAGTTTCTTATGCTTTGCATGCACTAAAGTAATCTCTTATATCCATAAGTGGGAAAAAGTAAAAGTTTGTGAAATACTGATTCACCACCCCCTCTTAGTATTTCCTATTTCTAACAAACGGTGGATAAATTGAAGTGGCAGTTCATTCCTATTGATTATGAGCTTGACCTACTGAAGCAAATGCAAAGTTTGAAGCAAGCAGGAAGATTTGTTCAGGAGTATACGGAGGAGTTCTATCGAATCCTCATCAAAACAGGCCATAAGGAACCTGATAAGGAGAAAGTTTCCTGTTACCTTAATGGGTTGAGGCTGAGTATTCAGGAGGAGCTGAATCTAGTTCTAATGAACAGTATTGAAGAGGCATACCATTTTTCCCTAAAAGTAGAGGAAAAGATGAACAAGAAGTTCAAGAGTAGACAAAATGGAAGAGGTCACGGTGGATGATCTGGTGGATGGTCATATGGAGGCCAAAACGAAGATCCGAAAAAGAAGGATGAGGCTAGTAGTAGTCAAAATTAGAGAGGAAAAAATTCCAATCATTTCCAAGATTAGAACAATAGAGATCAGAGAGGAAGAGGAAGAGGACAAGGTTTAGGAAGAGGAGGCTTCCATGGAACATGTTTTCACTATGGAGAAGAATGCCATAGGGCATTTGAATGTCCCCAATGCCAAGGAAGGATAGATAGGAGGAACGAAGGCCAGGCCAGAGTTGCACATGTAGATGAGGATGCCAGAACATCAAATTCTAAAGAGGCTAAAAGAGGAGAAATGTTGATTAATAGAAGAGTTTTGCTGAGTGGTGAGAATGAACTTGAGCAAAGGAGGAGCCTATTTCACACTAGATGCAAGTGTGAGGGTAAGTGTTATGATGTGATTATTGATAGTGGAAGTAATAATAATTTGGTATCAGAAGAGTTGGTGACAAAGTTGAAGCTCAAGAGGTAGAAACATCCACATCCCTATCGGGTTGCCTGGGTGCAAGATGACCACAAGGTCATGGTGAGTGAACAATGCCTAGTGTAGTTCAAGATTGGCGGGTACCAAGATGAGGTACTATGTGATATCATATCTATGGATGCATGTCATATGTTGTTGGATAGGCCGTGGTAGTTTGACAGATGTGTAGTGCATGGTGGTCATGTGAATACCTATTCCCTGACAAAGGATGGAGTGTGACATAAGCTAAAGCCATAGAAGGAAATAAAAGAAAAGGTATGTGGAAATGCAAGAATTACTTTTGTTGATAGAGGAAATTCTTCAGATGGTATGCGGCATGAGCATATGTGTTTTACCTTAACTTCAAAGGCTAGCTAGGAAAGAGGAAGTAGAAGATATACCTGTAGAAGTTGAAAAATTATTGAATGAGTTTTAGGATATTGTGTCTGATAATGTGCATGATAGATTACCACCAGTAAGAAAGATCAGTCATCAGATGGACTTGATGCCAAGAGCCAATTTTCCAAATAAGGTAGCACACAAAATGACACTAGCAGAAAGTGAAGAGTTGAAGATAGATTTGAAGTTTAGTTCATCACATCATCCATGATTGTATATCGAAGCAATCCCAGAAATGTGTTTGAGTTGAGAAAGACAGATAAAGGAGAAATAAGTAGTGCTGAAGCTGAGGATTTTGCAGAACATTTGAAGAGCATCCATAAGGAGGTGAGGAAGCACATTACCAAGATGAATGCATAGTATAAGGCTAAGGTAGATGAGAAAATAAGGCATAAGTAATTTTAGGTTGGAGATGAAGTCATGGTTCATTTGCAAAAGGAGTGATTTCTAGTTGGTACATATAACAAGCTGAAAATGAGGAAGTTTGGGCCATGCAAGATACTGAAGAAGCATGATTTGGGAAGTGCATATGAGGTTGAGTTGCCTACTAAGCTAAATATTTCACTAGTATTTAATGTTTTAGATCTGACAGAGTATCATGAAGGAGGTGTTGAAGATGAGGTTACAACAGCATAGTGGAGTATTCCAACAACCAGTTCACATATCAAGGAGATTGAAGACATACTGGATAGTCATGTTGGTAGAAGCACAAGGAACGGGACATATGAAGAGGATTTGGTCAAATGCAAAGGATGACCTATTGAAGATTCATCATGGCTGACAAAAGAGGAGGTTAACCATCTTGGTTTTCCTCTTCACACCTAAGTCGTGATAGGGTCACTTCTCAAATTACCCTGGGTGTCTGATGCAGGAGCATCCTGGCTGTAAGAGCAATCTTGCATCACCCAAAAATATTTTTGTTTTTGTATTCAATAAGGGCTATCTTGTGTAGAGCTACTATTTATGGAAGCTTGCTATTTTTAGTAACTTATTCATATGATATCAGAATGTTTTGATTTCACGAGGAGGTTCATCTTAGTCATATCAGCCTGCCAGTAAAGTTTCATGGCTAGATCAGGTCTAGTTTTGAAGATATTGAAGATTTTCAGTATTAGCAGCAGGGTACAGAAACTTTGAGCTCAGTTTTGAAGGCTTTAGAGGCCCCGGATGAGGTCAAATTTTTAGTTGAATGAAGCTTGCTTGATTTAGTTGTTGTAGATCTCCTCGCGCCCTTTTCGAATTGGGGTCATAATAGTCAATCAGAGCAACTGGTGATGACTTATGGTCTCTGGAAGTCGGGCCACCTGAAATGGCAAAAAATAATTTTCCTTCAAAAATTTCTATTCAGGTTTCAAAAGTTATTTTGAGTTGACTTTGATGTAATAAATTGAAAAATAAAATAATTCTAAGTTTGGTCAGCCCCATGGGCTAAATTTATGGAACCTTCTCGGGTGGTGGAAATTGCCTATTTAAAGAAGGCCCATAGTGTTGTCTTAGGCAATTTGGGACGGTCATGGGTAGTAGATCTGGGTATTGATTCGAGGCTTAGTCCTATAAAATATTGTAAGGGAATGTTCATGTGGCTTTGCATATTGTAATTCGACACTTGTGGAGATAATAAGAAGCCCATTTTCTGTTCTTGCAAATTATTGTTGTTTCTCTATTTTGGTTATGTGTTTGTGATATTAAGGGGAGCACCCTTCATCAAGTGGTATCAGAACAAGAGTTCCTGAGTGTGTAAATAGATCACTGATTGTGAGGCATTTTGCACCAGGACCGTGGGTTAGGGTTTCTCTGTAGACAGATCACTGTCTATGAGGTAGTTTGCACTAGGACCATGGTTAGGGTTTTAGTGCGCATCATGAAAATACCTCCATGAAGGGAACGTGGTGAAAGAGCAAGTGTTGTAGCACCTGAGGTTAGAGCACTCTAGAGACAAGTGCAAGAATTGCAAGAAGAGATTCACAGAGGAATGAATCTTAATGTCAGAGATGAAAGCGAGGATGAAGCCGAAGAAGAAGATCAAGAAGGAGAAGTCAAAGTTGTGAACCCGGAGGAAGAAAGACTTTTTTGGGCCATTTCCAAGATTGAGAAAAGACCTAAGATTGAGGTTCTGACATTTTTTGAAAATCTTAACCCAGAGGAGTTGATCGACTGGATTAATGAATGTGAAGAATATTTTGAGTATGAAGATATTGAGGATCCTGATAGGGTCAAATTTGCGAAGGCCAGACTAAAGGGTCATGCAAAGATTTGGTGGCAGGAGATTCAATTGGAGAAAAATAGAAGAGGAAAGGGTAAAATCATAAGATGGGATCAAATGATGGATAAATTGAAGTGACAGTTCATTCTTGTTGATTCTGAGCTTGACCTACTAAGAAATTACAAAGTTTTAAGTAAGCAAGAAGATTTGTTCAAGAGTATATAGAGGATTTCTATCGAATCCTCATCAGAATAGGCCATGCAGAAGCTGATAAGGAGAAAGGTGTTTGTTACCTTAATGGGTTGAGGCTAAGCATTCAGGAGGAGCTAAATATGGTTTTAATGAATAGTATTGAAGAGGCATACTAGTTTTTCCTAAAAGTAAAGAAAAAGTTGAACAAGAAGTTTGAGATCAAAAAAAATGGAAGAGGTTGCGGTGGATGATCTAGTGCATGGTCATATGGAGGCTGAAATGAATATCCAAAAAAGAAGGATGCGGCCAGTAGTAGTGAAAATTAGAGAGGAAACAATTCCAATCATTTCCAAGATCAGAACAATAGAGATCAGAGAGGAAGAGGAAGAGGACAAGGTTCAGGAAGAGGAGGCTTCCATGGAACATGTTTTCACTATGGAGAAGAAGGTCATAGGGCATTTGAATGTCCTCAACACCAAGGAAGGACAGATAGGAGGAAAAAAAGCCAGGCCAAAATTTCACATGTAGATGAGGATGCCAGATCATCAAATTCTGAAGAGGCTGAAAGAGGAGAAACGTTGATTAATAGAAGAGTTCTACTGAGTGGTGAGAATGAACCAGAGAAAAGGAGGAGCTTGTTTTGCACTAGATGCAAGTGTGAGGGTAAGTGTTGTGATGTGATTATTGATAGTGGAAGTACTAATAATTTGGTGTCAGAAGAGATTGTGACAAATTTGAAGCTCAAGAGGTAGAAACATCCACATCCCTATCGGGTTGCCTGGGTGCAGGATGACCACAAGGTCATGGTCAGTGAACAATGCTGAGTGAAGTTCAAGATTGGTAGGTACGAAGATGAGGTACTATGTGATATCATACCTATGGATGCATGTCATATGTTGATGGGTAGGTCATGGTAGTTTGACAAATGTGTAGTACATGATGGTCGTGTGAATACCTATTCCTTGACAAAGGATGGAGCATGACATAAGCTAAAGCCATTGAAGGAAACAAAGAAAAAGGTATGTGGCAATGCAAGAATAACTTTTGTTGATAGAGGAAATTCCTCAGATGGTATGCGGCATGAGAATATGTGTTTTACCTTAACTCCAAAGGTTGGGAATGAGGAAGTACAAGATGTATCTGTAGAAGTTGTAGAATTATTAAATGAGTTTCAGGATATTGTGTCTAATAATGTGCATGATGGATTACCACCAGTAAGAAAGATCAGTCATTAGATGGACTTGATTCCAGGAGCCAGTTTGCCAAATAAGGTAGAACATAGAATGACACTAGCAGAAAGTGAAGAGTTGAAGATAGATTTGAAGTTTAGTTCATCACATCATCCACAGATTGTATATGGAAGCAGTCCCAAAAATGTGTCTGAGTTGAGGAAGATAGATAAAGGAGAAATAAGTAGTGCTAAAGCTAAGGATTTTGCAAAACATTTGAAGAACATCCATAAGGAGGTGAGGAAGCACATTACAAAGATGAATGCGTAGTATAAGGCTAAGGCAGATGAGAAAATGAGGCATAAGGAATTTTAGGTTGGAGATGAAGTTGTGGTTCATTTGCAGAAGGAGCGATTTCTAGTTGGTACATATAACAAGCTGAAAATGAAGAAGTCTGGGCCATGTAAGATACTGAAGAAGCATGATTAAGGAAGTGCATATGAGGTCGAGTTGCCTACTAAGCTTAATATTTCACCAGTATTTAATGTTTCAGATCTAACAGAGTATCATGAAGGAGGTGTTAAAGATGAAGTTATAGCAGCACAGTGGAGTATTCTAGCAACCAGTTCAAATATCAAGGAGATTGAAGACATACTGGATAGTCATGTTGGTAGAAGCACAAGGAATAGGACATATAAAGAGTATTTGGTCAAATGGAAAGGATGACCTATTGAAGATTCATCATGGCTGACAAAGGAGGAGGTTAACCATCTTGGTTTTCCTCTTCACACCTGAGTCATGATAGGGTCACTTGTCAAATTACCCTAGGTGTCTGATGCAGGACCATCCTGGGTGTAAGAGCAATCTTGCATCACCCAAAAATATTTTTATTTTTGTATTCAATAAGGGCTATCTTGTGTAGAGCTTCTATTTATGGAAACTTTCTATTTTTAGTAAATTGGTCATACAATCTCAGAATGTTCTGATTTCACATGAGGAGGTTCATCTCAGTCATATCAGCCTGCCAATAAAGTTTCGTGGCTAGATCAAGTCTAGTTTTGAAGATATTGAAGATTTTTGGTATTGGTAGTAGGGTACAAAAACTTTGAGCTCAATTTTGAAGGGTTTAGAGACCCCAGATGAGGTCAAATTTTTGGCTGAATGAAGCTTACTTTATTTAGGCATTGTAGATCTCCTCGCACCCTTTCCAAATTGGGGTGATAATAGTTAATCGGAGCAACTGGTGATGACTTATGGTATCCGGAAGTCAGGCCACCTGAAATGGTGGAAAATAATTTTCCTTCAAAATTTATGTTCTGGTTTCAAAAGTTATTTTGAGCTGACTTTGATGTAATAAATTGAAAAATAAAATAATTCTAAGTTTGGTTAGCCCCATGGGCTAAATTTCTGGAACCTTCTCGGGTGGTGGAAATTGCCTATATAAAAAAGGCCCGTAGTGTTGTCTTAGGCAATTCAGGACAATTCTAGGTAGTAGATCTGGGTATTGATTCGAGCCTTAGTCCTACAAAATATTGTAAGGGAATGCCCATGTGGCTTTGCATATTGTAATTCTAAAATTTTGTAATTCCACACTTGTGGAGATAATAAGAAGCCCATTTTATGTTCTTGCAAATTGTTGTTGTTTCTCTGTTTCTGTTATGTGTTTGTGATATTAAGGGGAGCACCCTTCATCAAATATGTTTTTCTTTTGTCAAATTAGTTCTCATTGATCCTCTTAGTGTACACAAGTGAATACCTTTAAACAACATACCTCCTTGAATGAAATATTCTTCCCATTTAGTACTTGGTTTATCTTGAATAGGTGTTCTGCACTCTCTCCATGACTCAAAGAAATTAGGATCAAATTCATAAGAATCTCTTATGTCATCAAAACCAAGAACTTCAATTTTCATCTCGGTGATCAAAGATCTTCTTCTACTTAATGTATCAACAACTCAGTTAGTGACTCCACTCTTATGTTTTATTAGACATGTATAACTCTGCAAATACTCAACCCATTTCATATGTCTTTGAATCAACTTATTCTGAATACCCAAATACTGTAAAGCTTTATGATCAGAATACAACAAAAATCCACTCGGTATCCAATAATGTCTCCATTTCTTCAAGGATTGAACAATAGCATAGAATTTGTGATCATATACAGAATATTTCCTTTTTGCATCATTCAACTTTTCACTAGAGAAAGGAATAATTTACCTTCTTGACTCAACATAGCTCCTATTGCACTTCCACTCGCATCACATTCCACTTGAAATACCTTATTAAAATTAGGCAATGCTAACACAAGAAATTCAGCAACCTTCTGCTTCAGAGTCTCAAAACTATTATCAGCTCCATGTGTCCACTTGAATTCTCTTTTATCTCCTCTCATAGTATCAGCCATAGCAATAAAAATTGAATTGAGATTCCTAATGAACTTTTGGTAAAAACTTTCCAATCCATGAAATGATCTTACCTCACTAGCATTCTTAGGTGTAGGCCAATTCAAAATAGCTTCAACCTTTTCAGGGTCCATCTTCAAACCATCAGCTGAAATCACAAATCCCAAATACACAATCTCTTCTTGCATGAAAGAACACTTTTTCATATTTATCAGCAACTTTTATTCTTTCAACCTCTGCAATACTTTTTTAACATGTAAAAAATGTTCTTCTCTGGTCTTATTGAATATCAGAATATCATCTAGGTATACAATCACAAATTTACCTAAAAATTTCTTCAAAACTTCATTCATCAATCTCATAAAAGTACTCGATGCATTAGTTAAACCAAAATGCATAACCAACCATTCATACAAACCTGCTTTTGTCTTAAAAGAAATCTTCCACTCATCACCTTCTCTGATTCTGATCTGATGATACCTATTTTTCAAATCAATTTTGGTAAAATACTTTTCTCCAGTCAAAATGTCCATTATGTCATCCATTCTCAGTATAGGAAACCTATATTTCACTGTTATCTTTTAGATTTCTCTAGAATCCGTACACATTCTCCATTCTCCATTCTTCTTAGCTGCCAATACAATAGGTACTACACAAGTACTCAAACTTTCAAAGGATCAAACCTTTCTACAACAATTCTTGAATCTGTCAGTTCAATTCTTGATTCTCAGTAGGTGTCAACCAATGTGCTGCCTTATTTGGTAAACTAGCTCTAGGGATTAGATCCATGCAATGAACAATGCTTCTCTTTGGTGGAAAACCATTAGGTACATTATCAGAAATGATCTCACTATACTCAGTGAGTAACTTACCAATCTCCTTAGGTATGTTATCCTCTATTTTCTTACTCGGTTTGTGAGGAATCACAACAAAACATACATCATTCATTTTCAAATCCTTAACTAACTTTCTTTCTTCCATCAGGAAAACTTTCACAAATGTACAAACACTACTAATAGGTTCTTCAATCAAAGGTAATAAGATTTGTCTTCTCCCATCAGCCTAAATAGTATATTTATGTAATCTCCCATCATATATAGCATGTCTATCATATTGCCAAGGTCTACCCAACAAAATATGATAGCAATCCATAGGCCTGATATCACATAACACCTTATCATAGTACTTTCCAATCGTCAAATTCACATAACATTGTTGTAATGCCTATCATAGCATCTTCCTATGTTAGACTGACAAGACTATTGCTTTGACACTTTAGATTTTATGATGGACTATGATTATTATTTAGTTAGCATTTTATGAGACATTTGAGCATATATATTTGGTTATTGTAGTTTATTTGGAAATATTAAAATAGCATTTAATGATGAATGGTTAGAAATGAACTATCAGTAAAATGTTTTACATTGATTTGTGTTATGATGTTTATATTATGATCTAACCCTATTGACCCTATTATGGTTTGACATTTACTAGTTGATGTGAGTTTAGGATGAGGAGGGGCAGTCATAGTTACTCCTACGAGAGGTCCACATGATGTCTCACTCTCCCTCATTTGTCACTGCATGTTTAGATATATATATATATATATATATATATATATATATATATATATATATATATATATATATATATATATATATATATATGCATATTAGTTGGTGATGCAGGATGCAAGTACCAAGCATTGTCTCCACCTGGCTACACAGGTCTGAGCGTGCCTTCAAAATCCTCAAACTGTTGATGTGTGGAGATTTAACCAAGTTACTATCGAGGTTACCCATGGACTTAGAATTCTGTTTAGGAAGTTATCCTAGTTGGGAAAGTAGAATTCATTTTACATTATGGACTTTATTTGATGTTGGTCTGAGTTTATGTTATGAGTTAGAATTAATCAGTTTTATATGTATAATAATTGTGTTATAATTATGTTATAATTGTTTGTATGTTATATAGGTGTGTGTATATGTGGGTGCACACGCATATATCCATGCTTATGTAAATAATAATAATTGTATGTTTTTATTAATTGTGTAAATGGTATGTTATTTATAATAAGTAAATAAAGTGAGTTAAATAAAGTATATTTAATGAATGTATTAAATAAAAAGTAAAAAATAATAATAATAAAAGGAAAATACCTTTTGTAGTAAAATTAGCTATCTAGGAGGGAGTTGAACTCGAGACCTCCTAGACATTATGCTACTTGTTTTCCTATTGTTCTATGTGTTTTTCTTGAAAGGTATTTGTCTATTATTCTTGTTATGGTTTTATTTAAAAGATATTTTAATTAAATTTATTAAAACCTTGATTAAGTCTTTCATGGAAAATTATACGGTTGTTCCAACAACCAACTATGGAAGTTGGAGAAGTTACTCCCCATAAAGCAACTCCTCCAACCACATAGCTGGAGGATAAATAATTGAAGATTTTTGTGTGCAAGGAGGATGAGAATTTTTAGAGGATTTGTTTTCTTTTGAGTTGTCTGTAATTGATTTCTCCAAAAAAATTTGGTGAAAGTTTATGTGAGTTTGAGAGTCTCTGGCTGGTGAAGTCAACTGTGTGAGGATTTCTTGGAGTTTATTGCCAGAGGAAGATTTCTAGAAGGATGCCTACTCAAGGATTGAAGTTTCGCAGAGATTCTCCAGCCAAAGGAAGAGGATTCTCCACAGGACCCCAAGTAGGGTCACAACTGGGAAGAATCTCCATTCTTCCTCGATGTGTATGAATGTGTTTGTCTATAATAATGATATTACATTATAATATGATTGTTTTACTATAAAAAATGATATGTAAATGCCTTATCCTCTTTATATTTCTACTGTGTTTTTGGGAAGTAAATTATGTATGTTTATATAGTTTTTATTTATGTACTTTATATTTTGAAATATTCTTGGGAAGTTAGGAATTCTTGAGGTCATGTGGGAGGATTTTTTTATCTAATATTGAATGAAAGAGGGAAGTCTAGGAAAAAATAGGAAGGGTCATGAAGGTGTAGGATTGAGATGCAATCCTTTTTCCTACTCTTTTTCTCTTGCAGGCTTCTTTGTGAATGGTTTCTTTTATTTTGATTAATTTAGTTTGAGGCTTAGGTAATGTTGATTATGTGCTATGGATGTGGTGCTAAGGTCTCTGCATTAGGTTGACCTTAGGGAACCTTTCCTAGAGACTCTCCATGCCTAAAAAATTAGTTTTTAGTGTTTTCAGGAAGTTTAAAATTTATTTTTGTAAAAGTGTCCTGCAGTGTCGTACGAAATTGTATCCATACTCCTACAAAACTTGGTCAAATTCCATATGGGAATGCATACATTGTCATATGGGTTAAAAACTAGTTTTAGTGTTTTTAGGAAGTTGAAAATATGATTTTGGGAAAATGTTTGGCATTGTCATACGACATTGTATCCATACTCATACGAGACTTGGTCAAATGCAATATGGAAATGCATACAAAGTTGTATGGGATTTTATACAAAGTCATTTGGAGTTTTTAAGGTTTTAGGGGCTCAAAATTTATAGTATTTACATGATATAAGTTTGATACTTTAATTTCTTATACTTTAAGTTATATTTGTATAAAGAAATTAGATACATTCCAGGATGTTTGAGATAGGTTTTAGCTTCATAGGAGTTAAGATGCAAATTTTAGATTTGTGGGAAGTTTTATGTTGTGTCTTATGAATTTCTATACATGATTTTGATTATAATCTTTTTTTCATACTTGGCTTTTGGTAGAGTCCATAATATAAGGTCAAGACTTGTTTAGGTGGCTTGAGTGCACTGGAGGGCTCCCTAGACATATGAGATGGATCTTTGGAAAGTACATGATGTTTCCATGGCTTGTCTTTGTGGGTAGGGGAATAGGTACCCTAGGTGAGTGGCTTACCATAAGTGTTGGAATCCTAAAGTGGTTACTAGATGATCCTATGGGTGGGTTAGTAAAAAGTGATAACCTAATAATGAATCTGGGAAAGGGGGGAAACAAAAGATAATGAAAGAAAACATATTAATGGCCACATAGTCCTGTTGCAGTACCAAGACCATGGATAATTTCCAAGATGGATCCCTATTCATAAAGGGGGGACCAGGGTTACATGGTTGCCAGGAAGGATCCCAAAATTTAGGATATGGGATGCCACTGACCTAGAGGGTATGCTAGGAACCTAACCCTTGTGATTAGTAAAGTGATATATTGTTATGTTATGTAATTTCCTTCAGATTAGGGTTTTTTGAAGCCTTAGATTTCTTAGGGCCTTGTAAGTATCTTGGTTCTACATCCTATCATGAGGGGTGGACCTTCACCAGTTCCACATGGTTGGGTGGCAAAAATCTTTCAAGGTCCTGTTCATGGTTCGTCACTTGGATGCATTAAAATTTATGCATTGATGGAGATATTTGTATTTTTTATTATGTATTATTTAAAGGAAACATGAAAAGATATTTTTGTAATGCCTTTGGGCCATTCATGTACTTGTTATTGTAATGAGATCTATTATCAGAAAGATCTAATTGAAAAGAAACACAATGTAATTGGGAGGGATAGTTCTAGGGTTTGTTTCAAGGGTTGTTATTTGAAAGGTCAAAGTTGGAAATATATTATGTCATGTTGAATTATCTTTTCTATCTCTCCAATGTTGCAATGAAAGAAAATGTTTATTATGCTAAGGTTAAGATGTAATTTGTAAGGAATAGTTATTCAATGTGTAGGAAGGAGAAATGAAATTAGTATATAAAGTAAGAAATATAATTGTAAATGAAATGTTATTTTCTTACCCTATCTCTTAAGTTATAAAATGTGAAAGTAAAGAAAGGAAATGAAATTCAATTTGGATAAGTAATGTAAATATGTTAGTAAATGAATTCATTAAGGGAACCTTAAGGAATGTAAATGTGAAGTAGTAATGATGTAATGTTAGGAAAAAAAAAATTGTTAGTTGCAATTTTTGGTCATAACACCTTATCATAGTACTTTCCAATTTTCAAATTCACATAACATTGTTAACTTACCAAGAGTGTATTCTCATCCTTGATCTATGAAATTTCATAGGGCTTCAAGTGTTCCAACCTTTTCAACTGTAACTTTGTAACCATTTCCTCAGATGCCAAGTTTTTTCATCTTCCACTGTCAATGATTACCTTCCACACTTCATCAGAAACTCTACATCTGGTCTTGAACAAACTTTTCCTTACTAGATCTTCCTTATTACTTTCACTCCAAAGTGCTCTCCTTACCATCAAGTTCATTTCCTTCTCAGGTTCATTCGGTGAGTCTTCTTGCACCAAATTATTTCTACTACTACCGACCTTGTTAATTTCATGTGTATAGTCAATGATCTATGTCCTTATTATCCACAATTATAACAAGTTCCTCGAAAACCACCTCTTTTATAACCACCTCGGTAGTTATTACTTCTTCCTCTAGATGAACTTTCACCTTTCCACTCGGTCTTTCCTTTGTCCATATTTGTCTTTTCTATTTCAGATCTACTATTTTCACCATAAGATCTACCTCTTCCTCTAGAGAATCTAACACCTCTACCTCTTTTTCTTTGCCCATGTCTTTTTTTCAATTTCTCCTCAGCTTTCAATACAAATTGATAAGCTTCTTCAATGTTCTCTAACTTGACCAAACTAATTTCTTCTTGGATGGAAACTCTTAACCCACTCAAGTACCTAGAAATTTTGTACACATCATCTTCATCATGTCCAGATGTGATATCTAATCTATAGAATTCCTCAGTATAATCTTTTACCGAGATATCTTTCTACCTCAAGCTTTGCATTCACCTAACTAGGTTAATCTGATAATCACCAGGTAAGAAATTTCCTTTAAACTTATTCACCATCTTATTCGATACCTTAATTTTGTCTTTATCTTTCCTCTTTCTATCCAATTATAGATGTTCCCACCACAAGGATGCATGACTTTTCAACTTTGTGCTTGCAATTTTCACCTTGTTTTCCTCAGGGACATTTTCATATTCAAAGTACTTCTCGATCTCAGTGATCCAGTCCATCAATTCATTAGAATCAAATTTTCCACTATACTCAAGAGGATTAAAGTGTGGTGTAGACTTCAAATTTGTCAAATCCTTCAACAATCTTTCCTCACCTTGATCCATCACCAATACAGGTTTTTACACAAACTTGTTCTTCCTTAATTTAATCATCACTAACATCTTAAAGATGCCTTCCTCTTCTCTAGGCTGTTTTAATAGCTTCTAATCTAACAACAAGTTGTCTTAACATGTCTTCCAATCCTAGATCTACATCTCACCTCCCATGAACCATCTTGAAACCCTCTGCAATTGCAAGCCAGATCACAACCTATTACCCCGCAACAAATCAACTAGGTTTTGACAAGAAGGAACCCTCAAACCTAGATCCAGATCTCACCTTGCTCTAATACCACCTAATGCAAGGTAGGATGGGGAGAGGGGCCAAAGAAAAAACCTAACTATATCCACCTTTGTAGAGATCACACGTGGAAGCAAAAAATACACAAGTGATAGAGAGAATGTGGATCAACTTCTTATTATTTCATCAAATAGATCGATGTAGGAGCATCTTGGGTCCTTCGCAATCTTGTGTCACTAGAAACATGTTTGAATTTTTCTATGCTACTCAGTTCCTTCTTTGACTGAGTTGGTTTGGTGTTGCTCCATTTTTTTTGTTCACCAGTGTTGGTCAATTATCTCTCTGGCACTCAGTGAATTTCCTTGGCGCTCAGTGATGCTTTTCTGGTGCTCAGTTATCCTTGGTTACTGAGTTATTTATTTTGGATTTCTATTGAGGCTGACTCTTACCATTAATTATGGTTGCTAATCTAATGATGGTATCTATCATTACGAAGCCTGTGGACCCAGATCTAGTTGTTCCTTCTATTGATGGTGGATTGGAAGGCTGACTTGTTTGGTATCCTCTTGTATAAATGTAGTTATTTGGTTAGAGTTTAGGGAGTCACTTCAATTAGAAGATAGAAGCTAGAAGATTAGAGATTATTTGTAGATCCTCACATATTGGAGGACTTGTCTACTTTATTATAATATTTGGCCTAAATCAGGAAGGCCTTACATCCCAGCATGTATGAATCAATTGAAGATAATATATGAAGTATTCTGCACTCTCTCTCTCTCTCTCTCACTTTTGTGTGTTGTTTCTTTTGCATGTGATCTCTACAAGGTGGATCTATTTAGGGTGTGCCTTTGGCCCCTCTCCCCATCCTCCCTTGCATCAAGTGGTATCAGAGTGAGGTGAGATCTGGATCTATGTTTGTGAATCTAGGTTTGAGGGTTCCTTCTTGTCAAACCCTAGTTGATTTGTTATGGGGTAATAGATTACGATCTAACTTGCAATTATAGAGGGTTTCAAGATGGTTCATGGGAGGTGAGATGTGGATCCAAGATTGGCAGACATGTTGAGACAACATGCTGCTAGATTAGAAGTTGTTGAAATAGCCCAGAGAAGAGGAAGGCATCTTGAAGATGTTAGTAATAATGAAATTGAGGAAGAACAAGGTGATTTAGAACCTGCACCTACGATTGATCAAGGTGAGGAAAGATTGTTGAAGGCTTTGACAAATCTAAAGTCTACATCACATTTCAATCCTCCTGAGTATAGTGGGAAATTAGATTCTGATGAATTGGTGGACTAGATCATCGAGATGGAAAAGTATTTTGAATATGAGAATGTACCTGAGGAAAAGAAGGTAAAAATTGTAAGAAAAAAGTTGAAAAATCATGTATCCTTGTGGTGGGAACATCTGCAGTTGGACAAAAAGAGGAAAGGAAAAGAAAAAATTAAGGTATGAAATAAAATAGTGAATAAACTGAAAGGAAATTTTTTACCTTGTGATTATCAAATTAACCTAGTTAGGCGAATGCAATGTTTGAGGCAGAAAGATAGCTCGGTAAAAGAATATACTAAGGAATTATATCAATTAGATATCAAATATGGACATGATGAAGATGATGTGGAAAGAATTTCTAGGTACCTGAATGGATTGAGATTTTCCATCCAAGAGGAAATCAATTTGGTCAAGTTGGAGAACATTGAAGAGGCTTATCAAATTATATTGAAAGCTGAGGAGAAATTGAACATGAGACATGGGCAGAGATAAAGAGGTAGAGGTGGTAGATTCCCTAGAGGAAGAGGTAGATCTTATGGTGAAAATAGTCAATCTGAACAAGAAAAGACAACTCTAGATAAAGGTAAGACTGAGTGGAAAGGTGAAAGTTGATCTAGAGGAAGAGACAGTAACTACCAAGGTGGTTATAATAGAGGTGGTTTCCAAGGAACTTGTTACAATTGTGGAGAAGAAGGACATAGATCATTTGAGTGTACACATGCAAGTAAGAAGGTCAATAGTAGTAGAAATGCCTTGGTGCAAAAAGAATCACTGAATGAACTCGAGAAGGGAAAGAACTTGATGGTACAGATGTTGAAGATTTTCCAGTAGGCCAGTACTGACTATATGTTTGTCATTGATGAAAATATATAGAAATTAGTATGCGTGGAAGTCTAATATAGTAAGCTTTCTATATATGTAGCATGAACATGATATCAGCCTGATATCATGGGTGCGAAGGTTAACTATTAGCATAGATAGTTATATTGTAGTTGGTGTCAACAGTGTTCCTGACAGAGTAATAGATAGTGTCCTATGTATGGTTGTCTGTACAATTGTCCTATGGGCATGATCCCTTGGATATATGTTAAAGACATGTTAGTGATGTTAAGTCTATGGATGCATTGTCTGATAATGAACACAAGTGAAGTTATGTAGTCACTATTCACCAATAGCAGTTTCCTATATTTGTTCAGAAGAGCCGACAAAGATTTTATTGGTTCTTGAGTTGCACCAATCTTGAGGATATGCACCCTTGGATTTAAGCTTGGATAAGTATTATTGATGTTTTTTTAAGAGCACATAATTTAATTCAGCTTATAGAGAAAGTTCCAATTGTTTTGGTAGAGCCGATAGTGTGTAGCATGCATCTACAATTATTTTATTAGACAAGTCCCAAAATGAGTTGTGTGCATAATAGAGCTGAAAAAATGTTTTTTGGAGTTTATTATGGTTTCTTTAATATGATTTCAAGGTGGTTCTAATAGGTTGACTTGATTATATCATTTGGAGAAAAGATATTTATAGGCAGTCATTTGTGATTGCTGAAGTATGGTTCATGGTTGATTAAGAAAAGTAGAGCAGAGTGTGCGAGTGGTGGATCCATCAAAAGAAGGTCTATGTGACCAAGTAGAGTACTTGTGCTATTCATTGGAACTGATCCATATAATAGGTTAAAGGGAAATTCACAAAAATCTAGATATAGTGTATATCTATTATTCAGAAGGTTGTAGCCTTCACCCATTTGAGCAGTGAGCTCTCAGATAGTGCATCCTCTCCCCTAATAGGGACAATTGTAAAAGACTCCTAATAGGGTCTGACCCTTAACCAGGTCTACTATACTTAATTTATTATAAAGCTACTCCTAACAGGATAAAGGATCTTCTAGCAAGGATCATTACACAATAGTATAGAATATTAGTGGGTATCAAGTCCCACTGGGGTTTTTACCTATTTGGGTTTCCCCATAACCAAAATATTGGTGTTGTGTTCAAGTGTTATTTCATTGTGTTTATGTTGAATGTTTAAGTATACTTAATTAGATAAAGAATTGAAACTTGTAAATAACTGATTCACCCCCCCTCTCAATTAGCTCTTGGGACTATTCCTAACAATTGGTATTAGAGCCAAGTTTCTCAAAGAGAAATTTTAATAGCTTGAGGTTGATCAGATGGCATACTTTAGGAAAGAAATTCCTAAGTTTGATGGAGAGAATTATCTTGATTGGAAGAACAAGATGGTAACGCATTTGCAGTGTATTTCTTTTGAAGTTTTTAATGTAACCATCAAAGAAGCCAAAATTCCTACCTTAGAAGACCTTGGAAAAGATGATGCTACTAATGAACAAAAGGAATTGTTTCATTATAATGCTATTTCTAAAGAAGCCCTTATCAGCGCCCTAGCTGATGGTGAATTTTTAGAAGTAAAGAAGGTAGATATAGCCCATAAAATTTGGAAGCACCTAGAAGACACATTTGAAGGAGACAAACAAGAAAAGGATGCGCACAAAAAGACATGGAAGAAAAGATACAATGCATTAGAGATGCTTCCTAAAGAAAATATTAGAGCTTACAATCAAATGATCAATGAAGCAGTTGTTGGAATTAGGAACAATGGTGGAGAGATATCAGAAGAAGATATTATGGATAAAGTAATGACTACTCTTACTCCTGAATATGAAAGCAAGATCAACATCCTTGATGAGACCATGCAGCTTACATCTAATTTCAATAGAGAAACCTTGATCAGCAAGATCTCAACTTTTGAGATTTCAAGATTGAAGACAGAACCAAAGAATGAAACAACTTTCAAAGCAACAATTCATGGTAAGAAATCTGCAAGCACCTCTAGTAATTTTGATGATGATGATGAAGATAAAACACTAGATGATTTTATTGATATGGTTGCCAAAAGAGAAAAGAAAGGAAAAGGAAAATATGAAGGTCAATTACCATTTATGTTCTTTTCATGTAATAAGATTGGTCACTTTGCATCTAAGTGTCCCACTAGAGCTAAAAAGTTCAAAAAGAATTATAAGCCTAAGTATTCTAAGGAATGCTACTATGCTAGAGATGGACTTTCAGATGAAGAATCAGGTGAAGAAGAAATTGGATTCATTTCTATTATAGACAAGATGAATAGTAAGTTAGTTCCTAAAGATGAGAAAGTAAATCAAGAGCTAGCATTGATTTCACAAGCTGACATAAGGATAGACTAGATTATAGACAGTGGTTGTTCACATCACATGATAGGTGATAAAGGCATATTTGTTCATTTGGACAAATACAATGGAGGTATGGTCAGATTTGGAGACAACACTCCTAAACCTGCAGTTGGTAGAGGAGCCATAACTTTGGATGGAAAGAAAAATACTAATGATGTTCTTTATGTTGAGTGTTTGAAACACAACCTTCTCAATGTTGGACAGTTACTTGGTAAAGGCTATCAGTTGGAGTTCAAAGATGAAAAATGCATCATTAACAACAAAGATGGTGTTATGATTGCATCAGGCACAAAGACAAGAGGTAATGTTTTTCAACTCAATTAAGAAGCAAGTTGTTTTGTTGCTAAAGTTGATGATAGTTGGTTGTGGCATAGAAGACTATGTCATATCAATTTTGATAACATAGTAAAGATAAGAAATGTAAAGGTAGTAAGAGATCTATCTAGCATAGAAAAACTAATTGATACTATATGTAGAGAATGTGTGATGGGAAAGTATGTGAGAAATTCATTCAGAAGCAAGCAAAATTTAGTAGAGAACAAGTTGGATCTGATCCATATAGATCTATGTGGTCCCACTCAAACAAGATCATACTATGGTGAAAGGTATTTCATTTTATTTGTTGATGATTATACTAGGATGATGTGGGTTGTGTTCTTAAGAGATAAATCGGAAGCACTTGATAAAATATTCAAAGCTAAGGTTGAAAATGAATCTGGATTAAAGATAAAATGTTTGAGATCAGATAGAGGAGGAGAATTCACCTCTGATAGATTTTATGAGTACTATGAAGAACATGGCATAAAAATATAGTTAAGTGCACCAAGAACACCTCAGAAAAATGGAATTGTATAGAGAAGGAATAGGATCATCCTTGATACAATGTGCACCATTATGATAGAAGGAAAAGTTGCACACACCTATTGGAGAGATGCGGTCAATACAACAATCTATACCATCAATAGAATTCAATTAAGGCCAAGTGCAAGAAAAACACCTTATGAGCTATGGTTTGGTAATGTTCCCACAATGGAATACTTTAGAATCTTTGGAAGAAAGTGCTACATCAAGAGGGATGAAGCAGTAGGCAAGTTTGATGCAAGAAGTGATGAAGGTATTTTTCTTGGTTACTCTACTAAAAGTAAACCTTATAGATGTTTCAATTTAAGATTGAAAAAGATCATTGAAAGTGCTCATGTAAAGATTGATGAAAAGTTTATGATTCAAGAAATATATCATGATTACTCACACATGATTGAAGAAGAACCTAGACCCTCTACTAGTGAGATAGTTATTGAAGAAATGTTTGATAGTATTGATGTGTTATTTAATGACCCTGAGACAAGTGAAGAAAATAATCCTAAGGCTGATGAATCAGCACCACCTAAAGTTCCAAAGTTTATATCAAGAAATCATTCCAAGGTAGACATCATTGGAGATCAAAGTGGAAAATTCTTAACAAGATCACAAGCAAAGAACTCAGTTAACAATGAAGTGGTATGTTTACTATCTTAGATTGAACCTTTAAGTGTTGAAGATGCATGTAATAATTCAGATTGGCATGATGCTATGAAAGAAGAACTTGATCAGATTGTTAAGAATGACACTTGGGAACTAGTCCCTAGACCTAGTGATAAAAATGTGATTGGAACAAAGTGGATATTTAGAAATAAGATGAATGAAGATGGTACAGTAATAAGAAACAAAGAAAGATTAGTATGTAAAGGATATGCACAAAGAGAAGGCATTGATTATTTAGACACATTTGCACCTGTGAGTAGATTAGAAGCTATTAAGTTGTTTTTAGCTTATGCTATAGTTAAAAACTTCAAAGTTTATCAGATTGATGTCAAATCAGAATTCCTAAACGGAGACTTCAAAGAAGCATACATTAAGTAGCCAGAAGGTTTCACCCTATTAGACAGACCTGATATGGTATGTAGATTGAAGAAATCCCTCTATGGACTTAAGCAAGCTCCTAGAGCATGGTATGAGAGACTAGATGGATACTTAACAAAGATTGGATTCTAGAAAGGAGTAGCAGATTGTAATCTATTCATTAGAGAGACATCTGAAGGTTTGCTTCTTGTAGCTATATTTTTTGATGACATTATCTTTGGAGGTAATGACAAAATCAGCACTAAATTTGCCAAAGAAATGCAGAATGAGTTTGAGATGAGTATGATTGGTCCTATCAAGTAATTTTTGGGACTAAATGTGCAGCAGACAGAAAAAGGAATTTTCATTAATTAATCAAACTATGTAAAAGAGATACTAAAGAAATTCAAGATGGATGATTACAAGCCAGTAGGAACTCCTATGATCACTGGATGCAAGCTTATAAAAGAAGATGACTCACCAATAGTAGATATAACATTGTATTAGTCTATGATTAGTAAACTCATATATCTTACTCAAACTAGACCTGATATTTCCAATGCAGTTGGCATAGTTGGAAGATTTGTAGCAGAGCCTAAACAAAGTCACCTCATGGAAGTAAAAAGAATATTCAGATACTTGCAGGGCACTATAGATTGTGGTCTATGGTATCCTAATTCAAAAAATGTTGAGCTTCATGTGTACACTGATGCAGATTGGGCAGGATGTGTTGATGATAGAAAGAGTACTTCAGGTGGAGCATTGTTTCTTGGTGATAGACTTGTCACTTGGACAAGCAAGAAACAAAATTGTATTTCTCAATCAATAGTAGAAGTAGAGTATGTTGTAGTAGCCTTGAATTATTCTACAATTGTTTGGATCAAGTAGATGATAAAGGATTTTGGAATTCAGATTGATTATTCTATTTGTATTCACTGTGATAACACTAGCACTATCAATATGTCAAAGAACCCTATGATGCATGCAAAGACAAATCACATTGAGATCAAGTATCACTTCCTAAGAGAGAAACTGGTAGAGAAAGAAGTCAAGTTGGACTATGTGAGTACTAAAGAATAGTTGATAGATATATTCAAAAAGCCCTTGCCTAAGAATACTTTTGAGTATCTCAGGGGAAGTTGGGAGTAACTCCCTTCCCTGATTCTGCTTAGAAGGAAGCAGGAAAGGCATCAATCCTTTGGGACTGGTGGAAGGTTGACTACTCTACCTCAGGAGTAGTATCAGTGCTTACAATGAATGGCACCCTTTTCCATTGATGTCAAAGGGGGATTATATATAGAGTCATGAAAAATAGAAGTAAAAAGAGGAGTAATATACTAAGGGGGAGCAACATTCAGTTATGACAGTAGTATAGTTGAGGAAATGGAGAATATTAGAAATATTGCAGTAGATGAAGGATTCATCTTTGGGGGATTTTTGAAGATGAAATGGAGAATTTTATAAAATAAATATTCATTTGGGTTGGTGGTGGTTTTTCATTCCACATGTTTCCATTAATGGCAAAGGGGGAGATTGTTGGAGATTTGCCAGTAGGCTAGTACTGACTGTATGTTTTTCATTGATGACAATATATGGAAAGTAGCATGCATGGAAGTATCATATAGTAATATTTTTGTATATGTAACATGGACATGATATCAACATGATATCATGGGCGCAGAGGTTAACTATTAACATAGATAGTTATATTGCAATTGGTGTCAGCAGTGTTCCTGACAGAGTCACGGACAGTGTCCTATGTATGGTTGTCTGTACAGTTGTCCTATGGGCATGTGCCCTTGGATATATGTTAAAGACATGTTACTTATGTTAAGTCTATGGATGCATAGTCTCATAATGAATGCAAGTGAAGTTATGCAGTCGCTATTCGCCAATAGCAGTTTCCTATGTTTGTTCAAAAGAGTCGACAGAGATTTTATTGGTTCTTGAGTTGCACCTATCTTGAGGGTATGCACCATTGGAGTTAAGCTTGGAGAAGTATTATT
This sequence comes from Chamaecyparis obtusa, assembly GCA_027943335.1. Classification (NCBI taxonomy): domain Eukaryota; kingdom Viridiplantae; phylum Streptophyta; class Pinopsida; order Cupressales; family Cupressaceae; genus Chamaecyparis; species Chamaecyparis obtusa. Next base: position 296,280 of record BSBK01008435.1, on the reverse strand, counting down.
GATGTTTTTTTAAGAGCACATAAGTTAGTTTAGCTTACAAAGAAAGTTCTAGTTGTTTTGGTAGAGCCGACAGTGTGTAGCATGCGTCTACAATTATTTTATTAGACAGGTCCCATAATGAGTTGCATGCATAATAGAGCTGACAAAATGTTTGTTGGAGTTTATTATGGTTCCTCTAATATGATTTCAAGGTGGTTCTACTAGGCCGACTTGATTATATCATTTGGAGAAAATATATTTATAGGCAGTCATTTGTGATTGCTGAAGTGTGGTTCATGGTTGATTAAGAAAAGCAGAGTAGAGTGTGCGAGTGGTGGAACCATCAGAAGAAGGTCTATGTGACCAAGTAGAGTACTTGTGCTATTCATTGGAACTAATCCAAATAGTAGGTCAAAGCACAATTCACCAAAATCTAGATATAGTGTATATCTGTTATTTAGAAGGTTGTAGCCTTCGCCCATTTGAGTAGTGAGCTCTCAGATAGTGCGTCCTCTCCCCTAACAAGGACAATTGTAAAATAATCCTAACAGGATCTGACCCTTAACCAAGTCTACTATACTTAATTTATTGTAAATCTATTCCTAAAAAGGTAAAGGATCTTCTAGCAAGGATCATTACACACTAGTACAGAATATTAGTGGGTATCAAGTCCCACCGGGGTTTTTACCTATTTGGGTTTCCCCGTAACCAAAATATTGGTGTTGTGTTGAAACTTGTAGATAACTGATTCACCCCCCCTCTCAATTATCTCTTGGGACTATTCCTAACAAAGGAGAGCACTTTGGACTAAAAGTAATAAGGAAGATCCGATAAGGAAAAGTTTGTTCAAGACCAGATGTGGAGTTTTTGATGAAGTTTGGAAGGTATCATTGACAGTGGAAGCTCAGAGAATCTAGCATCTGAGGACATGGTCACAAAGTTACAGTTAAAAAGGTTGGAACATATGAAGCCCTATCAAATTTCATGGATCAAAGATGAGCATACACTCTTGGTAAGTGAACAATGTTATGTGAATTTGAAAATTGGAAAGTACTATGATAAGGTGTTATGTTATATCATGCCTATGGATTGTTGTCATATTTTGTTAGGTAGACCTTGGCAATATGATAGGCATGCTATATATGATGGGAGATTGCATAAATATACTATTTGGGTTGATGGAAGAAGACAAATATTGTTACCTTTGATTGAAGAACTTGTTAGTAATGTTTGCACATATGTGAAAGTTTTCTTGAGAGAAGGAAGAAAGTTTGTTAAGGATTTAAAGAAGAATGATGTATGTTTTGTTGTGATCCCTAACAAACTGAGTAAGAAAATAGAGGATAGTATCCCTAAAGAGATTGATAAGTTACTCACCAAATATAGTGAGATCATTTATGATAATGTACCTGATGGTTTTCCACCAAAGAGAAGCATTGATCATTGTATGGATCTAATCCCTAGAGCTAGTTTACCAAATAAGGCATCGCATCGGTTAACACCTACTAAGAATCAAGAATTGAAATAATAGATTCAAGAATTGTTGTAGAAAGGTTTATTCTGAGAAATTTTGAGTCCTTGTGCAGTGCCTTTTGTATTGGCACCTAAGAGGAATGGAGAATGGCGAATGTGTACTAATTCTAGAAAAATCAACAAGATAACAATGAAATATAGATTTCTGATATCAAGAATGGATAGTTTGACTAGAGCAAAGTATTTTACTAAAATTCATTTAAAAAGTGGGTATCATCAAATCAGAATCAGAGAAGTTGATGAATGGAAGACTACTTTTAAGACAAAAGAAGGTTTGTATGAGTGGTTGGTTATGCCTTTTGGTTTAACTAATGCACCGAGTAGTTTTATGAGGTTGATGAATGAAGTTTTGAATAAATTATTGGATAAGTTTATGATTGTATACCTATATGATATTATGATATTTAGTAAGAATAGAGAAGAGCATTTTTTGCATGTTAAACAAGTACTGTAAAGACTGAAAGAAGAAAAGTTGCTGATAAATCTGAAAAAGTGTTCATTCATGAAAGAGGAGATTGTGTATTTGGGATTTGTGATTTTAGCTAATGGTTTGAAAATGAATCCTAAAAAGGTTGGAGCTATTTTGAATTGGCCTACACTTGAGAATGCTAGTGAGGTAAGATCATTTCATGGTTTGGAAATTTTTTACCAAAAGTTCATTATGAATTTCAGTTCAATTTGTAATGCTATGACTAAGACTATGAGAGGAGACAAAAGAGAATTGAAGTGGACACATGGAGCTAATAAAATTTTTGAGACTCTGAAGTAGAAGGAAGTTGAATTTCCTCTTTTGGCATTGCCTAGTTTCAATAAGGTATTTCAAGTGGAATGTGATGCAAGTGGAAGTGTAATAGGAGCTGTATTGAGTCAAGAAGGTAAACCTATTTCTTTCTTTTGTGAAAATTTGAATGATGCAAAAAGAAAAAATTATGTGTATGATCAATAATTCTATACTATTGTTCAAGCCCTAAAGAAATGGCGACATTATTCGATACTGAGTGAATTTGTGTTGTATACCAATCATAAGGCTTTATAGTATTTGGGTAATCAAAATAAGTTGAATCATAGACATATGAAATGGGTTGAGTATTTGCAGAGTTATACATTTGTGATAAAGGATAAGAGTGGAGTTACTAACTGAGTTGTTGATGCACTGAGTAGAAGAATATCTTTGATGACCGCTCGATAAAAATTGAAGTTCTTGGCTTTGATGACATGAGAGATTCTTATGAATTTGATCTTGATTTTTCTAAGTCATGGAGAAAGTGTAGAGCACCTATTCAAGATAAGTCGAGTAACAAATGGGAATAATTTTTCATTCAAGGAGGTATATTGTTTAAAGGTATTCAGTTATGTATACCAAGAGGATCAATGAGAACTAATTTGATAAAGGATAAACATAGTAGTGGTTTGGTTGGACATTTTGGTGTTGACAAGACATTGAATTTTCTTAAGGAGAAATACTTTTGGCCATAGTTGTATAAAGATGTTCAAAAATTTGTGAGAAGTTGTGGAATTTGTCAAGTTGCAAAAGGAGTAAGTCAGAATACTAGATTTTATACACCAATTTCTGTTCCTAAGAAACCTTGGATTGATATTAGTATGGAATCTATTCTTGGCTTACCGAAGATAGTAAGAAGTAATGATTCTATATTTTTTGTTGTGGATAGATTTTCTAAAATGGCACATTTTATACCTTATAGAAATACATTAGATGTAGTACATATAGTAGATCTTTTCTTTAAGGAAATCATCAAATTCCATGGATTACTGAGGAGTATCATCTCCGACTGAGATAGTAAATTTTTTGGATACTTTTGGAAGACGCTTTGGAGAAAGTTTGGCACAGTGCTAAAATATATATCTACATTTCACCCACAGACCAATGGACAGACAGAAGTTGTGAATAGAATCTTGGGAAATATTTTGAGATGTTTTGTTGGAGACACACCGAGTAATTGGCATTATGTATTGGCACAAGAAGAGTTTGCATACAATAATTTAGTGAATAGGAGTACTGGAAAAACACCTTTTGAGATTGTAAATGACATACAACTGAGAGGTATATCATATTTGAGGGATATTGATGATGAAAGAAAGAGAAGTGTTGAAGGAGTAAAGTTTGTTGAGTACATGAAGATATTGCATGAAGATGTGAAACATAAGTTGGAGATGAGTAATCAAAAATACAAAGACAAAGATTATAGATCAAGAAGACATAAGACTTTTGCAGTCAGTGATGAAGTAATGGTTCATTTGAAGAAAGTTAGATTTCTTGTTGGAACATATGGGAAGCTGAAAATGAAGAAGTTTGGTTCTTGGAAGATTTTGAGAAAATTTGGTAGTGGAAATGCTTATGAGATTGAGTTAGCTAATGACATGGATATATCACCTATATTTAACATTTCTGATCTATATGAGTATCATGAGTTGAATGAAGAGATGATAGTACTAAATTATTATCCTAAGAAATAGATGGAAGAAGTTGAGTAGATTTTGGAGAAAAGAATTGGTAGAAGTACAAGAGGAAAATAGGATATGGAATATCTGGTAAAGTGGAAGAATAGACCGATTGAATAAAGTTCATGGATTTCACAATATGATTTGGATTCATCTCAGATCATACCTACTTCATTATTCAGAGAATCATTTTCAAATATCCCTAGGTGTCTGACGTAGGAGCATCTCGGGTCCTTGGCAATCTTGTGTCACCAAAAACATGTTTGAAGTTTTTTGTGTTAATCGGTTCCTTCTTTGACTGAGTTGGTTCAGTGTTTCTTGGTTTCCTTTGTTCACCAGTGTTGGTCATTTATCTCTCTACTGCTCGGTGAATTTCCCTGGTGCTTGGTGATACTTGTCTGGCACTCAGTTATCCTTACTTATCAAGTTGTTTATTTTGGATTTCTATTGAGCCCAACTCTTACCATTAATTATGGTCATAGATTTAATGATGGTATCTCTCATTGGGAAGCATGTGGACCTAGATCTAGTCATTCCTTCTGTTGATGGTGGATCTGAAGGCCTACTTATTCAGTAGCCTCTTGTATAAATGTAGTTGTTTGGTTAGAGTTTAGGGAGTCACTTCAATTAGAAGATAGACGCTAGAAGATTAGAGATTATTTGTAGATCCTCATATGTTTGAGGAATTTTCTACTTGATTGTAATATCTGGCCTACACTAAGAAGTCCTTACAGCCTGGCATGTATGAATCAATTAAAGATAATATATGAAGTGTTCTGCATTCTCTCTCTCTCACTTTTGTGTGTTGTTTCTTCCGCGTGTGATCTCTACAAGGTGGATCTAGTTAGGGTGTGCCTTTGGCCCCTCTCCCCATCCTCCCTTGCATCATAGATTCATACATGTCAGGCTATAAGGCCTTCCCAGTTTAGGCCAGATATTACAATTCAAGTACATAAGTCCTCCAACATGCGAGGATCCGAAACTATATTCAATATTCTAACCTCTATCTTCTATGAGAACTGACTCCCTACAATACAACCAAAGATTACAAGATATACAAGAGGATACCAAACAAGTCATCCTTCAGATCCAACATCAATAGAAGAAATGACCAGATCTAGGTCTACATGCTTCCTAATGATAGATACCAGCATTAAATCTGTGACCATAATTAATCATACAAGTTGACCTCAACAAGAAACTAGAATAAACACCTTGGTAAGAAAGGATAACCAAGCACTAGACAAGCATCACCAAGTGCCAGGGAACTAACTGAGCACTAGATAGATAACTGACCAACCCCAATTAACAATGGAAACTAAGAAACTACCAAGCCAAATTGGTCAAAGTAGGAACTGAGCAACATAGGAAAATACAAACATGTTTTTGGTGACACAAGATTTCCAAGGACCCTAGATGCTCCTGCATCAACAACTTTGTTAGTGTTATAATTCAAAAACTTGTAAGCTTTGCTCTTAGTGGAATATCCTAGGAATATGCCTTCATCACTTTTAGCATCAAGTTTTCCATTCCTATTGTCTTTCACTATATAACATTTTCTTCCAAAGACTTTAAAGTATTTTATATTAGGTGCATATCTATACCATAACTCAAAAGGTGTAACATTTGTACCTTTCTTGACTTGTACTTAGTTCAAGGTATAAACAGATGTTCTTATAACTTCTCTCCAATATTTTTGTGCAACATTCTTCTCTATCATCAGTGTTCTAGCACAATCCATAATTGATTTGTTTCTTCTCTCTGCTATACCATTTTGTGGAGGTATCCTACGTCCAGACATTTATCTTTTCATTCCTCTATCATTGTAGAATATATTTAAATCATTTGATATGAACTCTCCTCCTCTCTTAGATCTCAAACATTTCAATCTTTTACATGTTTCTTTTTCAAATTTTGCCAAATACCACTTAAACAATTAAAATGCATCAGATTTCTCTTTTAGAAACATCACAGTCATCATTCTAGAATAGTCATCAACAAACAGAATGAAATATTTATCACCATAGTAGCTTTTCACACCCATAGGTCCATAAAGGTCAGTATGACCCAATTCCAAAATATTATCAGAAGTATATTTCTTTCTCTTGAAACTAGACTTTGTCATTTTTCCCAATTGACAATGTTTACACATCACATTATCAGGTTTCTTCAATATTGGTAGACCTCTACCTCTCTTCATTTTACTAATATTTACCAAATTGTCAAAGTTCACATGACACAACCTCTTATGCCATAACCACATCATCAAATTGTGCAAATAAACATGTTTCTTCATATAGGTCTAGATATAACAAATTACCTCTTGTTTGTTATCCACTTCTAATTAGTTCACTAGTGGCATCAAATATTTTAACCTTCTTGTGATGGAATTCAACTCGGTAACCAATACTATTCAATTGTGCAACACTCAAGAAATTATAGTTAAGACCTTCAACCCAATAAGCATTATCACATCTGATCTTATCAGTTAATCTTATTGATCCTTTTCCTTTCACAGTACATGGTGCATCATTACCAAACTTAACACTTCTACCTTTGTAATGATTTAGGATTTCAAACTTAATTTTATCACCAATCATGTGATGTGAGAAACCACTATCAATAATCCATTTATCACCTTTACTCACATATGAAATAAGTGCAGTTTTCTCATCTGCATCAGAATCATCTTTCATAGAAACATAAACAACTTCTATATCAAAATCATCAAATTCATTAGTTTCACTATCAATTTCCTCTTTAGCAATATAACAAGATTTATTACCTTTGTCTTTGTAGTCTTTGTACTTGTTAAACTAGGACAAATCTCCATTCTTCCTCTATGTGTATAAATGTGTTTGTATATAATATGATATTACATTATAATATGATTTTTTTACTATAAAAAATGATATGCGAATGCCTTATCCTCTCTGTATTTCTACTGTGTTTTCGAGAAGTAAATTATGTATGTTTATATCATTTTTATTTATGTACTTTGTATTTTGAAATATTCTTGGGAACTTAGGAATGCTTAAGGTCATGTGGGAGGATGTGTTTATCTAATAATTAATGAAAGAGGGAAGTCTAAGAAAAAACAAGAAGGGTCATGAAGGTGTAGGATTGAGATGCAGTCCTTTTTCCTACTCTTTTTCTCTTGTAGGCTTCTTTGTGAATGGTTTCTTTTATTTTGATTAATTTAGTCTGAGGCTTAGGTAATGTTGAGTATGTTCTATGGATGTGGTTCTAAGGTCCCTGCATCAGGTTGACCTTAGGGAACCTTTCCCAGGCACTCTCCATGCCTAAAAAACTCAATTTTTAGTGTTTTCAGGAAGTTTAAAATTTATTTTTGTAAAAGTGTCCTATAGTGTCATACAACATTGTATCCATACTTGTATGACACTTGGTCAAATGTTGTATGGGTTAAAAACCAGTTTTAGTGTTTTCAGGAAGTTGAGAATTTGATTTTGGGAAAATGTTTTGCATTGTCGTACGACATTGTATCCATACTCATATGAGACTTGGTCAAAGGTCATATGGGAATGCATACAAATTTGTATGGGCTTCTATACAAATTTGTTTTGAGTTTTTAGGGTTTCAGTGGCTCAAAATTTATAGGATTTACATGATATAAGTTTGATACTTTAATTTCTTATACTTTAAGTTATATTTGTATAAAGAAATTAGATACATTCCAGGATGTTTTAGATAGGTTTCAGCTTCATAGGAGTTAAGATGAAAATTTTATATTTTTGGTTTTTTAAAAATTTCAAACTTAGCCAAATTTCAGGCACATGAGATTTCCTTAGACTTTTGAAATAAGCTATGGAATGTTTTGTAAATGCATCTGGGAAGTTTTATGTTACGTCTTATGAATTTCTATACATGGTTTTGATTATAAGCTTTTGTTCACACTTGTTTAGGTGGCTTGAGTCCATCAGAGGGCTCCCTAAACCTATGAGATGGATCTTTGGAAAGTACTTGATGTTTTCATGGCTTGTGTGTGTGTGTGTAGGGGACTAGGTACCCTAGGTGAGTGGCTCACCATAGGTGTTGGAACCATAAAGTGGTTACCAGATGATCCTAGGGGTGGGTTAGTAAAAAGTGATAACCTAACAATGAATCTAGAAAATGGGGGAAACAAAAGATAATGAAAGAAAACATATTAATGGCCACATAGTCCTGTTGGAGTACCGAGACCATGGATAACTACCAGAATGGATCCCCATTCATAAGGGGGGACCGGGGTTACATGGTTGTCAAGAAGGATCCCAAAATCTAGGATATGTGATGACACTCACGTAGAGGGTATGCTAGGAACATAACCCTTGTGATTAGTAAAGTGATATATTGTTCTGTTATATAATTTCCTTTAGATTAGGGTTTTTTGAAGCCTTAGATTGCTTAAGGCCTTGTAAGTATCTTGGTTCTATCTCCTAGCATGGGTGGTGGAATTTCACCAGTTCCACGTGATTGGGTGGCAAAAATCTTTTGAGGTCCTGTTCGTGGTTCGTGATGTGGATGCGTTCAAATTTATGCATTGATGCAGATATTTGTATTTTATATTATGTATTATTAAAAGGAAAAATGAAAAGAGATTTTTGTAATGACTTTGGGCCATTCATGTACTTGTTATTGTAATGAGATCTATTATCAAAAAGATGTAATTGAAAAGAAACACAATGTAATTGGGAGGGATAGTTCTAGGGTTTGTTTGAAGGGTTGTTATTTGAAAGGTCAAAGTTGGAAATATATTATGTCATGTTGACTTATCTTTTCTATCTCTCCTATGTTGCAATGAAAGAAAATGTTTATTATGCTAAGGTTAAGATGTAATTTGTAAGGAATAGTTATTCAATGTGTAGGAAGGAGAAATGAAATTAGTATATAAAGTAAGAAATATAATTGTAAATGAAATGTTATTTTCTTACCCTATCTCTTAAGTTCTAAAATGTGAAAGTAAAGAAAGGAAATAAAATTCAATTTGGATAAGTAATGTAAATATGTTAGTAAATGAATTCATTAAGGGAACCTTAAGGAATGTAAATGTGAAGTAGTAATGATGTTATGTTAGGAAAAAAAAAAATTTAGTTGCAATTTTTGGTCATAACACCTTATCATAGTACTTTCCAATTTTCAAATTCACATAACATTGTTCACTTACCAAGAGTGTATGCTCATCCTTGGTCCAGGAAATTTGATAGGGATTCAAGTGTTCCAACCTTTTCAACTGTAACTTTCTAACCATTTCCTCAGATGCCAAGTTTCCTGATCTTCCACTATCAATGATTACTTTCCACACTTCATCAGAAACTCTACATCTAGTCTTGAATAAAAATTTCCTTATCAGATCTTCCTTATTACTTTCACTCCAAAGTGCTCTCCTTACCATCAAGTTCATTTCCTTCTCAGGTTCATTCGGTGACTCTTCTTGCACCAAAGCATTTCTACTACTATTGACCTTGTTAATTTCATGTGTACAGTCATTGATCTATGTCCTTATTATCCACAATTGTAACAAGCTCCTCAAAAACCACCTCTGTTATAACCACCTTTATAGTTATTGCTTCTTCCTCTAGATGAACTTTCACCTTTCCACTCGGTCTTTCCTTTGTCCATATTTGTCTTTTCTATTTTAGATCTACCTCTTCCTCTAGGGAATCTAACACCTCTACCTCTTTGTCTTTGCTCATGTCTTTTGTTCAATTTCTCCTCAACTTTCAATGCAAATTAATAAGCTTCTTCAATGTTCTCTAACTTGACCAAACTAATTTCTTCTTGGATGGAAACTCTTAACCCATTCATGTACCTAGAAATTATTTACACATCATCTTCCTCATGTCTAGATGTGATATCTAATCTATAGAATTCCTTAGTATAATCTTTTACCAAGATATCTTTCTACCTCAAGCTTTGCATTCACCTAACTAGGTTAATCTGATAATCACTAGATAAGAACTTTCCTTTAAATTTATTCACCATCTTATTCCATACCTTAATTTTTTCTTTATCTTTCCTTTTTCTATCCAACTACAAATGTTCCCACCACAAGGATGCATGACTTTTCAACTTTGTGCTTGTAATTTTCACCTTGTTTTCCTCAGGGACATTTTCATATTCAAAGTACTTCTCCATCTCAGTGATCTAGTCCATCAATTCAGTAGAATCAAATTTTCCACTATACTCAGGAGAATAAAAAGTGTGGTGTAGACTTCAGATTTGTCAAATCCTTCAACAATATTTCCTCACATTGATCCATCACCGGTGCAAGTTTTTACACCAACTTGTTCTTCCTCAATTTCATCATCACTAACATCTTAAAGATGTCTTCCTCTTCTCTGGGCTATTTCATTAGCTTCTAATCTAGCAACAAGTTGTCTCAACATGTCTTCCAATCTTGGATCCACATCTCACCTCCCATGAACCATCTTGAAGCCCTCTCTAATTGCAGGTTAGATCGCAACCTGCTACCCCTCAACAAATCAACTAGGTTTTGACAAGAAGGAACCCTCAAACCTAGATTCACAAACCTAGATCCAGAACTCTCCTTACTCTGATACCACTTGACACAAGGGAGGATAAGTAGAGGGGCCAAATGCATAGCCTAAATAGATCCACCTTTTTAGAGATCACATGTGGAAGCAAAAAATACGCAAGTGAGAGAGAGAATGTAGATCAACTTCTTATTATTTCATCAAATAGATTGATGCAGGAGCATCTCGGGTCCTTGGCAATCCTGCATCACTAGAAACATGTTTGAATTTTTATGTGTTGTAGGGTTCCTTCTTTGACTAAGTAGGTTTGGTGTTGCTCAGTTTCCTTTGTTTACCACTATTGGTTGGTTATCTCTCTAGCACTGGATGAATTTCCCTCACGCTCGGTGATGCTTGTCTAGTGCTCAATTATCATTTCTTACTGAGTTATTTATTTTGGATTTATATTGAGGTTGACTCTTACCATTAATTATGGTTGCTAATGTAATGATGATATCTATCATTAGGGAGCATGTGGACCTAGATCTAGTTGTTCCTTATGTTGATGGTAGATCTGAAGGCCGACTTGTTTGGTATCCTCTTGTATAAATGTAGTTATTTGGTTAGATTTTAGGGAGTCACTTCAATTAGAAGATAGAAGATAGAAGCTACAAGATTAGAGATTATTTGTAGATCCTCTCATGTTGGAGGACTTGTGTACTTTATTGTAATATCTAGCCTAAACCGGGAAGTCCTTACATCCCAATATGTATGAATCAATTGAAGATAATATAAGAAGTATTCTACATTCTCTTTCTTAGTTTTGTGTGTTGTTTCTTTTGCATGTGATCTCTACAAGGTGGATCTAGTTAGGGTTTACCTTTGGCCCCTCTCCCCATCCTCCCTTGCATCAGGTGGTATTAGAGTGAGGTGAGATCTGGATCTATGTTTGCAAATCTAGGTTTTGAGGGTTCCTTCTTGTCAAACCCTAGTTGATTTGTTGTGGGGTAGCAGATTGTGATCTGATCTAAAATTATAAAGAGTTTCAAGATGGTTCATGCGAGGCAAGATGTAGATCTAGGATTGGTAGACATGTTGAGACAACATGCTACTAGATTAGAAGTTGTTGAAATAGCCCAGAGAAGAGGAAGGCATCTTAAAGATGTTAGTGATGATGAAATTAAGGAAGAACAAGGTGATTTAGAACCTGCACCTATGATGGATCAAGGTGAGGAAAGATTGTTAAAGGCTTTGACAAATCTAAAGTCTACATCACACTTCAATTCTCTTCAGTATAATGGAAAATTGGATTCTAATGAATTGGTGGACTGGATCACCGAGATGGAAAAGTATTTTGAATATGATAATGTACCTAAGGAAAAGAAGGTGAAAATTGCAAGGAAAAAGTTGAAAAATCATGTATCCTTGTGGTGGGAACATCTACAGTTGGATAGAAAGAGGAAAGGCAAAGAAAAAATTAAGGTATGGAATAAAATAGTGAATAAATTGAAAGGAAATTTTTTACCTTGTGATTATCAGATTAACCTAGTTAGGTGAATGCAATGTTTGAGGCAGAAAGATAGCTCGGTAAAATAATATACTAAGGAATTCTATCAATTAGATATCATATCTGGACATGATTAAGATGGTGTGGAAAGAATTTCTAGGTACCTAAATGGATTGATATTTTCCATCCAAGAGAAAATCATTTTGGTCAAGTTGGAGATCATTGAAGAGGCTTATCAATTTGCATTGAAAGCTGAGGAGAAATTGAACATGAGACATGAGCGGAGACAAAGAGGTAGAGGTGGTAGATTCCCTAGAGGAAGAGGTAGATCTTATGGTGAAAATAGTAGATCTGAACTAGAAAAGACAACTCTAGAGAAAGGTAAGACCGAGTGGAAAGGTGAAAGTTGATCTAGAGGTAGAGGCAGTAACTACCAAGGTGGTTATAACAGAGATGGTTTCCAAGGAACTTGTTACAATTATGGAGATGAAGGACATAGATCATTTGAGTGTATACATGCAAGTAAGAAGGTCGATAGTAGCAGAAATGCCTTGGTGCATGAAGAATCACTGAATAAACCTGAGAAGGAAAAGAACTTGATTGTAAGGAGAGAACTTTGGACTAAAAGTAATAAGGAAGATCTGATAAGGAAAAGTTTGTTCAAGACCAGATGTAGAGTTTTTGATGAAGTTTGGAAGGTATCATTGATAGTGGAAGCTCAGAGAATTTGGCATCTAAGGAAATGGTCACAAAGTTATAGTTAAAAAGGTTGGAACATCTGAAGCCCTATCAAATTTCATGGATCAAAGATGAGCATACACTCTTGGTAAGTGAACAATGCTATGTCAATTTGAAAATTGGAAAGTACTATGATAAGGTGTTATGTTATATCATGACTATGGATTGTTGTCATATTTTGTTGGGTATACCTTGGCAATATGATAGGCATGCTATATATGATGGGAGATTGCATAAATATACTATTTGGGCTGATGGAAGAAGACAAATCTTGTTACCTTTTATTGAAGAACCTGTTAGCAATGTTTGCTTGATAGAAGGAGGAAAGTTTGTTAAGGATTTAAAGAAGAATGATGTATGTTTTGTTATGATCCCTAACAAATTGAATAAGAAAATAGAGGATAGTATCCCTGAGGAGATTTATAAGTGTAGACACGCAAAAATGGACAAGTGCTTTTAAATGGGAAAAATCAATCAAATGGCTCAAAATCATGAAAATGCATTAAAAGAGATCAAATCAATGAAAATGGACACAATTAAATCAAATTGGACAAAATCAATTAAAGAAAAGGAAAAATCAAATAATGAGGTTAAATAATTAAATCAAAGTTTAAAGGGGTGCAAAACACTACATAATTGATTTTAATCAATTAATTATATAGTTGTTTAAATCAAAAATCAAAATGAACCTATTACCCTTACATGGCTAAATTTAATTAATTAATTGAATTTAATAGTTCCTAATATCTTTCAACAAAGTTGGTCAACCAATGAAAATTGAGGACAAAAAGACACAAATCACTCAAAAAAGATGAATCTCAATCACTCATTCTAATCTTTCAATCTCATCCACTCAATCTTGTCCTTTTGTCCAAAGCTTTGAGACAAACATTTAAATTGTCCCCCCATTTATGAACAAAGCAAAGTATTTGACTCAACCAAAGGGTTAATCATGATTACTTCACTCCACCCCCTACCCTTGGGAATTTACTATAAATATGAAGCATTTTAAGAGCAATTGATATCTTAGAAATTCATTTGCAAAGCATTGTTACTATAGGCAATTGAAGAGCATTCTAAGATAAATTAAGAGCATTTGCATTATACTTTTGTCAATTTGAGCTAGAATCATCATCATAGAAGCATTGTAGAAGCATAGAACAACATACATTCTCATTTTAGAAGTGTCACTAGTGGAGATTTGAGCTGAGAGCTTCACTTACCACATCTTTCTAGAGAGCCATGAGATGCTATAGATCTTAGTTTCATTTTTAAATAGATTTGCATTGTATTAACTTTAGAATTGTTGCTAATTTGATCTTAATTTCATGAAGGTGATTATCATCATCACACAAATGGTGCCCACCGTGGGGCCCTAGGCCTCATTTTACCATTTTCATCATAATTTGCATGCTTGTATTATCTATTTTCTATGAATATTTTGTAGGAAACAGGTGAAGTCATGCTTACGGGAGATTTAATCATGCTTGTAGTCATTTTACTATCGCTTAAGATCTCTATCTTGACACCTATTATTTGAAGATTCATGCCTGGCATACAACTTCCATACAGTCATGAGTTCTTTACAGTCACCTATGAGACAGAATCTCATGCCTATGAGATCAAAGCATTCAGCCTTGTGTTCTTAACGTCACGCCTATGACTCAGGAAGTATCACTTAATCAAAATTTGTTATTGCCTATCTTTACACTTTGCTTCACAATTTTAAATAACAGTTACGCTTATAATCTATCAATTCACGCTTACTGTTATTAAATTGTCACTTAGCATAAATCATTTTTTGCAATTTTAAGTTTTGTTCATGCTTTGTGATAAACTATTCATGCTTGTGTAATTTTCAATGTCACTAGTGTCACTACAAAGAGTCACTTTCAGTCATTAAAGTTATGCTTGCTAATAATTTATTCACACCTATTAGCTGGACAATGTCACCTTCTATCTATTGTATTTATTTATTGTTAAATTGATTAAATCATTTGTCTAATTCTTTGTTTACATGATTTTATAGTAAATGAGAAATCACAACAAGGTACAAAAGCTAGAAAGCAAATTTAATCAATAAGGAAAGGTGTTAGCAAAGAGGATTAAGAAGGAAAACATTGCACACATCAAGGCTATCCTTGAGACTACACAAGAGGAGGACAATTAGGTATTCCAAAACTATCTTGCAATTTTTGAAGCCTATAAAATGAAATTTGTCTCTCTAAATTGGATTTTTAGTCCTTAGTTCAAGTTTTCTTTGGAAATTTGCAAATAAGGTGCATAAAATTCATACATAATTGTTACTTCATCAATTTTCAATTTGGTTTCCCCTCATAGTGTTTGTTAGTGTTGACTAACTTGCTGGTGCATAAGCACATTGGAAGGAGCTATTTGCCAAGGTAAGAAAAAAATAATGAAATCAATAAAAAATGCCCCTAACTTCAGTTAGCTACAAGAAAAAGGTAAGCCTAAATTAGTCAATATTTTCCCTTAGCTTGTGGCATTGGTGCACTTTGAAAATCTAGTAATTAAGAAGGATTAAGGAATCAAACACATAATTCAAAAGCCCCTTGTTTGTGGAAGAGAGTAGAAATACTCAAATCCCTATAGTTAGTGGGTGAAAGAAATTGAACAAAATTGTCTATTCTGTTTGGGAACTAAAGGGGAAGTTAGGGATATGCTCTTCACCTTTCAGTGAACCAAATTCCCAAAAGCTTAACCTTAATTCCATTTTCCTTTCTTTGAATGAACATTTTAGAGAATTAGTGGGCTCACCTCCTGACTTGTGCCTTAACGAGGCCAATGAGAGGGACAGCCCAAAGTGGGATACACTCACTTTTGTTGTGGGAATCCAACCCACTATAATACGAAATGCATGCATCCTTAATTGGGTGTGTGACAAACAAATTTTAAATTTTTCAAACTTCCTCTAGTGGTCCTCATGGATTACACAAAATCATACCTTGGTGCATGTGGGAAGCCCCTTAACATACTTGGGGATGAAAGTTTAAGATCTATTTGAATGGAATCCACAATAAATCATTGATAAAGTAGCAAGACCACCTTTTAGAGCCAAAATTTTAAGAGCAAAATTTGACTTTAGGTAGGCTACTTGGAATTCTTTCTTGTGTTATACTTGTGGAAATGATCAAGAATATACACACTAGATTGTTTTAGGGACATGATGAAAAATTGATGTGTGTGTTGTGATTGTTTTTATTTTCAAACAAGAAAATTTCAAAGGACCTGATCTTAAAAGTTTAAAAAATTCAAAATCTTACAACCTAGTCAGAGAAGTGCCACATGTGCACAAAACAATCCCGTCTATCAGAGGCTCAATCACACTTGTTACTTATATGAAAATGCGTAGCAACAGTCAAGTCATGCCCAACAAATATTGAAACACACCTGCTAAAACTAGAAAATCACTTATTAATAGCAAAGTGTCACCTGCATACTTGTAGTGTGCCGCCTAACAGTATACTAGTTCACGTGTATGAAAAATTTAGTCATGCCTACACTCAGGACAATGACGCCCAAAAATCTAAAAGTGAAAACAAAGAGTATTTGCAGAGGGGGTCAAAAAATTTTGATCATATATTTGAATACCCTTTTTCGTGTTCTTACTGCTCCAACCTTCAGCCCAATCAAAAATCCTGTTCTACACAATTTTTGCAAATTTTATGAAGGATTTGACCATGAGCAATATTGACTCTTACTCTCCAAGGTTCATGCCTACTTTTACTAGATCCTATTACATCAAGAAAACCTTGCAAGATGATGGGACTTATTTAAGTCAAGAGCTCCCTTACCCAGGTGATGATTCTACCACTCCAAGAGTACCCCAAAAATCACCCAAAAAAGAAGTAGAAGACAACATGATGTACTACAGTAGTTTGGGTAATAACAAAAATAGTGGCATTGATCCGAACAACCAAGGTATGAAAATAATGGGGGCATTGACACAAATAATCAAGGCAATACCAATAGTGGAGGGGCAGATCAAAACACTCAAGGAATTGATACCACTTACCAAATAACTAATACCAAACCAGCTACTGATGATGCCACCGATGACAAGGTTGATGAAGCCATTCAATGCCCCTATTTCTTAAGACTCATGGAAAAAGAAATGGAAAGAGATAAAGAAAAGTATTTCATGGACCTAGCCTGAACAGGTCTTAAGCTTCCACTAGATTATGATGTGAATCAACTTAGACCACCCAAAGTTGAAGAAAGTGCCATTGACATCATGAACAAATAGTTCAAAATATTTTAAATGCAACTAGATACAATCAAGCAAAGCGGGGCTCCTAAACCCTTTTCTATTGAAGCATTGTGCCCATTCCCGTTCGATAAAGGTATAGTAATGGCTCCATTCCCGATCAATGTGGTGTTTCCCAAATATGACAAGTATGAAAGAATGTCGGATCCACAAGATCACTTACAAGAGTTTTGTGCATTGAGCTTAGATTTCATGCACAATACCACCTATTTAATGAGACTATTCCCAAGAAGCTTAGGAGGCATGGCTATGGAGTGATTTTCTAAGTTACTCTCCAGCATAAAAACCTTTGAAGAACTAGCTTCAAAGTTTGTCGCCCATTACTCATACAACATCAAGCATGAGGTCACGATGATAACATTATATAATACTAAACAAAAGGATGGAGAAGCATTCCTCACTTTCTTACAAAGGTGGAGGACAGTATTTGCTAGGTATCCTAGGAGTGTGCCCGAAAAGGAGAAAATGGATATATTCATTAATAGTTTGAGCAACAAGATGAACTACCGATTGAGAATGCAATGCC
Organism: Chamaecyparis obtusa; assembly: GCA_027943335.1. Lineage (NCBI taxonomy): Eukaryota > Viridiplantae > Streptophyta > Pinopsida > Cupressales > Cupressaceae > Chamaecyparis > Chamaecyparis obtusa. Next base: position 278,776 of record BSBK01008435.1, on the reverse strand, counting down.
CCAAGACATTCCAAGACCTCATAGAGAATGGAGTAACAACAGAAGAAGTGTTGGTTAAGAGTGGAGAACTGAAATTGTATAAAGATAGCAACAATAACTCTAACAACAATAACTCCAATAATGGCACCAATCAGAATAAGAATTGGTTCAATAGCAATAATCGATATAAAAACAACAATAAAGGAATAGTCAATGATGGGGTTGTTGATTCTAGCAACTTGAAGGTGACTCCATTTGCTCTTACAAGAACACCTAATCAGGTGAATAATGCAAACCATACCTCCAATGCACCTTCCAACAATAATGCTCACTAGTAGATTTGAGGTCAAATTTCGACCAAATTTATCGACCAAAGTGCAAATGGTCTTAAAATTTTCTTTTTTTTTCCTTTTATCCCTGTGTTGGTTGAAATTTTGACCAATACGGGGATAAAAGGTCAAAAAAAAAAGAAAGATGCATTTCATTTTAAGTTTTCCCCTTTCTTTTTCGGCGTGGGCGACAGCGGGCGGGAGTGGGCGAGAAGGCGGGGACAACTGTGTATGAATTTTCTGACTCAGACGCTCCATTTGAAGATCTTTGTTTTTATCGAACGTGATTTAATTCATTGTATCCACGGTCAAGTTAATGAAGGAAAGATATTAAATTCATTGTTTTTATCAAACGTGATTTAATTCATTGTTTTTATCGAACGTGATTTAATTCATTGTATCCACGGTCGAGTTAATGAAGGAAAGATTCTATTTACGGTGACTTATGTATCAAGTTTTGTTGAAGATGTTAAATGTTTAAGTGTGAAATCGGTCTTTGCGATAGTCAAGCAAAACCGTGAGCAACATTACTACATTGGTATTTCATTGATAGCAGACATAAGGTAAAGTGCCTGTAGAAATTCCCGCTTAATATTTCTTATTAAAAACATTCTCATGATAACATTCCATACATTACTCCTTCACTATATCCAGCATACTCTGTTCATTAACCTTTGGCATCACATTATAGTATACATGTACATTGTCTCACACTTGTAAATGTTCTTCATAAAATAATCAGGGAAACAATATCCTTTCATGCCCTTTCCATAACCTTGTCATGATTTGAAGATCACTGCCCTTTAGGTTTCCTGTTTCTGTGCAACTTACAAACACTATAGTCCATGAGACAGCATCCCTTTTGAGCTACCCTCAAACATTTACGTTTAGCAATATACTTGGAACCTCATCATTAGATAAAAGTCTTCTATACTGTACATTTTCTAATGGGTGTTCATACACAATCCAATACCCTAGAATTGTGCATCTCCACAATTATGACAATCCATGTGACAGTGTTTCTTTAGAGTATGCTATCAAGAAAACTATTTACACTCTCCATGATTACACATTTTGTAAGCACATTGAACAGAGCAATCCAAACCATATAATATCTGACAAAAATTCTCCTACCATTACTTTTTCACCGTCTCAAAACTTCAAAGGCCTTGAGAGTTTCCTTGCAAAACCTAGTTTGCAAAACTATTGTATAGATATATGCACAATTTTTGCATTTTATCTCCCCCAAATGACACATCAACAATTCACACTCTTTTCCTATGATTGCACAGTAATAATCCTTTGTATGAGAGGAAGAAAACAAAATGGCACCAACAAATCACATACTCAGCCAGTTACACTCCTTGAAAGTGTCGTGCCCTGTCAATGTATCCTCACTATGTCTATCAGAGGAAATTGAAACTACAAAATTAGAAAAAAAACACATCCTTTCATCTCACTTTATCAGGCACACAAACATTGTTACAACACTGCTATACTGGCATAGTGATGTTCATCCATGATTTCATACTCTGAATGCCTATCTTCTAGCACGTTATGCCTCAATGGATGTTCTTTACCAAAACTTTGCATATTAGCTCACATTCTGAAATTGTCTCACTTCCTTCCATAAGGCAATTTCTCTTCGAGGCATTCTAACAAACACTTCGTGTGCCAAGTTCAGGCTTCCACATTTTACATTTAAGTCATTGGTAGTAACTACCAAAAATCTTCCTACCAACATACTCTGATATACGTTCATTTTCGATTCCAACATTGTTTGCTCACATAGGTAGGGAAAAAATTGGCAAAAGATTTATTTCCATACCTGCCAATTGCATTTGTTTGAAAGTTTCTGAAGCCCTAGTTTCAACTAATCTTTAATACAGCACTTATACCATTCAAGGTATTTTTTCAAACAACTCAAATGCATTGTCTGTACTTCACACTTCACACACATGTCTGCACATCATCTGATAAAAATATATGATGCTTCTATAGATACCCATATGAGATGAATGTTTGATCAATTAAAGAAATAGTTATTGTTATTCCCTGGAGAAAATTCTGAGTCTTGATTAGTGGGAACAAGAAGAACTATGCAGATTTTCTGAATGTTTTAATGATGATCTAAGAAAAGTTTAAAAAATATGTCTCTGACTCAGACGCTTCATTTGCTTCCAATCCATCTAAACATGCTATAACATTCAAAAAACATTATTTAGGTAGCATTTTTACTCTGGGCATACAGCAAATACAACTATCCACATTGCAGATTGCTTATTAGCATGTATGAGATGATATTAAAAAGCACAATTCAACAATACCAGGCGACTAGTGAGGAGCCTTAAAACTGACAACATATTCTGGCAGAATGTGTGTATTCATGTGAGTGCTCCAAATAATGTAATGCTTTGGATTGGTGATATCATTAATGCCAGAATCAAAGTTCTCATAGCTCGGATGGAACTGATGAGAGCTAAGAGGAACTTCCTCGACATTCCCCAAAATAACTCGGCACAACACAGCATACTGTTCCCCATTAATGTCCAAGTCTGAAAATGGAACACTGTAAAGAATAAGCAAATAATAGTCAGTCAAACATTCCTTCTTAGAAAAAAAAAAGTGTATTAAAGAAAAGAACATTCTAGAACTCAAACATTTAAAAGAAATCCCCACCAAAGAGATTATCTTTGAATATAATCTTTCCTACCTCAGGTACGAGCAATCTTCTGGAGCAATATAAACACCAACACCATATGCTGGACCACCATTCATTAATCTATTATTGCTAAAACCATGTAGTATAATTGATGATATGCTTGTATCGGATGCTCCATGCCATGCATATTTAACATTTGCATTACCACGAGAATTTCTTGTTATCTCAACCTGTTTGTTGAAAACCTGCAGCCGAGCCTGTCCCAGCCTATCTGTATGTGAATTTTGATAAATACCAGTAACATTGGTTGCAAGTCCAATTTTATTTAGGCCAGTAAGGAAACAATTTTTCACAGCTACATACTCTGTATCGCAATCCACTAATTTGATCAATTTGTCCCCCACCTGTTCAAATTCACGAGCCACAAAACTAGAACATTGTTGGGATTCAGAAAGCAAATTGTGATTAATGACACCATCCCTAACCTCATCATGTAATATCTAACCATTCTCCAACTGAGTTGCATTTGTACCTATTCAAACCTTAGCTGATGTTTTATGAAGCAACTGCTTTGCTTGGAAAGTCTTTATAGGTAACTCGGTTACAGGTTGTGGCTTTGTATCCTTAAACAAGTTTGAATCTCTTAAATCTCTATACAATTCATTTGCACCAGTGGGGCCCTCAGTTGAATATTTCTTGATCAATTCATCTAATTTAGGAACATTCATGGATACCACATCAGCCACAGGCTTCAAATTACTAGGAATACAAACTTGCTCAGTTTTGGAAACCTCCATATTAGCAACAACTCTATCACAATTCTTAGCATTTGAGGCCTCGGTTGGACTTATTCAAATTTCAATCTCGACCTCAACTTTAGAGGCAACTTCTTCATCGGCATTACCCTCAATGATAACTTTGGGGAAAAAGCATGAACCATTCTCATCAATCCAAGCAATGGACCTTTGACAGCCGGCCCTCAAATCTATTTGCAGCATTTGCAAAAAATCAACAAGATATGGAGAGCCATCTATTGCCAACTCTACAGTGGGCATGCCAGCCAAAAACTCATCTCTAAGTGAATCCAAAACTTGGACAGAAAAATCATTCCATGAGCCATTCCAAAAATACATCACCCTCGTGGGAACTGAACTCTTACGAAAATTCTCATAGTTATGCAATGCTGCCTTTCCTGAACAACACTTATACAGACAACTACATTTCATGCTTCTATCTTTCTTGCCATAGTTAATCCTATTCTTCCATACCCACTTAGATAATCTCCTTCCTGAGGATAGGAAACCATATTTATTTCCTTGTTTTCGTTTCATTTGAGCTCTCTCCAAAAAATTTCTACCAAGCTGACACAAATGCTTCTCTTCACCCTTCATTGCAAACAAAACCAATTTACAGCCCAAACCATTTCAACTAGGGTGTAATTATTTACAATGTCACTACAACACCATAATCTACAACCACCCCTAACAAGAGGCTACAATATACACCAAAATCTGATGCCACATTTTACATCGATATGAAGAGAAACAACATATAGAACAAAGAGTTAATCCCAGCATTCAGTCTCATTATTCAAACTCCGATCGAGCCATAAAACAACACTCAAATTGTCAAGAAGTTAAATTAGGCCAAGAAAACCCCAGTTCCACCATGAAACCTCAAAATCTCAGTTTCTGACTCCACTCCAATAGTCCACTTCCTTTGTTAGGTCCACAAGCCTAATGCATGCAGTTTAGGATTGGGTTTCCAAACAAAGTATGAGGAATGGGTACCTGGTATCAGACACTGAGTTTTAGGTTGTTCTCCTCACCCTAGGTGTCCACAAAAACCAAGTTTTAAGGTCCTTCACACACCGTAACCTTCTGATTTTTCACTATATATCATTTTCCTAGTCAAAAACATAGAAGCTTTTGACCTAGAGCTTGCTCCCAAATGGTGTAACCTCAACCTCCTGGTTCAAAGCTTTTGGAATATGAAAAAGGACCTCCCTAACTTGCATTGTACTGAGGAAGAAGAATTTCCAACGGTCAAAATTCAAGTTAGGGCCATTTGAATGGCTAAACCCTGAAAACAAGGGTTTCTCAGACCAGCAGACAAGAAAATTGAATAACTCTGATATAAAATGACTTGAAGTTATCAAACCAATTCTAAAAGCATAAAATGGAGATGCTCCAACTTTCAGACAGGTTTTGATCACCCCTTCACATCCGTATACCGTACTGTCACCGTGATTTGCATAGAAAATTGCTCTGAAATAGGTAGTTTTATTGATTTGAAAGCAATTTGAATACAATGAGGATCTCTTCAATTTCCTCAGTCATTTGGAAGCCTAAATAGGCTCTCCCCACCATTGGCTTAACCATTTTTATGGTTGTAGCCATTTAACCAATTCAAGCTCAAAATTGCTTAGCAACTTTAAAAGTTGCATTACAACTTTAAAACAACTTTTGTCGGGTAAGACAAAAAGTTTGTTTTGGAAGACTAAAAGACCTTATTTGATGTTTTAGACTTTCAAACACTCTTAAAACACCTAAAGACACCTAGATAACAAAATTTCATCCAAGGGACCAATCGATACCCAAGGTTTATAAGTGCACCAAGGGGTCTTGTGTCCATACATTTCGATGGGTTATAAGGAGATTATAAAATCAATCCTTTAACCTTTATTAAAAACAAAACATCTTATATTACTTTATTAAAACCATTCAAAGATTCTGCTATCCCATACAAGGAACCTGCAAACAGCGTGTGTTCTTGCCAAGCAAGGAGTCCAAGTTGGATAGAATGTGAAAAGTCTGATAACATCTGATGGAATTGCTGATGGAATTCAGGTGCTCTGCACCAGTAAGTGTACATTATCATGTTGTCATGATAATGTACACTCACTATAAGTGTACATTATCATGTTGTCTTTATAGTGACAGTCCTCATTCAAGTGGCAATTACACAAGGGATAGTCACTGTGAGAACTTCTCATTTTGTGAAATTACACAAGGGACAATCACTGTGAGATATCCTCATTTGTGACAAGGATAGTCACACATGAGGACATCTCACAGTGATTCTCCCTTGTGTAATTTCCACTTGAATGTATTGCTATTGAACCACATTAATGCTTTTATTCTTCAACAAATGAGGACAGTCACTCTAAAGACAACATGATAATGTACACTCACTATAAGGACAGTCACAAATGAGGACATCTCACAGTGACTATCCCTTGTGTAATTTCCACTTGAATGCATTTCTATTGAACCACATTAATGCTTTTTTCCTTCAACAAATGAGGATAGTCACTGTAAAGACAACATGATAATGTACACTCACTGTAAGGACAGTCACAAATGAGGACATCTCACAGTGACTATCCCTTGTGTAATTGCCGCTTGAATGCATTGCTATTGAACCACATTAATGCTTTTTTCCTTCAACAAATGAGGACAGTCACTGTAAAGACAACATGATAATGTACACTCACTGTAAGGACAATCACAAATGAGGACATCTCACAGTGACTGTCCCTTGTGTAATTGCCACTTGAATGTATTGCTATTCAGCCACATTAATGCTTTTCTTCTTCAACAAATGAGGATAGTCACTCTAAAGACAACATGATAATGTACACACACTGTAAGTGTACATTATCATGTTGTCATGATAATGTGCACTCACTATAAGTGTACATTATCATGTTGTCTTTATAGTGACAGTCCTCATTCAAGTGGTAATTACACAAGGGATAGTCACTATGAGAACTTCTCATTTTGTGAAATTACACAAGGGATAGTCACTGTGAGATGTCCTCATTTGTGACAAGGACAGTCACACATGAGGACATCTCACAGTGATTCTCTCTTGTGTAATTGCCACTTGAATGTATTTCTATTGAACCACATTAATGCTTTTCTTCTTCAACAAATGAGGATAGTCACTCTAAAGACAACATGATAATGTACACTCACTGTAAGTGTACATTATCATGTTGTCTTTATAGTGACTATCCTCATTCAAGTGGCAATTACACAAGGGACAGTCAATGTGAGAACTTCTCATTTTGTGAAATTACACAAGGTCACAAAAATTACAAAATAAAAATAATATTACAGTTCACAAAAATAATTTTGTGAACTTCTAATATTATGACACATGAGGACAGTCACTATGAAGACAACATGATAATGTACACTCACTATAAGATGTCCTCATTTGTGACTGTCCTTAAAGTGAGTGTACATTATCATGTTGTCTTTAGAGTGAGTGTCCTCATTTGTGACTGTCCTTACAGTGAGTGTACATTATCATGTTGTCTTTAGAGTGACTATCCTCATTTGTGATTGTCCTTACAGTGAGTGTACATTATCATGTTGTCTTTACAGTGACTGTCCTCATTTGTGACTATCCTTACAGTGAGTGTACATTATCATGTTGTCTTTAGAGAGACTATCCTCATTTCATTGGGCATGATGAGAAAGGCAGATATACCTATCAAATAATAGAGGCAAGAATCTTTGATTACAGACATATTTATAAGAACCTTGCTTAGTATTTGTTAACATATGTGCAATGACTATATTTATGATCTTTGCAGGCATATCAATGTCCTCATTTGAAGAGCTAGCACAAAGTATATGTGTGAAAATTTATTTCTAATTATTAATATATTGATGGAGGTGACTAGAGCTCTATTACAAATGAAAGATAAAATATTAAATTATTTAATTAGTTTCAAGTTGAAAATATTGTAACAATTAATGTATCTATGAATTGATGGAAGGATTCATGTGTTTGCATCCATTTATCTTGCTTAGTCTAGTGGAGTAGTCACTTACTCCCTACTTAGAAATTTCCAAATTGTGGGGTGAGAATGCTAAAGTCCTCATTTTCATTTAAATGAGAAAATAAAAATGGAGATGATGTAGGTTTTTCTTCTCTTTTTTTTTACCTTCTTGGTCTTTGGATTTAAAAAGAAGAGAGGCATGAGGAACCAAAAAATCAGCAAGATACTTATCCAAAAAAGCTAAGAGTAAATTGTCCCATATTTGAAAAAAAATTATAATTTGTATTTGGTTATTATTTGGGATATGTGATGTTTTATAGATTTGAGATTAAAAGATCTATTATTTTTTTTAACATTTGACAAATAGATTGCATACTCGATATGCTTCAATATTTTGCATCCATCTTTGCATAGGTATACGACAAAGATAAAATCTTTGAAGACATTCATTTTCAATATTTCTAATTATTATGACTATATGTCAACATCCACTAAAATAGGTATGTTTATTTATATCACATTTTTATCGTGCACACATTTACATGTGTAGTTAGCTTTAAACAACTCCTCCAAAAGTATTTAATATATATCTAGGTTCAAAGTGCTTCTAATTTTTATACTTGAGTTTTTTGTGTGAATTTTTTGTAGGAGATATTTTGTAGTCATTGTAGAAGATGGAAACATACAAGATGTTAGAAGCTTGTTAGTGATTGTTTATTATGTTTCACAGAAGAGAAGATGGGGTTAACAAAGGAAGAATTAAGTAACAAAATGTTGCTTATTGTAGACTTAGTGATATATTGATGATCTATCATGTTGATTTATCTAAATTTGAATATATTTTTTAATTTAATTTAAATACATCTTGGGTTTAAATTGATTCAATGTGCAATATATTTTTAAAAATTTGTTATGTAGGAGCTGCCAAGAATTTATTTACTTGTGAATTAGACCTTCTAAATTATAGTATGAATTTTTTTACTTGTGAATTAGAGTTTACTCAATTATAGAATCATCGTACATAGAAGGGAGATGGTCACTTTATTGCAAGTGGCATCTTGTTTTTTAGAATATTGAACTTAGATGATTATCTTGTTTTTCATAAGGGGGGTGATTATCGTTTATTGCATACTATTTCATTCTCTAAAATTGATTATATATAAAAGAGATAAGAATCAACATAGATAAGAAGGAGATGATTATCATTTATTGGTTATTTTTTATTGTGTAGTATGTTATTTTCTAAGAATCAATGTAGATAAGATGGAGATGATTATCTTTTCTTATAGGGTATCTTGTTTTATTTTATTTTGTTTAGACAAAAGTGGAAGAACCACTATATATATTTATATTTATAAAAACTGATTCAAAAAGAACTCAATCAGGAAAGAACCAGGAAGAAAACTTGACATCGTCGCTTTATATACAAAGGTTTAAAAGAAAACCTTAACGCTATTCGATTAGTTTGTTACATTCAGAAGGTCGTGGCCACCTTTGAAGAATGCAAGTGGTCAAAGACCCATACATTTCAAATTTTGAACTGCTAGTGGCTAAATTCAAAAATCAAATAGGATGCATCTCTAAACCAATCCCATAGGATGCATCTCTAAATCAAACTCTTGCAAAATAGCCATCTATTTCTCGTGACGCTCTCCCAAATCTGACTACATAACCAATCTCTTGACCACTTGGTCAGGCATAATGGCATATATATTGCTTCTCAAGATATATTGTCTAAAATTCTTGAATTATCTAACCAAGCTAAAAGCTTACTTCTCGAGGGCCCAATACCTCACTTCAACATTATTGAAAGGTGAACTCATAAAATTGATGTAGAGGCTTAGGGTGTCCAATCTAACACCTTTTTAAGCTTACAAAAATTAACATAGATCTCCTCTTGCTTCTTCTGTACATGCACCAAATTTCCACCCAAGTGGAGTGGCGGATAGGAAAAATTATCGTTACAGCAAGTAACTTTTGAACTTCCTTGAAGATTAAGGGTTCTATCAACAAATTAACAGGTTGCTACTTTTGTATGAATGACTTTATGTTAGGCTTGAGAGTTATGTCATGGGTGATGATGGAAGTATCAAATATATTCAGATCTTCATATCAAGTTGTGTTAACTTACCGATGACTTGATGCTTGACTCTCAGTAAAATGGTGATATAGGGTCCTTATATTACACATAATTTTGATTAAAAGTTAAAATATAGCATTAAAATCTAAATGATAAAGATATTTCATATGATGTTTTCGATATTAAAATGGTTGAGAAAATGGTTGTTCACTAACGATTTTTATCAGCAGGTTGCAAATAAATCATCCTTCTTCCACCAACGAGTCATTCCATTCAAGAAAGACCATGTCTGACGATATCAATGCACAAACAAATAGGGAGACAATTGCTAGACTATGGTCTAACTTAAAAAGAAAGGGTGATGGAAAATGTTATTGTCCTTGCAAACTTTGTAAGGGCTTAAAGACTCAAAGATATCTAATCAAAACAGCTGAGGAACATTGTAGTCAACATGGTCACATTGAAGGGGGAAATGAATTTCGTCCATTGGTATGTATTTTAATATTTTATAAAATACATAAGACATGATTTGATGATGACAACATGATCATGGTTAATATAAGGTCATCATTTTCATATAGGTCAACGTCCCTCAATTTCATGTTATGGACCATGACAATCTGGAGAATGTGGATTTCCAAATGAGGGAACATGGAGGTGTGAACATAGAAGTAGAAGGTAATGATATCATGGAAGAAGACCACGATGATGAAGAAGATCAATATGATCACGATGATCAAGATGATGATGATGTTGATGCAGAGCTTGATGTACCTTTACTTGAGAAGGCACATGAGCCCCTATATGAAGGCTCTGAAATAACTCTTCTTGCCGCTATATTGTTGTTGGTGAACCTGAAGGTTATGAATGGTTTATCCAACGTAGCAATGACACGTATGTTAAGGTATGTCATCTTTTTTCATTATTTTAGTCGTAATTCCCTTGCAATTAATATTGGATGAATCATGTAGCAATTAATATTCTTTAAATTAACAAATTATATTTTTGGTCGTAGGTTGGTAGGTGAGTGTTTGTTACCACCATCAAACATCCTACCTCACTCGTACCGAGAATTATCTACCGTTATGAAAGATATTGGAATGGAATATCAAACAATACATCCATGTCTGAACGATCATATTATATATTATAAACAGCATGAATTTGCAACAGAATGCCCTATTTGTCATATTAGTAGATATCAATCAGATCGAATAACAAAAAAAGGTGCCTCGCAAGGTTCATCGACATATTCCCATTATTCCACGTCTGCAACGATTATTCAAGTGCAATAGCTTGGCACAATTTATGGATTACCATGCACACAATAGAAGTCAAGATGGCATTATGTGAATGTTTGTAGATGGCTCGGCATTTAAGGAAATAGAAGAAAAATGGCCACACTTTAAAGAAGAACCTTGTAATCTCAAGCTTTCATTGGCAGCGGACAGTGTCAATCCGTTTGGAGAGATGAGATCTACTTACTCGGTGTGGCCTATTTTTGTTATCAACAATAACATTCCTCCTTGGTTGTTCATAAAGAGGGAGCACATAATGTTGTCACTGATTGTTCTAGGTATATTTTGATTTAATGGTCATCTAAATTAATTTATTATTAATAATCCATCAAAATGGTCATAATAATTATGTAATGTTTTTGTTCATTCAACTAGGTAAGTACCAAGTTAAAGATATCAATGTATATATTGAGCCCCTTATCGACGAGTTGATGGTGTTATGGAATGGGGTCACTATGTATGACATCTCTAGACCAATAGGACAAAGACAATTTCAATTCCATGCAATGCTTGTATGGACAATACATGATGCCCCTGGGCTAACACATTTTTGTGGTATGTTCTCTTCATAACGCCTCTTTTTTGGTATGTTATAGTGCTAACACAAAGTTAACACATTTAATCCAATTAGACATGATCTTGTAGGTCTTCAGACAAAGGGAAAATTTGCATGTCCAGTTTGTGGTCCAAAGACAAAATCTCATCATTCAAAAAGTTTGAGAAAGTAGGTGTTCGATGAGAATAGACACTTTCTCCACAGAAATCATAAGTACCGAATTACTGAAAAAACATCTTTTCAATGGGAAAGAAGAGACTACATCAAAGCCATGGAGAATGACACCTCACCTATGGAAGTTGGCATACAATAAAATAAATCGTCGAGGTAATGTCATTCCATCTGATGGGTTTTGTTTCAAATTTATCTTTTGATATTGTGTTTTGTTTACTGATGATGTAATTGATGCTTGTGAAGGTCGTCAAGGCATCAATGACCAACTTCCAAAAGGACTCAAAAGTTATCCTACACAATTTACTAGGTTGCCGTACTATGAGCAACTCCCAATCATGCATTTGTTTGATCCTATGCATATTGGAAAGAATGTAACAGAGACATTATGGAAAATATTGGATGGAAGGCGTGACAAAGACCAAATCATCAAAATTTGTAGTGACATTGAAGAATCCAACCATGCAATGAAAAATTTTATTCAATCCAATCAAAATGGAGACCAAATTGATACAAGTGCTCTTCCATGGTTATTGTCGGAGCAGCAGAGCAATGCTATAAAAGAAATTATAAAGAAAATACGATTTCCTACAGGATTTGCTGTGAACATAAATGATCTCATATCAAAGAAAAGTGAATTTGGGCCAGGGATGAAAACACACGATTGGCATATATTTATTAAGGTAATTCATATTACTTTGTATTCACTATATATTTGTATACTGCATGTGGTTTTCATTGCATTCTTTTATAAAATATTGATGAGATCATTTTACAAATATTGCAGTATGTTCTACCTCTATCTCTCCCACACCACTTTGCCAATGGTGTCAAACAAGTTATATATGATCTTGGAAAATACATGAGGTGGTTGTCATCTAAAGAAATCAATAAAGAAGATATTAAATACTGGAAGAGAAAAATTCCTCTTCTTATGTGTGAAATGCAAAAGTGTCTACCTTCAACTTTTTTCAATGCACAAGAACATTACCTCTTACATCAAGTTGAGGAGACTGAATTGTGCGAACCTGTACCAACTAGGTCAATGTGGATGGTTGAGAGGCACTTGAAATTTTTGAAAGACTTGGTTCGACAAAGAGCACATCCTGAGGGTTCTATGGTAGAGGGATATATGGTATACCAGACCATGGTGTACATTAGTGAATATCTTCCTAAGTTTGCAGCAAAGATCCATGTAGATCGTATTTGGGATCCCAAATCCATTAACAAATTTGAAGGGGAGCACTTGATGGGAAAAGGTAGATTGAGGAAAGTGAGAGGTAAATCTAAGATGTTATTGTAGTTAATTAACTCTTATAAATCTGGTCGAGAGTTGGATGCAATAAATCTAAGATGTTTTTGATACAGCTGGCGGAGAATGGGATGCAATACATTTGTATATTGCAAACAATCTTGATTAGATGATGGTATGGATTGAATGATGTCAACAAAATGGTTGTTCATTAACATGGGAAGGTGTTGCTTCATTGGTTAGAGAAGTTCATCGTAATGGAGATCCCAATGTTACTCCAATGGTAATTGATCTAGCACATGGTTTAAGAGGTGGACAGGTACGTACAAATTTATTAATGATCATGACTCGTATGTTTCATATCAACTCATGATACAAATAATTTACACACTTTAAAAATTGTAGTTCAAGCACCACAAAGCTATGTACTATCATGGCCACAAATTTCGTATAAAAAAGTTGGATGATACAAAGAAAACTTTTGATTCTGGGATAAGTGTAGTTTTCGAGGTCACTAATATATCATCTAGAAATGACCTACATCCTCAACAATCTCAAAATCAATACTATGGCATCTTAGATGATATAATTGAGTGTGACTTTAACTCCTTCAAAGTAGTTCTATTTGTCGTCAAATGGTACAGGCTACGACTGAATCAAAATGATCCAGATAGAACTGTTATTCAACATGATAATGGATTTACAATGATTAATACAAGGTTGTTTGAGCCAGTTGGAGATGAGCCCTATATTCTTCCAAGCCAGTGTGAGCAAGTGTTTTACTCAAAGGTTCCACATAAACAGGGTTGGTCATTTGTTGTTAGACATGATCCAAGAGGAAGGCCGATAAAGTATAATGTTATGGAAGAAGAAGATACTAAAGATGATGAAGAAGCAAATGATGATGATGATGATGATGATGATGCTGATGCTGATGGTGGTGATGATGATGATGATGACGATGATGATGATGATGATGATGATGATGATGATGGTGATGACGATGGTGATGGTGATCATGGCGATGATGATTGCGGTGATGCTGTTGATGATGGCGATGATGGTGATGATGGCGATGATGATGGCGATGATGATGATGATGATGATGATGATGATGATGATGATGATGATGATGATGATGATGATGATGATGATGATGACATAATTGAAATGGTTACATATTTATTGTGTTCAATTCTAATGATTACATATTTATGTTTTGCTTTAAATTGTAATGGTTACATATTTATTCTGTTCAATTCTAATGATTACGACATATGTGATTTATAATTACCAATTTTTTGTTTACGATGCTCAATTAATTGCTGTTGACACATGTATATTTGTGTTTGATTATCACCCTTTTTGCAAACAGGCAATTGACTACAGACATTGTCACCCCGGCCTTCTATTGACGATCTTGTATTCCATACATAAGGTAAATTTGTTCATGTTTACGATGTTGCATATTGTTCATGTTATCTTCTAAGTTATTTGTAGCATACATATCATGTAATATTTAGCTAACTTAAGATAAATGATTAACATATGCAGCAAATTTGACCCCTTTGGCGTGGATCGTGCACAGTGACATGGATCGGTAGGTATAAGTCAATAAATAGACATAATTTTCTTATATTCTTCTTGTTTATCACTAAGCACGTATGTTATAAATAGACATATTATATAATCATATAATGTATATATAGACAAAGAACCGTATAGAAATATAATATATAATCACTTTCAACCTAGTACATTTTATATCTCTCATGTATAGACAAAGAAGAACTGTACGTATGGGTCATGACTTGATTATTCTATATATATTGACATGGCAATATCTCATTTGATGGATTGCAGCACCCACCAAATAGGTACTTGTCAGATCAATCTACATCGAATGAGGGAAATGAGGGAATGCTAGATGAAAGTTCTACATGTAGTACGGCTAAAACAGGGAGATCAACTAGAGGTCAAAAGATTAGAAAAAAAATTGACAAACACATGCAATATTTCCTTGCTAATGGGGGGTCATGTTCTTATGATGATGAGACCAAAGGTGACATCAAGGTGCCCTTTCGATACACACACATTGAGAAAGAATGGGTACCCAATGAGCTACCTCCAATTAATACTGATTTTTGTGTTAATGAGAGGATATATCGCATTGCTCCATCCTCATTACATGGTTTGGGCCTATTTTCCATGGATGGGATAAAGGTATATTACAATAGAGTTGTTGAATTGTTCGAGTATGTCGGTTTGTGTTACAATTACAATGATTGGATGCGGATTGTTCAATATAAAAAAAGTATGCGTAGGTATGCACTATCAGCTAATTATATACAAAGGAAAGAAAATGATCAAAGTAAAAGATTTGCAATGTACATTGATGGGAGACCAAAAGCAACAGGTAATATTGCGGGTTTTATAAATAGTATGTGGCCTTCATCAACTAATAAGCAACCCAATTGCATATTTGAGGCACGCGAGGGGAATCAAGTTTTTGTATGTGCAATAAAATCAATAAGTGCAGGGGAAGAACTGCTAATAGATTATCATTTAAATCACATAGATACAAACAAAGTTACTATCATGAGGGTGGTAAGTACTATATACTATTTTATTAATAAGTTTTTTTTTGCTAAGTCTATTGCTTTTAGTTCGCTAAAGTTTTTATATTTAATCTTTGTCACAGGATGATATGGATCCCACACATGATAGAGGCCATGAGGATGCTCCTCCCACTTGTTCTTCAACAAAGGTAAACCTTATTAAAATTGTACAAATTAGATAGTTGAAAAATGTTATATTATTACGTTATTTTATTTATGGTTTTGGAGTTTTTATGATAGTTTTACTGATATTCCTATCACAATTTGATGTTTAGGATAAGGGAAAAGCACCCTCGACAGTAGAGGCAATAGTTACCCCTGATGATGATGATCTTTTTGCAGATTCGCCTAATGTTATAATCATGGTAAAGAAAAAAATGAAACAAATCAATAAAGATATAATTAACATTTTGTATGAAAGAAATCCAAGTGAGGAGATGCTCAGGAGGCTAACTGAATTGAAAGCACTCAGACATCAGTATCAAGTAAGCAGTAATGAATCTTTACTTATAACAAAATTTCAATAAAGGTTAATATTTTATACTCTTTTATGTTGTGAAGTAAAATATATGTAATATGTGTTCTTTTTGTAGGATTTTATGGAATCTCTAGTACCTGGTCAAGGACAATGTGCGGATGAGGCCGGTACTAGTAGACCTCCGGCTGCCTCAGGTAAAATAATCCTTTAGTTGACAAGTTACAAGGAATTTTTTCTTTGGAACATTCAAAAACTTCTCAAGTTAACTCTTACTTTTATTATTTGAAAATTTCTTTGCTAACAATGTATTGTTCAGGTCCTCAATTGCAAGAGACTCCTACTAGCCAGGTTGCCCATAGAAGATTGTCGAGTGCAATGTCGGCCACAAGGGCCATGCAAACATCAACACCTTCAAGGGCTATGGCATCTGGTAAATCATTGTTTTACTATATTTGGTTTTGTGCTAATTATGATTTCATAATTTGTACTTTAATCTTGGGTGCATCACATA
This sequence comes from Chamaecyparis obtusa, assembly GCA_027943335.1. NCBI lineage: Eukaryota > Viridiplantae > Streptophyta > Pinopsida > Cupressales > Cupressaceae > Chamaecyparis > Chamaecyparis obtusa. The sequence continues at coordinate 262,047 of BSBK01008435.1, read as the reverse complement.
GTGGATTATTTTTTTGGAGCAGGAGATACCCTGGTGGCACCACTTGGTACACTTGCTACCGATCAATCTGCATGTATTGGTGAAAATTCACCACCATTTCCTGGATCTACCTGTGTTACTAGCATGGGTGCGACGCAGACATCATTATTGATTGACAATAATGAATCAATGCCTATAAAATGTCCTCAGATTCTAGGTACTTTAAATAATTATTTTTTATATTGTAATATGCATTTACCTATTCATAACAAGTTTTGGATTGATTATCCCATGACAGTTTTTGCAGGAAATGATATGTTTTATAAGAAACTTTATGACCTAACATTGCATATATTCGGGCCCACCATACGTAAAAGGTGGAACATCATAAGTGAACTAAGTTTATCCCACTATTTTTTTTTCATATCATTAATTGGTACAGTATTTTTCCTTTCATTCCGGTCTTTTCTTTTAGTGGCTATATCTAACAATTTTGTGTTTTTCCTTAAAAGGTGGAATTTGCAAGAAAAAAGTTTAAAAGATCAGCTCATCAAAGATTTACATCATGAGTTTGGCAATAATATTTTTGATGAGAAGAAAATTTTGGAAAGAGCTTGCAAACATCTTAAGACTGTGAGGGACCAATATAGAAAGAGTCTCATCCAGAACCCAAAGTACGAGCATCCTCCCTTTATTTCAGTGAGGGATTGGAGTGAATTTATTTTAGATGCAAAGGAGAAAGTGGATGCTCAAAAAGGAGTTTTGCCAACAAATGCGAGAAGGTATGCAATAGTATTAACTACTAGTGATAAGGTGTTTGGCATGGACTTTTGAGATGATAATTAAATTTTGAATGCAATCATCATTTTTCAATATAATATCTTGGTATGATGTTTTAGACATTTTCACCATTGAAGGCAATGTGTTCAGCATTTCAAAGTTTCATTTGTTATTCCATATACATATTTTTATAACCATTTTTTCAAACTTTTCATAGGTTGCAGGACACTTCAAAGGCAACAAAGGCCAGGCTGGAAAAGATTAGGCAACACAGACTTGGCGCTAGTGGATATTCAAAAATTAAAGCTCACATTGTAAGTAGCAGTAAATGAATTGCAGAGAAAAATTATTTATAAAATGCAAATAATTTTGTTTAATCAAAAAATGCAGGGCTCTGATTTTAATTTAGAGGCCACGGAAGAACACAGAAAAATTGCCTTCAAGGAAGGCTATCAAGGCGTGGCTGAACGCCTACGGCAAGCTTCCACTGGCCCAACCAAAGAGTCTCCTGCATCATGTGCACAGGTAAATATGCCAAAAAATATATTAGAAATTGAATACTTGAGCAACAATCAATTTGATAATGATGTCCATTACATTGCAATGCAGCCTACAGCACCGCATCATGAAGCCGCTGATGTGGATCATACTATCCAAGGAGGTGCTCATTTTCTATTTAAAACTAATTATGTAATTATTAATATAATTTAACATCTTAAATTGAACTTGGTGTAACATTTTTGTGTATATTTTAGAGGATACAGAATCAGGTCATGCTGAACGAGTGCCGGAGGATGTTCAGACTGATCACCATGTAGATCATGTGGCACATTCAGGTAAAGAAAATCTATGTTTTGTTCTTTTAAATTAATTTTTTGATTTATAGTTCTTTTACTTACATAAATACTTGTAATTCAATAATATAAAAGTGTGAATTTAACTCATGAAGTAGTTATTGCAGCAGACCCCCCTTCAGCGCAGCGGCCTCCTATTCCTGAACAAATGAGGAGGAGACACACGTTGGGATTAGACTCAATAGAGGAGGGGAATGATGAGGACATTGATCTTCCTCTTAGAAATTATATGATTAAAAAAAATAGCAAGAAACCCAAAAAGAAATGATTGTAATTAACATTTATTGCTAATGAAAGAACTTTGTCTTAATGGATGTAATTTTGTACTAGTAATGTTGATGAATGATGTGTGTTAATATGTGTTAATGAATTATTCATGAATGTTGTGTGTTAATGAATTATGTGTTAATGAATTATTTATGAATGTTGTGTGTTAATGAATTTTATGTGTTAATGAATGTTATCATGTGATTATAATGATTGAATGTTATATTTCAAAAATGTCGGATGAATGAATGAATGAATGAATGTTATTAAATGTTAATGGGGAATTTAGAGTGATGTTAGGGGGGGGGGAGAGGGGCCAAATGAGCTTCCACCTTCACATGGTTGGCCTTGTTTAGTAGAGAATATTAAACTATTCTCGAAACCAAGTGAAGCTCAAATTTTAAAGACAAGCTTAGAGTTTTTGATGCAAAGCCTTCTAATATCCCCTTAAGGAACCCTGTTCAACTCGAGGATTCAACAACGTCTTGGAATCCACTCAAGGAACCAGAGTTTAACTCGAGGATAAATAAGAAGTTCTTGACTTTAGGATATCAACCAAACACTCCTCTACAACAGGTTCATTGCCTTGATTCATTTTAGACAACGTTACTTCCCAACAGGTCACTCATCCCAATATTATTCTAGTTCAAGTGCTCTTTACTACAAAGGTTCCTCCAATGTTAAGCCCACTTTTCTTGCAACCTGATGCAGAGCTGGTGTGTGGCATCCATATTGATTACCTCGGACAACAAATCCACTCCACTTTGCAATTGCTTCTTTACCTCAATATCCCTCAATGCCTTGACTCCCAAGTGTACCTAGTTTCTCTCAAACACCAAACCTTCACACAAGAATCCAACCTTCATTTTAAATTCACAAAACATCTTTTTATGACCTATCCACCATATTCCCACAACCCATTTGATTTGGACAACCCATCTTCTATCCAACACACACAATCAGTCCTTGAAGCTTGTAGCCCTCACCAGTCATTAAATTGACTTTTCCTCTTACTTTCCCCAAACAACTAAGTAAACTCAAATATTATCTAAATACCCATTTGGGCTCTTTAAATCCTCTGAAAGATTCAACCTATACTCCTTTGGACCATACCCAAGATCCAATACCCCTAGCCTATCCTCACCAGGCCTAATTCTCCACTTTTACATAGCAACCCCTAACTCCACTTGCTCCCAAGACTCAAAAGGCTGAAATAGTCATTCTAGAGGTTGAGAAATGACACATTTCCAACTCACCAAGTCTCCACCCTTCACTTAACTCATTTTCCACCAAACCCTTGCTTTTAGGGACATACCATGATGGTTTGATCAAAAGGACCCCTCCCATCAACTCCAAGCCAAACTAACTGTGTAAACACCTCACTATAGACCCCCTTATAGGTAATCCATCACCAAACCTCTTCAATCACAAAGCAACCAACTTTCAACATGACTGGTGTCTGTTCAGGCTTAACCTCCATCAACAAATTATCATCCAACATTGCTCCTTCACCAAGCTTCTCTATTCTCCTGCATTAGATCATTATGATACAAAGAAATACATGGTTGTGGGATCGTGTACGTGTTAGCGGTGGTGCATATGGAGGATTTTGTGATCTAGATTCACATTCAGGTGTCTTATTATCATTCCTTTGTGTTACTCTATGCTTGAGATTCTTAAGCTTGATATGAGTTTTAAACTCACCTCATACGGCAAAGAAGTATGGCAGAAACATACTTCATATTTCTGGTATGGTTTTCAACATTCATTTCAATCTATGTTTTCTTGGAAACAGTCAAATTTTTAATGCTTTTATTTTAATAGAATTATACATCTCTAAATTAGAATTTTTGAAACCAACACAGCCATTGCTAGAGCCAAGACAAGAGGTACCACACAAGATCAGATAATCTATCCATTCATGACGTGGAGGAAACTTCATGGGAGACTATTCCAACTGCACTATCTAGAGCACTTGGACCTCAGTCACAATGCCTTCTTCCCTCCTCTTGCCATCCCATCACACTTTCACAAGCTCAACAATTTAAGGCATTTAAGCTTGTACGACTCTATTTTCATTGGTCAGATTCCAAGAGAGATTGGTAACATCTCTAGTTTAATTAAACATTTTCCATTCTTCTTAGACTTATAGATTTTTGTGATGGTGATCTTGTTTAATTAAACATTTTCCATTCTTCTTAGACTTACAGATTTTCCTTTGTTAATTCATTTCAAGGATGTATTTGTGCAAACATTTATGTTGCAGCTTGCTGTATTGTCTAATCATCAAAATGGACGGGATACCCATATTCGTCAAGTAAAGATTTATGGTCCCTATCCGTAAGTATTGTTGTTGCCTTCATATTTTGAAAGACTGTTTTAGTTCATTTTAGTATAAAATGGTGGCACTTTTTTTTTAGTTTCTATATCTTATGCTTAGTGAAAAATAAAACATTTTCATCATTTCTCATCATGTTTCTATTTTGTGCTAAAATAGAAATCCAATTCCCCTCCAGGAGTTCCAGTTTAATTCGCTTGAGTTTACGATGTATTCGAACCTCAGATAACAAGTGGATCTACATGTTCAAAACCTTACCTTTTATTTATTGAGCACAAAGCTTTGTATTTGATAGCCATACATTTTTCAAATATTTGAAAAGATAAAAATAACACTTAATAATTGAACTATGGGTGTATTTTAGTATGTCTCTTTTGTGCCTATGGGGTAGATTAGTACATTGATACCACACTGTGTTTTCCTATACATCTTTGTTTCTGTCTTGTGCTGTTCCATGAGAAATAAGATTGAATTTCTTATGCTTGAGAAATGGAAATTCATTGTGTTGGCTTTGCATTCCATATTTTGTTGAAGATTTAGGGACTCTAAGTCTATGTGCTACATTATTTTCTTGTCAATTTTTTTGTGTGTTTATATTCTTCAATAAATCCTAATACATTGTATGATGGAAAGATTAACAACATAGGTTTTTGAAGATTACTATTTAATCACGATTGCTTTATCTCTTCTCTTTCTGTCTTTATTACTTTAAATTCTAGATCAGATATATATTTCTTAGTCATTTTTGAAATGCTATTGTTTATGGTATTTTTCTTCTTTACGCCAACTATTGGTATTTATCAACTTTATGATTGCAGGTACCTATGGATCTTGTTGTTGACCACTCAGTGCAGGTTGATGTGGCAAAAGATTAGAAAAAAATTTGACAAACGCATGCAATATTTCCTTGCTAATGGGGGGTCATGTTCTTATGATGATGAGACCAAAGGCAACATGAAGTGGGTATCACCAATGCATGTAGATTGATCAGTATCTGGTGTACTTTAATCTTGGGTGCATCACATAGTGGATTATTTTTTTGGAGCAGGAGATACCCCGGTGGCATTGCTTGGTACACCAGATACTAATCAATCTACATGTATTGGTGATAATTCACCACCATTTCTTGGATCTACCCGTGTTACTAGCACGGGTGCGACGCAGACGTCATTATTGATTGACAATAATGAATCAATGCCTATAAAATGTCCTCAGATTCTAGGTACTTTAAATAATTATTTTTTATATTGTAATATGCATTTACCTATTCATAACATGTTTTGGATTGATTATCCCATGACATTTTTTGCAGGAAATGATATGTTTTATAAGAAACTTTATGACCTAACATTGCATATATTCGGGCCCACCATACGTAAAAGGTGGAACATCATAAGTGAACTAAGTTTATCCCACTATTTTTTTTTCATATCATTAATTGGTAGAGTATTTTTCCTTTCATTCCGGTCTTTTCTTTTAGTGGCTATATCTAACAATTTTGTGTTTTTCCTTAAAAGGTGGAATTTGCAAGAAAAAAGTTTAAAAGATCAGCTCATCAAAGATTTATAATTATGTTCATTGGCTAGTAATTTATTACCTCTAGTTGATTTGAATTATTCCCGTACAGGAAGGAATAGCAGTTGGCAGAACTTTTGCACTGTTCAAGAACTACAATATTGATGGCAATAAAGAGATGATTGCCATTGACACAATGAACATTGAAGGTTCATGCACATCTTGCTACATCACAACTGGTAATCACTCCAGCACTCCTAAATTGCTAAGCTACAAAATATTATTTAATTCTATGTTTTTATTGAATTCAAAGCATTGTAGCTTGAATCTATTTTTCCAATTCAAGCTACTTAAGAGAAAGGTGATTTGTCTATGTTTATTTTAAAAGCTTATTTTTCAATAGACATAATGAATGTCCTATGTGTAGGGTCAGCTTCCTGAATTCAGTCATGCAGCTTCCTGAATGTAGTCATGCTTGATTCAATTATTTATAACCCGTCTTTCAAATAACCCATCTTTCGAATAACTCATCTTTTGAATAGTAGTCATTTTTAGATTAAGTTTTGGTAGAATTTCAAAAATGTCATTTTTAGAATATATTATGTTAAGCATAATATTTTAATGAATTGCATGATGGTATTTGATATTGAAGAAGATAGTCCATATGACTACTGTTCTCCCTCCCCTTAACAGTTTATAACTTTATATATTATTTGTTATTTGATGTTTTGAGTAATCCAAGCAATAGCAATGTCATGAGCACCCATTCACCATAACCCTTCTCTTCTGAGCTCTTCTACTTTGACACATCTCTAATCCACAGTCTTCATTACATGGATTGTTTATTGGGGACCTTAATAAAGTTTACAATGTACGCAGGATAATGAGATGGATAATGGATGAAGAGGAGCATCTTGCCAAGCTGAAGGAAGACACTTTGTAGTATGTTATTATAGATATGGGCCATAAGTTCTGAAAGCTTACATATTTGATGCATCATTTCTTTTTTGTAAAAGGATTTCCCTTCACTTGTAATCGGTTTTCTAGTAACAAAACTATGGAGCAGAATAAAATGGAATAAATGCACCCTAATTTTATCATATACAACCATTCCTATTTCCTTTATTCTGGGATTTAGATATACAGCTGTATATGGTCAAACTCCAACAGGTTTGGTTTGTATTGTACTTTGGTGTTGCTTTTCATTCTCTTTTTTCACTTATGCAGCTGTAACCACTATTGACACCAGTGGAATCAAAATGCTCAAAGAGCTCAAGAGAATAATTGAACTGAAAGGCCTTCAGGTAACTATTATCATAATTTTGGTTTGAACAAAATATTATTTTGGTTTAAACAATTTATTTTAAGTTTTGATTTGTTTATGTCATTCATCTAAAATCATTTAATAAGTGGGTATTATTGAATTAAGTAATAGCATTCCTAATAAATTTAATAAGTGGGTCTTATTGAATTAAGTAAAAGCATTCCTAATAAATCAACCAAAGAAATGAAAGCTTAGAATGTGTTGTTTAAACGTGTTCAGCGGTATGTACTCTGTATAAAACATGTCAACTATATCAACACTTCATAGAATTTTGGTTTAAACAGTAAACTCTAAACTTTGACCTTTTTAAATTGCGTACTGTTTCATTACTGGCCTAGAACCTACATATAAATCAATAAAAATCCAAGTGCTCACCAAGCTTACAGGTTTTAAATAAGTGTGACTATCTTTATGTTATAACAAAATTTAACAAAAATCTATTTTGTATTGTAAACAATGTGAATTATACTAACAAGGAGTATACATGATCTTTAGCTTGCATTGAGCAACCCTGGGTCAAATCTCATGGAGAATCTTCAAAAAGAAAAGTTCACTGAAATTCTGTGACCAAATTGGCTGTTTCTTATAGTTGGTGAGGGTGTTGCAGTTTGCAGTTCTCTTCTCCAAGCTCGTAAGCTCAATAGATAATTGAATGTCAACGGTAATAACCAAGCCGGTCTCTACAATTACAGTTTGCATGGTTAAAGACTAAACCTAAGAGTTACCCTTGTCTATCATTTCATTCTTATAATGAAGAATGTCCTCACTTACCTCGCTATATTTCTCTACTGAATATTACTTATAGTTTACAATACTCAAAGGTTGTAAGAAGCCATGGAGGCTTTGTTTTTAATTTGATGAATCACCTTGCAAGCTACAGTGGTGATTATGAAGATGTTAAATAATATGAATATAATGGAAGGGCTAAAATTTTGTTAAAATCTAATTAGAAACTTTTTTTTTTTCCTATGTTCCCATCAAGCTTAAAACATTATGTGGGAAGACTCGATACACTCTTTGGGAAATTTTACTATGGACCATCCAAACCTAGAAATCTTCTTTAAACAGCCACTTGTAATGTTAAAGAGATGAGAAGAGCTCTGCCTTTGAGGTTCAAATTACTCAAGAGAAAAGAACCCTGTAACAGCTGCTCTCTATCCTCTACTGTAACAATCAAACTGAGGAAATAGAATTCTAACTTCCTTGAAGCAAACCATCTTCCAGGTACTCACCTTCTTGGATGCATTTTTTGAGTAAAGCCTCTCTCATTGTTTTGTCTCCAAACATTTCTCCTATATTCCTTTGAGACTGTAATCTTCCATTTGACTGCAACCTTTTGAAGATCTTAGTCTCAAGGTAATGTATCCTCAATCAATGCTCCTTTTTTGAAGACTGATCCTCTGTCTCTGTCATTGAGACTATTCTTTGTCAAGGACCCATTTAATGCCTATAAACCTAAAACCACTTAGACCTTAACACTATATGACCATTACATGACATTTTGACTCATTACATGGGATTTTCACTTATTACATTGCTTTTATAGCATTATTCCTTATTACATTACAATGACCTTTAGACTTGATTATGAATTTTGCTTTGAATATTGAGTCTAACATTGCAATTGAACATCTCTAAATGCCATTCCACTCCTGGGCTCAGGTGCCCTGTTAGATGCCCCTGCATCATCAACCAAGTGGTACAAATGATCAAATCCCACAGATGGTCTGTAGCTATGATAGAGTCTGAAAAGGTAGAGAGACTTACACTGGTGACTCAGAAGAAACTTCAGCTTTCAAAAACAAAGCCAATTAGGTTGGCAGACTTGTGGATCGGGCCAGCATTTGGTGGAAGAGGAAGAAAGATGACTAGAACTCTAGAGGCCCACTATAATGGATTTTTGTATTCAACCATGAGAGAAGAAGAGAGAGCTGATATCATGTATCAAAATATTAAACACACATTCTTCCAGCCAGCAGAGAAGGAGATGATTACTTTGCATCGTTTTCATTTGCATAACCATATTATGGTGGGAACTAAGAAGACTAAGGATGTCCAGTTTTATGTGGAAGTAATGGACGTGGTCCAAACTTTAGGAGGGGCAAGAAGGTCCATGTATGATCCTGATGAAATTGAGGAAGAGCAGCAAGAGAGGCACATGAAAAATAAAATCAATGGAGAGTTTGAAGGGTTTGTTAAATGAGTAACAGAGCCATGGGAGCAGCCTCATCTAAAAGATTTTGAACTGGAGTTTGATATACCATTTAGAGAGATAGGTTTTCATGGAGTTCCTTTCAAAGCCTCTGCTTTTATTGTTCCTACCGTAAACTATTTGGTAGAGTTGGTGGAATTGCCTTTCTTAGTAATAATCATTAGTGAGATTGAGATAGTTAACCTTGAGAGAGTAGGACTTGGGCAAAAGGCATTTGATATGGCTATTGTTTTCAAAGACTTCAAGGGGGATGTACTCCGCATTGATGTTATTCCTCAATCTTCTCTTGATGGCATCAAAGAATGGCTAAATTGAATGGATATAAAGTATTATGAAAGCAGAATGAACTTGAACTGGCAGCCAATTTTGAAGACCATTACAGATGATCCAGATAAATTTATTGAAGATGGTGGCTAGGAATTTTTGAATTGGGAAATCCATCTTCCATTTGGGTGACAGAATCCAATAGATGCTTCAAAATGTTTGAAGTTCTTTCACCAAGCTTTATCAAATGGATCTCTCACGAGAATGAATGGAACAGTTAGCACTCATTGGCTCTAGGTGATTCTTACGGAGGTGAAGCACCAGGACTTCCTGGGAGGTCATCCATCCCAGTACTACTCCAACTCAAGTGCACTTAACTATAGAGTTTCCTCCCTGGTTAAACCCACTCTGCTTGCATCCTCATTTGCAAAACCTTCACCAAGTGTTGTGCCTTACGAACTAGTTGATGAGCTTAAGGGGCTTTCTAATCGATGGTTCATAAGGCACAACACTTGGTGAAGGTTTTGCAAATGAGAATGCAAGTAGAGTGGGTTTAACCATGGAGGAAACTCCGTAGTTAAGTGCACTCAAGTTGGAGTAGTACTAGGATGGGTGACCTCTCGGGAAGTCCCGGTGCTTCACCTTTGTGCACATCAGCTAGAGCCAATGAGTGCTAAGTGTTCCATTCATTCTCATGAGAGATGGGTTCATGTGAACCACTACTCATGAATCACGGGTCAATGAGTTTGACTCAAAAAACTACACAGTTGAATCTTGATAGCAATATCACAATTTGACTTGCTGTGGAAAATATCTCCTACTTATTAATTGACAAGCTTAAGGGGCTTTCTAATGAATGGTTCATAAGGCATAACACTTGGTGAAGGTTTTACAAATGAGGATGCAAGCAGAGTGGGTTTAACCATGGAGGAAACTCCGTAGTTAAGTGTGCTCGAGATGGAGTGGTACTGGGATGGATGACCTCCCAGGAAGTCCCGGTGCTTCACCTCCGTAAGCATCACCTAGAACCAATGAGTGCTAACTGTTCCATTCATTCTCGTGAGAGATCCATTTGACAAAGCTTGGTGAAAGAACTTTAAACATTTTGAAGCATCTATTGGATTCTGTCACCCAAATGGAAGATGGATTTCCCAATTCAGAAATTCAGAGTTCTTTTCATTAACCTGTGATTCATGAGTAGTGGTTTACATGAACCCATCTCTCATGAGAATGAATGGAACAGTTACCACTCATTGGCTCTAGGTGATGCTTATGGAGGTGAAGCACTGGGACTTCTCGGGAGGTCATCCATCCCAGTACCACTCTAGCTCGAGCACGCTTAACTACGGAGTTTCCTCCATGGTTAAACCCACTCTGCTTGCATCCTCATTTGCAAAACCTTCACCAAGTGTTATGCCTTATGAACCATTCATTAGAAAGCCCCTTAAGCTCATCAATTAATAAGTAGGAGATATTTTCCATAGCAAGTCAAATTGTGATATTGCTATCAAGATTCAACTGTGTAGTTTTTTGAGTCAAACTCATTGACCCATGATTCATGAGTAGTGGTTCACACCAAAGAATCAAAACTCAAACTCGGCAAGGCCGACTCGACCCGTGACTCACCGATGACTTGGCAACGACTTGGCTATGACTCGGCAAAAAAAAAAAAGTAGAGATTTCTTAAAATTTAAACTTGTTTCAGGCACCCATTATTGAATAAAGCTTAAAAACACATCACATCACATCTAAAGGTCAAATAACATCTAAAGGATATGGTTAAGAGAACAAAGTATAATCGATAATGAAGGGAATGAATGGTAATTGTTATGAATAGTCACATCACTTCATTATGAACTAACATGTCATTTCTAATGTGAACAGTCACGTCTTTTCTTATTTTCTAGTTCAATATATATAGATATTCAAATGTGTAGATTCAATCAATAACCAAGGCAATTTGATCACTATTTTTTCCATTACATTCACTGTCTTCATTCCATCTCTCCAATTTGAATCTTGTGGATCATTGATTCTTAGCATTTCAATCTTCATTGTCCCAAGGTGTTTGTCCTACTGTTCCCTTTAACAACTCATGAATGCTCATTGATGAATCATGGCTGCTCTAACTGATATTCTTGTGATACATCATCAGCTGTTCTCATTTCTTTTTAGATTCTTCTTATTTATTCATTGGCTAACTTTTTTGACATTCCTTGGACTGCTCTTCATGACCTCTCATTTACTTACTGTTCTGATCCTTATTGTGACTACTCTAACAATGAATGTACCTGTTTCTAACAGTATATGTCATTGTTTCATCATGTAATCACTGCTATACATCACTGCTCTAATCAATTTTCTTTTCACTGCTATCACATTGCAAAACACTTCTTTTAATCATATTTTATCAATGACTTTTCATGACTAATGACTGCTTTAGGATTCATTCTTCTGTTTGATGTCTTCTTTCTTTGAACACTATCCTTGAACACTCACTGAAGACTACTGTCATCATAAATTCATGAAGCCTACTATCATTAGAGATTCATGAAGATGATCAATGTCCTTAGACATTGATGTGACTGTTTGTTAAGTATCATGTCCTCTCATAACAGTCATGATTTTCACCAATATTCTTCTGCATTTCTCCATTTCTGATCACTGTCATAAAAATGAAAGCCACTATCCTCCAGCATACTGTCTTCTACATCCTTTTGTTTGCTGCTCTCATTCATGGATTATTGCTCATATCATTGTTATTATGACTGCATCATTGGCACAGTCTTCCTTCTTGAAATAGAAGATTATTGTCTTGTTCTAAGTGATTGTCACAATTTTTCTCATCCTTCAACAACATGTATATCACTGTTGTTGACAAGTCTATGGCTCGGGCCTGCTACGGCGCAGGTCATGAGGCACGGACCCATGAGTTATGGCCATGACCCACTGACTTGGCGAGTCATGTGGGTCATGCCCCATAACTTGGCCCATGACTCAGCCCGGTCACCAAAACCCGGGAGCCATGGCTCGACCCGTGAGTCAGGATAACTCGCCTGACTCGCTGCGGGTTTTGATACTCTGGTTCACATGAACCCATCTCTCATGAGAATGAATGGAACACTTAGCACTCATTGGCTCTAGCTGATGCTCACAGAGGTGAAGCACCAGGACTTCCTGAGAGGTCACCCATTCTAGTACTACTCCAACTTGAGCACACTTAACTACAGAGTTTCCTCCCTGGTTAAACCCACTCTGCTTGCATTCTCATTTGCAAAACCTTCACCAAGTGTTGCACCTTACGAACCAATTGATGAGCTTAAGGGGCTTTCTAATTGATGGTTCATAAGGCACAACACTTGGTGAAGGTTTTGCAAATGAGAATGCAAGCAGAGTGGGTTTAACCACGGAGGAAACTCTGAAGTTAAGTGCACTCGAGTTGGAGTAGTACTGGGATGGGTGACCTCTCGGGAAGTCCCGGTGCTTCACCTCTATGAGCATTAGCTAGAACCAATGAGTGCTAAGTGTTCCATTCATTCTCATGAGGGATGGGTTCATGTGAACCACTACTCATGAATCACGGGTCAATGAGTTTGACTCAAAAAACTACACAGTTGAATGTTGATAGCAATATCACAATTTGACTTGCTGTGGAAAATATCTCCTACTTATTAATTGATGAGCTTAAGGGGCTTTCTAATGAATGGTTCATAAGGCATAACACTTGGTGAAGGTTTTGCAAATGAGGATGTAAGCAGAGTGGGTTTAACCATGGAGGAAACTTCGTAGTTAAGCGTGCTTGAGCTGGAGTGGTACTAGGATGGATGACCTCCCGGGAAGTCTCGGTGCTTCACCTCCGTAAGCATCACCTAGAGCCAATGAGTGCTAACTATTCCATTCATTCTCATGAGAGATGGGTTCATGTAAACCACTACTCATGAATCACAGGTTAATGAAAAGACCAAATTTCAGGTCAATAAACATGGCAAACTGAATCAATGACTTGAAAGAATTTTTTTAGCTTGCTACTACAGGCTGACTGAACTCCACATTTTTTAAGTGCTTGGAACCCATGAACAGTTCATTGCTTCTATCTTATAGCCATATTAATCTTTGATGTTCATGCATCTCACATCTTTTTCCATTCTACTCACATCTTTTTCGCTACATTCTTGATATCAATTTCTTTTGGGGATTTGTTAAACAGCTCACTGGTTTTTTTTGTACGTCCATATCTTGCTTACATACTGAATTATTCCTTATTACATTACAATGACCTTTAGACTTGATTATGAATTTTTCTTTGAATATTGAGTCTAACATTGCAATTGAACATCTCTGAATGCCATTCCACTCATGGGCTCAAGTGCCCTGCTAGATGCCCCTGCATCATCAACCAAGTGGTACAAATGATCAAATCCCACAGATGGTTTGTAGCTATGACAGAGTCTAAAAAGGTAGAGAGACCTACACTGGTGACTCAGAAGAAACTTCAGCTTTCAAAAACAAAGCCAATTAGGTTGGCAGACTTGTGGATCGGGCCAGCATTTGGTGGAAGAGGAAGAAAGATGACTAGAACTTTGGAGGCCCACTATAATGGATTTCTGTATTCAACCATGAGATTAGAAGAGAGAGCTGATATCATGTATCAAAATATTAAACACGCATTCTTCCAGCCAGCAGAGAAGGAGATGATTACTTTGCATCATTTTCATTTGCATAACCATATTATGGTGGGAACTAAGAAGACTAAGGATGTCCAATTTTATGTGGAAGTAATGGACGTGGTCCAAAATTTAGGAGGGGCAAGAAGGTCCATGTATGATCCCGATGAAATTGAGGAAGAGCAGCAAGAGAGGGACAAGAAAAATCAAATCAATGGAGAGTTTGAAGGGTTTGTTAAATGAGTAACAAAGCTATGGGAGCAGCCTCATCTAAAAGATTTTGAACTGGAGTTTGATATACCATTTAGAGAGCTAGGTTTTCATGGAGTTCCTTTCAAAGCCTCTGCTTTTATTGTTCCTACCGTAAACTATTTGGTAGAGTTGGTGGAATTGCCTTTCTTAGTAATAACCATTAGTGAGATTGAGATAGTTAACCTTGAGAGAGTAGGACTTGGGCAAAAGGCATTTGATATGGCTATTGTTTTCAAAGACTTCAAGCGGGATGTACTCCGCATTGATGTTATTCCTCAATCTTCTCTTGATGGCATCAAAGAATGGCTAAACTGAATGGATATAAAGTATTATGAAAGTAGAATGAACTTGAACTGGCGGCCAATTTTGAAGACCATTTTAGATGATCCAGATAAATTTATTAAAGATGGTGGCTGGGAATTTTTGAATTGGGAAATCCATCTTCCTTTTGGGTGACAGAATCCAATAGATGCTTCAAAATGTTTGAAGTTATTTCACCAAGCTTTATCAAATGGATCTCTCATGAGAATGAATGGAACAGTTAGCACTCATTCGCTCTAGGTGATGCTTACGGAGGTGAAGCACTGGGACTTCCTGGGAGGTCATCCATCCCAGTACCACTCCAGCTCGAGCATGCTTAACTACGGAGTTTCCTCCATGGTTAAACCCACTCTACTTGCATCCTCATTTGCAAAACCTTCACCAAGTGTTATGCCTTATGAACCATTCATTAGAAAGCCCCTTAAGCTCGTCAATTAATAAGTAGGAGATATTTTCCACAGCAAGTCAAATTGTGATATTGCTATCAAGATTCAACTGTGTAGTTTTTTGAGTCAAACTCATTGACCCGTGATTCATGAGTAGTGGTTCACATGAACCCATCTCTCATGAGAATGAATGGAACAATTAGCACTCATTGGCTCTAGCTGATGCTCACAGAGGTGAAGCACCAGGACTTCCCAAGAGGTCACCCATTCCAGTACTACTCCAACTCGAGCGCACTTAACTATGGAGTTTCCTCCATGGTTAAACCCACTCTGCTTGCATTCTCATTTGCAAAACCTTCACCAAGTGTTGTGCCTTACGAACCAATTGATGAGCTTAAGGGGCTTTCTAATTGATGGTTCCTGAGGCACAACACTTGGTGAAGGTTTTGCAAATGAGAATGCAAGCAGAGTGGGTTTAACCACGGAGGAAACTCCATAGTTAAGTGCGTTGGAGTTGGAGTAGTACTAGGATGGGTGACCTCTCGGGAAGTCCCGGTGCTTCACCTCTGTGAGCATCAACTAGAGCCAATGAGTGCTAAGTATTCCATTCATTCTCATGAGAGATCTATTCATGTGAACCACTACTCATGAATCATGGGTCAATGAGTTTGACTCAAAAAACTACACAGTTGAATGTTGATAGCAATATCACAATTTGACTTACTGTGGAAAATATCTCCTACTTATTAATTGACGAGCTTAAGGGGCTTTCTAATGAATGGTTCATAAGGCATAACACTTGGTGAAGGTTTTGCAAATGAGGATGCAAGCAGAGTGGGTTTAACCATGGAGGAAACTCTGTAGTTAAGCATGCTCAAGCTGGAGTGGTACTGGGATGGATGACCTCCCAGGAAGTCCCAGTGCTTCACTTCCATAAGCATCACCTAGAGCCAATGAGTGCTAACTTTTCCATTCATTCTCATGAGAGATGGGTTCGTGTAAACCACTACTCATGAATCACAGGTTAATGAAAAGAACTCTAAATGCACCTTACGTACGTAACATTTTTTTTTTTTTAAAGATAGCATTGGTCAAAATTTTGACCAATTCCACCAAAAACCTCCACCAAAGGATGCTCAAAATTTCAACCAAAATAGCAAAATTTCAACCAACAAAATTTTGACCAAAACAAAAAAATTTCGACCATCTCATCTGTCGAACATATAGCATCTCGGTCGAACATTTGATGTTTTCATCAAAATTTTGACCAACATTTGGTGGAAATTTTTGTTGCCACCGTTCGAAATTTTGATCAATACTAGGTGGAAATTTGTTCGACAATTGGTCAAAATTTTGACCATTATAAAAAAATGACGACAATTTTGAATCATGGATTCAGTTGAATTTTTGACCTATGTTTTAGTCAAAATTTTGACTGATTATAAGTATGTTGAAAATTCAACAAAAAAGACCGACGACAATGTTGGTCGTAAATTCAACTAATTTCGGTCGAAATTTTGACCAATTCTTGGTCAAAATTTGAGGCCAAATTTACTAGTGGCTAATAGTGGCAACCAAGGAAATAATCAAAGGAGTAATAAATCTAATAAATTCTTGGTGCCAACTCCTAAAATCAACTTCACACCCTTGGGTGAACCACTCGAAAAGGCACTAAAAATGCTCATAGCTAACAACATAATTAATCTACCTAGTATTCAGCCTTATGAGCCACACAACAAGCCTAGCTGGTGGAGTGTAAATAATCATTATGAGTACCATAGGATTTGAGGGCACATGACAAATGAATGCTTGTAGCTAAAGAATGTAATGCAAGACTTAATCGATAGTGGCATGATCACCATTGATGGACCTCAAAGAAATGAAGACCATACCACTTTCAAACAGCCCTTCTATAAACATGACAAAGGGGATTCATCCAATGGAAAGAAACAAAGCAGCAATAACATCAATTTTGTGCCACCCTATGATAATGTTGTGAATGCTATAGTAATCAAAGAGCAACCCCAAAAAGAGACATCCAATGTTATCACTAGGGGGCATACTTCAAGGATTACCCTACAAGGGGTTGATCCTAAAACTATTGGCACTCCACAGTCCAACATTTTGATCAAGCAATCTTCTAGAGCAGCAAAACCTTATAGCTTGGTAGATAAGCTACAAAGACCTCCAACACAAATCTCCATCTTGGAGCCATTGAAGTTATCTCCCAACCATAAGGAAATTTTAGAGAAAGCTCTAGTAGAGATGAATGTTCCTACTACCTTAGAGGAGGGGAAGTTTCAAAACATGGTAGGTCATCTCATTGCCCCTCATTACTTTTCATTCTCTGACCAAGATGACATGTCTATTACTCATCCCCAAAACCTACCATTGCATATAGAGGTGTTGATTGAATGACATAGAGTCAAAAGAGCTCTCATAGATGGAGGAGTGGGCCTTAACATATACACATTGAGTCTTGTCAATTCCCTAGCGTTGTCTGAGTCTTACATAGACCCTACAAAAAGGATCACTATAAAGGCCTATGATGAAGCTGAAAGAGCCTCCAAATGAATGATCATATTGCCCATACAAGTGGGACCTGTCAAAAAGGACACAAATTGTCAAGTATTGGACATGAAGATAACTCATAATATTTTATTGGGGAGACCATGGATTCACAAGAAGCAAGTAGTCCCATCCACATACCACCAATGCATCAAATTTTCATATATGGGTGAAGAAATTATGGTTGGAGGGGATTCAAATCCATTCCAATATTGCAATTCACTCAAACCCCTTCATGAGCTATTTATTCCACATAATCGAGAAGGAATCATTCAAAGAACCACCATTGAAGATACCAAAATGGATGATCCCATGATAACATTAAGTGCTACTTCAAACCCTCCTCAAGCTAGCTGATCAACATCAACTAAGGGAAAGGAAAAAGTGAGCTACGAGGGTCTGACTCCAAATGAAGATTTAGATCAAGTACATAAATTAGAGATAGTACTTTACAAACCCACCTGAGAAGAAAAGGATGAAGTTAAAAAGGATAACTACAAGAAAATGAGTGAGATGATGGATGCATTTGACAAACAATGTAAAATTAGTTCCAAAGGGGTAGGGGAATACTCTATTTCCTTATTTGACTTGCCCATATCTCCAAGATCACATGGAAAACCATCAAAAGAGCATCTTCCTCAAAAGTATAATTCCTATTTTGTAAGGGAAACCAACAAAGAAATGTTTGACAAGGAGGAGAATGAAGTCCTTCAATGGCTTTATCATGACAAAGATGACACATCAAATACTCCCATAGAAAGAATCCAGCATATCAACATTCAAACTGATCAATATGGGAAAGGATTTGACATAATGCAAAAAATGGGATACAAGGGAAGAGGACCCTTAGGCCGAAGAAATAGAGGTTTATTAGAACCCATTGAACCTACTTGGAGGGAAAAAGAAGAAAGATCCAGAGTAGGCTACCAATACAAGGGAGAAATCTCCAGCCCAATGCAAGACTCATATCCCCAAGTAAACACATTGGAATCTAATGTAGATAGTGATGACTCCTAAGATTATGAATGGGATACCTTATCTGATGAATCATGCCAAGATAAGGAAATAGTAACAATATATACTTATGCAAAGATCCCAAGGCAAGAAACTCAAGCCAATGAAGAGCCTAATATACAAGGTCTTAACATAGGACAAGCACCTACTAATCCACCATGGATAGATACATTTTGGATGCCTTCAGAGGAGGGAGATTCAAACATTAGTTTTAATCCACTTGTGGTTTTTTCCATTCTATTTCCTGTAGAAGTGGATGAGGACTCAAGTGAAGGGGATTTTGACCCTTCTTCCATGGACCATCTTGAGGAAGCTCATGTCATAGATCTAAATGATACAATGTACAAACCCTCAAACAAAGTCATGTCCATAAACCCAATTGATGATAACTTACCTAATGAAACCTTATCCTTGATAAATCCTCACCTTATTGATTGGGACCAAACCGAGACAAGTGACTTGCTTTACTTTCCAAATCACCAAGCAATGAACCGATACCTTAATGCAGTTGAACCCTCTTTCACCAATGAATTCAAACCAAACATGATGGAAGCAGCGAGGGTCCAATCTCTTAGTCGAAAGAAAAAAATGAAAAAAAATAAAAAGAAAAAAAGTTCTAGTGATGAAAACCACTATGTGGTAGCACTAGAACCCAAAAAAGTAAAGATAAAAGATATTTCCTATGGTGAAAACTGAATTGTGGCACCAAAGGAAGAGAGATTGGATACCCTACCAGAGAATGAGGAAGAAAGGTTACCTATTCTCATAGAGCCAATAGAAAAGGTCAACATTGGGATAGAATTGGATCCAAAATTTATACACTTGGTAGCATCACTTACACCTCTAGAAAGAGAGGATTTCATCAAGTTCTTCCAAGAAAAACAAGTGAACTTTGCATGGTCATATACCGACATGCTTGGATTGGATCCTAACTTCATAATGCATCATCTGAATGTTAGACCATGGGTTAAGCCCATCAAGCAAAAGTTGAGAAAAATGCACCCCCATATAACTCTCTTAGTCAAAGTGGAGTTGGAAAAATTGTTGAAGGTGGGATTCATAAGAGCAATAGCCTATGCTAAATGGATATCTAACATTGTACCAGTCACAAAACATGACACATCCATTCGTGTATGCATGGATTTTGAAGACTTGAATCTTGCATGTCCTAAGGATGACTTACCACTTCCAAGAATTGATGCAATAGTTGACTTGACAGCGGGTCACTCCATCTACTCATTAATTGATGGTTTCAGTGGGTATAATTAGATAAAAATTGCACCCAAAGATCAAGAGAAGACTACCTTTACATGTCCTTGGGGTACTTTTTGTTGGAATGTCATGCCCTTCAACTTTAAAAATGTCGGAGCCACATATCAAAGGGCAATGACAACTATCTTCCATGACATGATGCACACCTTTTTAGAGGATTATGTGGATGACATATTGGCCAAGTCCCACAAAAGAGAGGAACATCTACAAATTTTGAAAAAGATATTCATTCAGTTGGAACAATTCAAAGTGAGACTAAACCCAAAGAAATGTGCCTTTGGTGTCCAATCTAGCAAATTGTTAGGCTATATAGTTTCAGTGAAAGGAATTGAAGTGGATTTGGAAAAAGTACAAGCAATAATGGATATGGAGATACCAAAGAACATAAGCCAAATGAGATCCCTCCAAGGCAAAATACAATCCATACGAAGGTTCATTTCTCAATTGGTTGAAAAATGTCATTCATTCACAAGGTTGCTACACAAAGACACTATGTTTCTCTAGGATGAAGAATGTGATCAAGCCTTCACATTATTGAAAACTTATCTAATCAATCCACCTATCCTAATGCCACCAACCAAGGGGAAACCATTTCTACTCTACATATCCACTATCGAAAGATCTCTACGAGTACTCTTGGCGCAAGAAGATGAGCAAGGAAAGGAAAGGGAAATATACTATTTGAGTAGGACATTGATCAAATATGAGCTTAACTACACATTCATGGAGAGAGCTTATTTGGCAGTTGTTTTTGCATCTCAAAAATTGAGACATTATATGTTGATGCATAAGGTAAAGCTAATTGCCAAAATTGATCCTTTGAAGTATTTGCTAAGTAAAACTGCCTTAACGGGTAGGATAGCAAAATGGGTCATGATATTGAGTGAATTTGACATTGATTATGTTGATAGAAAAGAAATAAAAGGACAAGTGATAGAAGATCACTTAGTTGAGAACCCAATGACTTCTACACAAACTATTCAAGTGGAATATTTGGATTCCACAATTTTAAACATAGAGGCTAAAACATGGAAGTTGTACTTTGATGACTCGTATACACAAGGAGGTTCCAGGGCCAGCATATTATTGGTCACTCCTCAAGGGTACACCATTCCTAAGTCCTACAAGCTCTTGTTCCCATGCACAAACAATATAGTGGAATATGAGGCTCTAGTCATAGGCATCAAAATGGCTTTAGAATGGAACATCACCAAGCTACAAATATATGGAGATTCTCAGCTCATCATCAATCAAGTCAACAATGAATACAACACTAAAGATGAAAATTTAATGCCATATAAGACCATGATTGATTGATGGAAGAATTAATTTTCCTTGATCACTTTTGAGAAGATTCTGAGAGAGAAAAAAAGAGCAGCTGATGCCATGGCCACCTTGGGTTCCTTGTTACAAAAACTAGATCATAATGAGAAGTATGAGTTCTTGGTGGAAGAGTTGGTGAAACTAGCATTCGACCTTCCCGAAACCCAAATTATTGCCTTGCTTCATGG
The DNA here is from genome assembly GCA_027943335.1 of Chamaecyparis obtusa. NCBI lineage: Eukaryota > Viridiplantae > Streptophyta > Pinopsida > Cupressales > Cupressaceae > Chamaecyparis > Chamaecyparis obtusa. The sequence continues at coordinate 240,526 of BSBK01008435.1, read as the reverse complement.
ACATGAATCACCTTGGTATGACCCTATATATGCTTATCTCAAAGACCAAGTGCTACCTTTAGACCAATCTCGAGCCCAAAAACAAAACTTCATACGCCAATCAGCCCGTTACATAATCCTTTTAGAAACATTGTATCATAAAGGTCTTGACGGGATGTTACTTAGATGTCTAGAGGAAGAAGATTCTAAGTTAGCTTTACATGAGGTTCATGAAGGCATTTGTGGGTCAAACTCAAGCTAGTTAAACCTAGCTAAGAAGATCCTTCACTTAGGGTATTTTTGGAAGACTTTAGAAAAAGATGCTTGTCACTTTGTCAAGACATACAACAAATGTCAATATCATGGTGACATGATACATATACCAGCACAAGAATTGAACACATTTGTTACACCATGGCCATTCTATAAATGGGTCTTTGACTTGATCAACGTCATCTACCCACCTTCTTCAAATGGTCACAAATACATCATAACCGCAAAAAAGTATTTCACTAAGTGGGTCAAAGTGGTTCCTTTGATCATGGCCATGGGTAAACAAATTTCCATGTTCATCTTGAACCACATCATTTGTAGATATGGTATTCCTCATGCCATAATAATAGATAATGGAAAGCAATTCAAAAACAAAGACACAGATGAACTTTGTGCTACATGTCATATCACTCACCATTCTTCATCCATTTATTATCCCCAAGGAAATGGACAAGTTGAAGCCACAAAAAAGAACATTTTGAAGATCTTGAAGAGATCGGTAACTAAATTAGGGAGAGATTGGCATGTGAAAATTAATCCAAAATTATGGGCCTATAGAACTAGCATTCAGACAGCTATAGGAGCCATGCCATTTTCATTAGTATATGGGGCCAAAGAAGTTCTACCATTAGAGGTTGAAATCTCATCTTTATGAGTTTCATTTCAAGGTTTGATCACAAATGAAGACTATAGAGTCACTAGACTTCAACAATTGGAGTTTCTAGACAAAAACCAAACACAAGCTTATGAGAACCTGAAAGTGTATCAAAATAGAATCTTGCAGAATTACAATAAGCATATCAAACTGAGAATCTTTCAGGTAGGAGACTTAGTGTTAAGAGAAAACCCAAAGAATCAAGCTAATAGAGAAAAGAAAGGAAAATGGGAGGCTAATTGGCTTGGTCCATTCATCATCATGTCTTCATTTGGAATGGGAACCTATAAGTTATCAGATTGTGAAGGAGAAGAACTCCAAGAGCCTATCAATAGTATTCATCTCAAAAGGTTCTATACATGAGGGAGATGAAAGAGTATAAAGAGTATCAGATGAGGAGCATCATATTTATTGTACATAGTTAAATAGATCTTAAAAAATTGAAAAAAATTGAAAAAAGAAAAAAGAGAAAAAGTGCATTGGTGAAAACCTAGCAATAGGCACCTTGGTAGGAAAAAAAGAGAAAAGACCCAAAAGGTGAAAACTTGGTAAACAAGTGCCTTTTGTTCCCTTAAGTCTATCTTTCCTAGTCACATATGTCCATATTGCATTTCCAACATCCTATTTGTAAAACTATCATTGCATCTGTCATTTGTGCATAGTCATAATAAAGCCTTTCAGTCACATTTTTGCATTGCCTATCAACCCTAAGTTTTTCGCAAGATCAAATTTATCACTTGGGGGCAGGAAAGGATTGGAAATTTGGTACCAAATGGATTCAATAGTGCAACAATCAGTCACGTTAGAGAGAGACTTATCAAAACTTCAGAAGAGTGGGAAAGTTTAGTGAACCTTTAATGGATATCACTATTCAAACCCAAGTATTTGATCCTACAACTTGATCCTTGAGCCTTCATTGACTTTATTATTCGGGATTAAAAATTGACAAAACACCTTAAAGATCAGAATGCTTGGAAATAATTTTTGAAAATCATGAAACATTGCAAAACACTTGAAGCTTTCTTTTGATAATCTTTATGAAATTGATTTTTATCACATCTTTTGAGCTAATCAATGATGTTTCGACTAGGTTAGCCATGATAGAGACATTATATTTTCTTTCTTTGAGTGATTGTTTTGAGGAAAATTCATCAACTTATGAGAGTTCATCTAACGACATGGTCATCAAAGAACCATCGAGGACTATCCCATAAGAGGAAGGATTGACCTTGGCTTGTTTACACAAATGGATCCCTTGGCTATTTAGATCTTCCATATCTTAATACCAAAAATCCACTTGCAACATTGAATCCATTGACACTGGTATTCAGACTCCCATAGTTTGGTCATCCAACTAGTGAGGGTTGTACTAGGTTCAAAAAGAGGTTACCAAAGGTGATAAAAAGCAGTATTCATATCATCATAATGTGGTCAGTGATGATTGTACTTGCTTTCTGATCCCAAAATGCTCAATGATGAAAATTTATCTCCATGACATTTCTTTGCTAAAAACTGGTGACACTTAGGTTGCATTGCATTGCATTATCATGTTAGATTAAGTGTATTATTGTGTGTGTGAAAATTGTACCTGATCTGTAGACACAACACTTCAGTAAAACATTAGAAGTTAGCAAAAATCAAAATTGTGCAAAATTGAAATCTAATTTAAGCAATCGATTTACTGCCTTCTAGTAGGTGCGAGATTAATGTTCTTAGATTGTTATCGAGATCAATGACCTAGACGACACCTAAATGAAGGATTTGAAAGCAAAAGATGGATATGAAATTGAATGCAATTAATTAAATTTTTTTTTGGTATTTCTAGATGCAATAATATGATGAAAACTTGATATGAATCTATGATATGTAAAAACTGATATGCTATGACATGCTAAATAATCTAACAATGATATGAAAATGAATCTAAATGAATGTAAAAAAAAAAACAAATTGATCTCACAATAGCCTTGATTCACAATAAGCTTTGATTCTCCAAATTCCAATTCTCCAAAATAGTTGTGTAATTCATAGATGACTTTCGCAAAGTAAGCTTGCAAAATTATGAGATTCTGTGGATTCAGATTGTTTGCAAATTTCAATGTCCAAATTTGAGGATTGTAACATATTTGTTCATTTTCAGTAACCAGATAGATAAACAAGCACGCAAAACAACAAGCACATGATTTCAAGCATGTCTGAAAATAATGAACAAGGGAAAAAGCAACCTTGCGCATGAACAATCAAGTGACTTATTCATTCTAATCCTTAGAAGCGCTAATTGTGTATGTTCCAAAAATGTTTTGCAATAACGCACATATACCCTAGAAAATGAAAATTTGGCCTCACTAGGGTTTTTAGTAATGGTTTGAATCTGCAACTTTTATGATCCAAAGGGGTGAACTCCAATCCTGGCGCACCAAGGTTTTGACACAGTCCAAGAACTTAATCTTTAGGAGCTGCTAGGGAGATCTGACAACCCAATAATGAACCATACCCATGGAGATTTCTTCCACAAGGACATTTATATAGCAGCTGTCACTACCATGGCGAAAATGGTCATGACCACTTGAGGTTCCATCAACACAGTTTTCCCTATGAAGGGATTGTCCGCTATGGTTAACCCTCTCTAAAGATGACTCACAATAGTATACCACAAGGGGACTTGGCTCCAGATCCAAGGTTTTTGACACCTTTTCACTTTTAACCCAAACAAAGCAAGCAGATTAATCCGACACGCTAAGACAAATTTTTGCTTCACCAAGGTCTATGATGCCAACTCCATGTGATCTATCAACCTCTTTGGGGAGAGAATGTATCAATCAATAAGAGAAGGCACACTAACCAATTTTGATTCACCAAAGCTCGTGATGTCAACCCCACGTGATCTATCAACCTCTCCTGGGAGAGAATGTATCGATCAATAAGAGAAGACACACTAACCAAGTTGAATGTGAAATGCACTAAGTATCCTCCCTACCTACAAGGATTCTGTCGTCAAGAAAGATTTCACTAGGAATCCAATCTCTCAAGAATCATGAATAGTGTTCATAGGGCCTAATTACTATGTGAGCACAGATATATTCTCGAAAGCAAATCTACCAAAAGTACCCAAAAAGTAGAAACAGGAACACTTAATGCTTAAAGTGAATATGAGATGAGTCCATAAGGTGGAACACTTAACACCTCACACAAGCTGAAAATGAGTCCCCAACTTAGAAAACAAGTGAGTTCCTAAAAGCACAAAAGGGTTGCCAAGTGGAACACTTAACGCTTCTGTCCTGTTGACCCCTCCCCTTTATGGCGCTAAGATTGTGACCACGGGGAAAAAATGAGAGGTTGGTGGATTAGCGAGTCCAATAATCCAAGATAGCAATCAAGATCAATCACAAGTATCTAAGACTACTTAATGAATCCTTAAGGGGTCACAACCTAGTATCAATTATGCAAGTGTGTAAAATAAAAGAATGAAAAGAATCACCCAAGCTAGACACACGAGAGATTTATTTTAAGTCCCAAATTGAAATGTCATTAGATGAAGGGGAATACCTGGGATCCTTGCAACACGCTTAGTAGATTTTACTTGATTTTTAGCAATTTTTGTTGAGCTTTATTATGCAAGCAAGCTACAAACTCTCCAACAAGCCAACAAGCAAACAAGATATGCAAGGTATATTCAACTTATGAAAACCCTAGGGTTAGATCTAAAAATCAATTTTTATGAGAAATAATAATGAGAAATTAATCCAAATGACAACTCATATCATGCATTGAATCATATGAAAAATAAGTGCATACCCATCACAAAAATTTAATTTTTTTGCACTGCATTTGACCTAGTCAACAAGATCTAATTTTTTTGATATGATTTTGGCCACAAAAATAGAAATTCAGAATAGAGACCCTTGCTAAAAAATAGAGAGCTTTCCAAAAATGCAAAAAATTTAGAAAAATCTCTTCATTTGTGCCCTAGAGACCCGTTTTTGTAAATTGACTATTTGAGCTAATATATCACATCCAAATTTAAAACATAAAGAATGGACCCCCTGTAGAATTTAAAGAGATTTCTGAAAATATAAAAATTTCTAAAAAATATGCTGATTTGCGTTAGATATTAATTTTTTCCAGAATTTCAAGAAAAAAATTATTAAAAATTCAAAACATCTCAGAAAATTTCAAATTTTTTATTGTAGCTTCCCTGATATGTTACCAACTTGCAAAAACAATTTCAAATAAAAACTCCAAGCCGTTTGGGAGATAAAATTAAATCTTTGAAACTTTGGGGTTTTAGCTCCCAAAAAAAATCAAAACTAGCATGCAAAGGTGGGTTGCCCCACAGTGGGTGCCAGAAATGTGTGTGTGAAAATTGTACCTGATCTGTAGACACAACACTTCAGTAAAACATTAGAGGTTAGCTATAATCAAATCATGCAAAATTGAAAACTATCTAACCAAGCGATTTACTACATTCTAGTAGGTGCGAGATTAATGTTCTCAGATTGTTATCGAGATCAGTGACCTAGACGACACCTAAACAAAGGATTTGAATGCAATTGATCTAGATATGAAATTTGAATGTAATTAATCTATATTTTTGATATTTTCTATGCAATGATATGAAAACTTGATATGAAATCTATGCTAATATGGAAATTGATCTAACAATGATATGAATCTATGCTAAATGATATGCAATGCTAACCTAGAAATGATATGATATGAGAATGAAGATTCTAACAATAATATGAAAGCTATGAATTTTAAATTGATCTCACAACAATGTTGATTTACAATAAGCTTTGATTCTTCCAATTGCAATTCTCCAGCGTGATTGTGCAAAATATGAGATGCTTGGATGCAAATTTGAGAGATGATTGAGAGATGAGTTATGAAGAGATGAGCCTTGTTTTTATAGAAATCCAAGGTTTTGGAGGTGCATGAGAAAAAGCCATAAATCACTCAAATAACTCAGGTTAATTTTTGAGTTATTTTTAAATAAAGATAATTAAGTCACAAAAATCATGCAAAAGCACAGTTCAACTCAAATTAGAAGTTTAGATCAACTTTAAAACTCAAAAAGATGTTGAGTTTCAAAAAGCTAACAACTTGCATTGATTTTCCAATTTGAGTTTAACTGGTCCTTGAATGTGCACATGGATAATTATGATTTAATAAATAAATAAAGTGATTTATTCTCAACTTAACTGCTTTTTGAAATAAAATAATTAATTTATGGGTTAATTAACTATTTTATCAAACTTTTATTAAAAATTATATTATTAAATAATGACAACATGCTTTAATTAATTAAATAAGAATTTAATCAATTATTCATAGGAATTTTGATTTATTGTCAAAATTAAATAATACAATTAATAATAGATAGAATTAAATTTAATTAAACAATTAAGTGGCAAGATATTAAATCTAATTAATTAAATATGAAAATATTCAATCAATCAAACTTAGGATAAATGTGATTTATCGCCAAATAATCATAAAATTAAAGATAATTATGATGATTAGGAATATTACTAGGAATATTCCCCGATGCAGAATTTAAGATAATCAATTATGATTCGATGATGTTTAGATGTGCCTTAGGTTAGGACTTTGATGTCAATTTCATTCGATATGTAGATGCAGGATATTAATGAACTTATAGCCCATTTTTGGGGTATTACAATTATCATATTAGATTAATTACATTTGTTTGTGGTTAATTTTCCAAGGAAAAGGGGGTACATCAATAATCTTGGTTAGTCAAAACATTAAAGAAATGGGGGGTCCAATCAAACGTCTTATAACTTATAGGTTCCTAGAAAAAGAAAAAGAATCATACATCATTTTCCTACAAGTAGTTAAGGATAGCATTGCATACATTGAAAAACTCAAAAACATAGGGGCATTTACATATGCATTTCCATAAAACATTTTGCATCCATACATTGAGAAATAGAGAAAAACATGTCGTAAATCCATACATCATTGCATTCATTTATTTATATCATAAAATAAGATAACTGCATCCATAGCATAAATCAAAGTAAATGCATAAAACATCATATAGTTTCATAAAAGATAATCTTATAACAACTCATCAAGGAGAACCAAGGAGTATATCATCATATATCATCAAAAAAAGTGTTTATCAATGATCCAATCAGTATATCAAGATACAATGTCATACAAAGTGATACATCAAATGTTTTGATCAATCAAATAACATGGCATGTGATACAAAGGACATCAAATCAAATCTATCATCAATCAATCAAGATCCTGCAGCACCAGATCCATCTGGACCTCTACCATCCTATGGAGGAGGAGCTTGAGAATTGCTCACTTCACTCTATCTCTAAACCATAGCAGACATAAATTACTGCATCAAGGTAGCAACCTGATCTATATGCCCAACAATAGTGGATATACCTGTCCTCAAAGACTGCACATCTCATGCTAGAGTACCAATAGTAGGAGCATCCTGCAAACTCTGTCCTTGAACCTATGGCTGTTGAGCCTATGTAGGCACCCGCTGTGCCGGAACCTGATCCTGCTATGCTGGAACATCATCCTACTAAGCCAAGGAAACTCTCTACAATTGAACCAAAGGATCTAATCCACCTGGAATATACCTAGCTGCATCAACATGAGCCTGTCTCTTCTATCTCTACTATCTATGAGCTCTATGCTGTCTATCTGCTGCTCTAGGACATACATCAACTACATCATCATGTCCTCTAGCTCAATCTCCATCTCTAGCATGACCACCTCTCACCCATACTTGACCAACAACCAAAGGAACTCTCTGTCCTCGCCATATCCACCATCTACCACCCCCACCTCCATCACCACCACCTCCATCACCCCAACTTGGGATAGGCTCTGTTGGATCAATGAAATGAATAAACCTATTATGAGCCCACCAATCTACATACTCATGAGACATACCTGCATCTACTACACTAGGAAGCATCACCCATCTGCAGTAAGTCATACCAGTAATCTGATCCAATGCAAACTCATAATCAATGAGAGGACCCCACATAGATCTCTCTGCTTATACCCGAGCATATAGTGCTATGCCCTAAGGCATATCCTATATCTAACCATACTATCTAGAAACCATGCCAAAGTAGAAGCACTCAATAGTAGTTGTAGTGTGACCAATCATCTAGTGAGGGGAAAACATGTAGGGTAACTCATCATCATCCTCTCTCTAGAGCTCACAACCAATATATGGTCTCCATAGAACCTGATCGAGATCATCAACCTATCATTGCTAGTAATCTAGATGACCCAAATGGTGCTACACAACCATACCAGTATATAGAAAAGCATATGGAAAACCACAAGGCTGAACCCTGTCAAAAATGGGCCTAGTAATAGGAAGATGCACCCATATCCACAACTGGAGAATAACTGCACCAGCTAACAAGGAAGCACTCTCTCTATAGACTACCTCTTGAAAATCATGATAGAGCTTTGTAAGAACGTATGAATCCAATCAAAGCATTGAGGATGAGAAAAAAATCCTACAGAATCCTACCCCATCTGATAGAAAAACCATGACCTTGCCGGTTGGGAAGAAACAAACCACCGATCAATGCACCAAGTACTATTGGTAATGTAGGAAATGAAGCAAACTGAGGCCAGGTGATCATATCATCATCCATAGAGTTATCCCTGAACACTCATGGGTAGACAATGGAATCATATATGGAATCATAACAAACTACCTCTCCTCTACATGGGATACATAGTAATCTATACACATCCTCGGGTGTGATAGTCATCTCTCCAAATGACAAATGAAATGTATTGTGGTTGGAGTGCCATTTCTCCACCACTGTAGTCAACAAACCATGGTTCAACTGGAACCATGGAAGATCAAGAAGGAAACTCAATCTACATAACTCAATCACATGAAACTCAACATTTGTAAGTGTCTAACCCAAATCAATGACCCAAGATGCAACTGTCCGGATGTACAGAGTAGGGAATTTTTCCTGTTGGCAAAGTAAAGGAATCATATTAGTATACCATATCAAGGAATTATCTCAAGTCAATCAATTCTATCAAAAGTATCAAGCAATCACACCAAGTACCATTTGTTCATGTCTCTATATCCTATATCCTAAGAACGAAGCAACAGTATCATATCAGTTTTCACACTAATTGATTTATCCTATCAGTATCCTATCCTAATCAAATTGACAAATCACATTCATTGGTAACACTATCCTGATATCCTAATCCATTATTTTTGTTGAATGCAATAGACCTAATGTAATCATTTGAATTGAGCATCGAAAATCATCAAAAAAATTCATCAGACAGAGTCAAGTACAAGTGTAATTTTTTTTTCAAAAGTTTGCAGACGTGATTTTAATCATACCAGGTGACATTTCTCTTAAGTGGTATCAAAAGGTTGTTAAGCGACACTTTGTAGGTGTTACACAATAGTTCTCATTGCATGCGATATTGAATCATGCTAGGTGATAATGAAATGTGGCCTAGGTGACAGTGAATTGTTAGGGTTTCCTACGCGGTAACATAAATGAAAATTGGCATTTTTTCCCTAGCTCTACACGTAAATGATTTATTCTTAGGTGAGATCGAAAGTTCCTTAGGCGAGATTTTAATACATGGAAGCATGAGTGAAAAGCATGGATGTGACAGTAAAAAGGTCTAGGTGACAATGAAATATTCCTAGGCATCAATTTGTGTATTCAAGGCAACGATAAAATGAAAAATTGCAATAAATACTAATAAATGAGCAATAAATATGAGGAAGTTTGAAATAACTCACTAGAGCTCCATAATCAAGTGGCCTCACATATCACTGACACCTCTCGAATCAATGCTCTCAGATAGGGACAACCATCTCGAAATTCAGCATAGGACCAGAGAAAATCACCAAAGACAAAAGTGAAAATGAATAGTAAATCAAGGTTTTTTTAACCTATTTAAGCTATTTTGACCTAATTTTGGAGGTGAAAATTGGCTTATACCTATATATTGACCTATCAAATCAACCGGGGCACATTCTTGAATCATAGCATATCATCAAGATTTTTTAGAAATGAAAAAATATCAATCAACAACACCAAATGTTTCAAATCAAGCTATCAATATGTTTTAATTTTTGAGGGGGCATCAGGGTATCAAATTGAAATTAAAATCAAACATCATTGGAATTAGTGGGGCATCAAAAAATTTTGTATCATCATATCATATCAGAGGTAGCAATCAATATCATATCAAAGGCAACAATCAATGAATCAGCAATCAGGACTTAAAAGCGATGAGGATCAAAAAGAATATTTGAATCAAGGTTCTTCACACATCAATTCAAAGAGGGGAATTTGTAGACACACAAAAATGGACAAGTGCCTTTAAATTGCAAAAATCAATAAAATGGCTCAAAATCATCAAAATGCATTAAAAGAGATCAAATCAATTAAAATAGACATAATTAAATCAAATTGGACAAAATCAATTAAAGGAAAGAAAAATCAAATAATGAGGTTAAATAATTAAATCAAAGCTTAAAGGGGTGCAAAACACTACATAATTGATTTTAATCAATTAATTGTATAGTTTTTTAAATAAAAAATCAAAATGAACCTATTACCCTTACATGGCTAAATTTAATTAATTAATTGAATTTAATAATTCCTAATATCTTTCAACAAAGTTGGTCAACCAATGAAAATTGAGGACAAAAGGACACAAATCACTCAAAAAGGATGAATCTCAATCACTTATTCTAATCTTTCAATCTCATCCACTCAATCTTGTCCTTTTGTCCAAAGCTTTGAGACAAACATTTAAATTGTCCCCCCATTTATGAACAAAGCAAAGTATTTGACTCAACCAAAGGGTTAATCATGATTACTTCACTCCACCCCCTACCCTAGGGAATTTACTATAAATATGAAGCATTTTAAGAGCAATTGATATCTTATAAATTCATTTGCAAAGCATTGTTACTATAGGCAATTGATGAGCATTCTAAGAGCAATTAAGAGAATTTACATTATACTTTTGTCAATTTGAGCTAGAATCATCATCATAGAAGCATTGTAGAAGCATAGAATAGCATACATTCTCATTTTAGAAGTGTCACTAGTGGAGATTTGAGCTGAGAGCTTCACTTACCACATCTTTCTAGCCAGCCATGAGATGTTATAGATCTTAGTTTCATTTTTAAATACATGTGTGTTGTATTAACTTTAGAATTGTTGCTAATTTGATCTTAATTTCATGAAGGTGAATATCATCATCACACAATAATTTACTCACCAAATACAGTGAGATCATTTATGATAATGTACCTGATGGTTTTCCATCAAAGAAAAGCATTGATCATTGCATGGATCTAATCCCTGGAGCTAGTTTATCGAATAAGGTACCACATCAGCTGACACCTACTGAGAATCCAAAATTGAACTGACATATTCAAGAACTGTTGTAGAAAGGTTTATTCTAAGAAAGTTTGAGTCCTTGTGTAGTACCTATTGTATTGGCACCTAGGAAGAATGGTGAATGTGTACTAATTCTAGAAAAATCAACAAGATAACAATGAAATATAGATTTCCTATATCAAGAATGGATAGTTTGAATAGAGAAAAGTATTTTACCAAAATTCATTTAAAAATTGGGTATCATCATATCAGAATTAGACAAGGTGATGAATGGAAGACTACTTTTAAGACAAAAGAAGGTTTGTATGAGTGGTTGGTTATGCCTTTTGGTTTAACTAATGCATCGAGTACTTTTATGAGGTTGATGAATGAAGTTTTGAATAAATTCTTGGATAAGTTTATGATTGTATACCTAGATGATATTATGATATTTAGTAAGACTAGAGAATAGAATTTTTTCCATGTTAAACAAGTATTGCAGAGACTGAAAGAAGAAAAGTTGTTGATAAATCTAAAAAAGTGTTCATTCATGAAAGAGGAGATTGTTTATTTGGGATTTGTTATTTCAGCTGATGGTTTGAAAATGAATCCCAAAAAGGTTGAAGCTATTTTGAATCGGCCTACACCTGATAATGCTAGTGAGGTAAGATCATTTCATGGTTTGGAAATTTTTTATCAAAAGTTTATTAGGAATTTCAGTTCAATTTGTAATGCTATGATTGAGACTATGAGAGGAGATAAAAGAGAATTCAAGTGGACACATGGAGCTAATAAAAGTTTTGAGACTCTGAAGTAGAAGGAAGTTGAATTGCCTGTTTTGGCATTGCCTGATTTCAATAAGGTATTTCAAGTGGAATGTGATGCAAGTGGAAGTGTAATAGGAGCTGTATTGAGTCAAGGAGGTAAACCTATTTCTTTCTTTTGTGAAAATTTGAATGATGGAAAAAGAAAATATAATGTGTATGATCAACAATTCTATACTATTGTTCAAGCCCTGAAGAAATGGAGACATTATTTGATACCAAGTGAATTTGTGTTGTATACCAATCATAAGGCTTTACAGTATTTGGGTAGTCAAAATAAGTTGAATTAGAGACATTTGAAATGGGTTGAGTATTTGCAGAGTTATACATTTGTGATAAAGGATAAGAGTGGAGTTACTAACTGAGTTGTTGATGCACTAAGTAGAAGAAGATCTTTGATAGCCACTCAATAAAAATTGAAGTTCTTGGCTTTGATGACATGAGAGATTCTTATGAATTTGATCCTAATTTTTCTAAGTCATGGAGAAAGTGCAGAGCACCAATTCAAGATCAGCTGAGTACTAAATGGGAAGAATATTTCATTCAAGGAGGTATATTGTTTAAAGGTATTCAGTTGTGTATACCAAGAGGATCAATGAGAACTAATTTGATAAAGGATAAACATAGTAGTGGTTTGGCTGGACATTTTGGTGTTGACAAGACATTGAATTTTCTTAAGGAGAAATTGTAGAAACTGATGAAATATCAGATTCAAATCCAAGATCCAGTTGCATGCACAATACCTGTCAGAAATAATGAAGCAAAAATATGGAAAAAGCAAAACCCTCTTGTGCTCAAAAATGTCAAAGCTCAAATTGTATTAAGAGAGAATTAACAAAATAATTACAAAAGTGGCTTATAAGGATGGAAACCCTAAAGCCACACAAAGCTAGGTTGAGGAATAATAATTAATATAAATATTAATTATTATTCACCTAAAAGGAGTAAGCTTAAGTGAAATAGAATAATAGAGGACTTAATTAATTAAACCAAAATGATTTAATTATAAAGTCAAATATATCTATTACTCTAACACCCCCCCTTAAGTGTAGCTCAGGAGGAAACTAACCTAGCACAATAATGAAAGCAAAAAAAATGGGTCTCGGCAACAAGGCCTGATCAGGTACCTAGTACAAGGAAATCTCTATAAATCGGAGTAAAGGAGAAAACCTAGTGGGAAAAACTCCTCTCCAAAAGGAGATGTAAAAGCAAGCAAAGACAAAAAGAATGACTTCAAGAGACTCTCTCAAAGCCATAAGTACAATGCATGCTACCAACCCCCCCGTGAGAGAGGGTCAAGGCTCCAAAGCCCCTCTGGAATGAAAGAACCCCTGGATCAATGAACAAATCACTTCGACTCCAATGCAGAGGAGTGAAAGTCATTGGACACTATAGAGGGAACCTTGAAAGCTGAGGTGTCACTGGAAGGTCGAGCTGATGCTCAAAGGAGTAGACATGAGGATCCTGAAAAGGAATCCCCAATGTAAGTGGTATGAAAGGTGTGCTGACACTATCATCAAAGAGGAGATGAATGTCCTCTATAGAATCCTCAACAACTGCACCTAGTGGCTCGATGAATGGAGCTGGAGGATCAGGTAGTTCTAAAGAAGAACCCTACTAAATAGAAAAGAGCTCAACAGGAGGTGGCATGGCAGTCACAATAGTAGTCTCAAGAACCACATAGAGGTTCAAGTGACCTGACTGTACCACATGATGCTCTCTCAAAGGAGGAGAGTCATGCTCTGGCAAAGGTGGACCAACGTGTGAAAAGGAGTAGAGATGGGTGGAATGATCAACTGTCCCTGTAGCAGCAATACCTCTTGTCATACTATCCCAGATGAAAATTGAATCTAGAGTGAACTCAACTATCTTCCCTGACCCACTATGAGTAATCTGATAAATAGAGAGAAGGTTTGCAAATAGAGATGGAACATACAATACATCATTGAATGTGCCATCCTGAATGCATATAGTGCCTTTCCCATAGACTGTCATAACAGTGTTATTCCCAATGATAATATGGGGAATAGGAGAAGCCTCAAAAGAAGAGAAGATCTCCCAAGAAGATTCCATATGGTGAGAAGCACCTGAATCCAGTATCCAAGGGACCTATGAAGGGGATGCAATAGAAGCCCATAATGCATGACCCTTTCCAAGATCCTATCCAGCTGTAGAATAGATAGTGGAAGACTGATAAGAAGACCCATGTGAGCTAGAAGAGGATGGAGAGGAAAGATTTCTCTTCTAAAGAAGAGCTTGCAAATCTACTATCTATTTCTTGTAACCATCAAACTTCTTCCGATAGAAAAGTGACTCATCATGTGTTCCCTTCTGACAATAGGAACATGTAGGGCTCTCAGTCTTTTGTTTCTCCTTCTTAGAAGAAGATGGTTGGCCAATAGAGTGTTGAGAAGATGAATCAGATATCTGCTTCAGCTTCTACTTCTATGAATCCTGAGGTGTCTTGGAAAGTAATGCCTGTGATTGTGAACCTGCAAGTGAATCCATCTGAATGAGCTTGGACTGCTCACGAGTCAACCTATCACAAAAAGTCTCAAAAGAGGGCATAACATGTCTGGTACCCAAAGCATCCATGGTGGAGTAGAAAGTGGAAGAAAAGATTTGATACTATCCTCGCAACTTTGAGAGTGTCAGATAGATACACTCATCATCTGTCTTGATTTTCCCACATCCCTACAAAACTGTACATAAAGACTTGAACTTCATCAAGAAGTCCTCTATAGTGGGGAAATCAGAAGGAGTCAAAGAGGTCAACTCTACATCAAGCTAAAGCTTCTGGAATTCATTCACTATACCAAACAAGGTTAAAAACTTGCCCCAAATAGCCCTAGGATTGGTCAAACCTTCTAGGTGAAACAGGAGATTGTTGGAGATGTTTAGTGCAATCAAACCCATGGCTTCATCCATTTTGTTCCTATGTTGCATGACCTCAAATGGACACTATAGAATAGGTTGTACCTCATCTAAACAACACCATAAACCTCGTGACATGAGGAGTCTGGTCATCTATGCTTTCCATGTATGATAGTTGTGTGGGGTCAGACCCGCAATTAAAGGGTCCAACATTGAGAGAGGAAGACAGAAGCAGAATGGTCTCTTTGAAATTGAAAGTACAAAAAGAAAGATGCACACCCCCACAAAATACCAATCAAACCCCCGTACACCCCAAATATATGAGAAAACATAAAGTACAAGTACAAAACTTGATGTCTAAGTGCTGAGAAGGATGAAAATGAAGCCTCAACTTTGACACCAAAAATGGGTACTCAAACAGAAAAATCTAAAGATTTAACTAGCATGGTTGGATCTGGCTCGGAAAGACCTTTCCAATGATATACTATACTTGCCTTTTCAAGTCCGTTTGCTCAAGTTAGGAGCAAAAAACCAACAGGACCCCCAAATTGCAAGCTCCCTGGAAAAAACCATTGACGACAAATAAATTGACGGTCGTTTGATCGTCACGGGCCCATCGCTGACATTAGCATGATGTCATCATCAAAAAAAATTGTAGTTGTCGAAAAAATTTAAAAACCTAGCGGAAAAAATTTTGGGTGCTGAAAAAATATGTCGGCAAGTGAAATCACAGGGTGATGTCACCTATAGTAGGCGGGTGGCAGCCGGGTGGAGCTAGGGCTGCGATTGACGAGTGGCCGGCAGGCAACGGTGGGTGGCTATTGAGTGAGCGGTGCTGTGGCTGAGCAGGGGTGGCACTGGGGTGGTGCAGTGCGGCGCAAAAACCCTTAAAAACACACTCTCTTTTTTTTTTAAATTCATGCCTGTACGACCCTAATAGGGCAAATTTTTTTCTCTTAGATGCCCCGGAGGCCAAATAGGTCAAATTTTATGTGGAAATAGGGGTTTTTGGGCCTTCTGGACACAACCATGAGGTCAATTTTTGCCCAAAGTGCACCAAAAAAAAAGGAGACCCCTAGATCCAATAAAAAATAAAAGAAAAACCTAGAAAGAAAGGGCTTGATCCATAGCTTCAGTAAACTTTGAACAAGCTGCAGCAGAATGGCTCTGATACCATGTAGAAACTGATGAAATATCATATTCAACTCCAAGATCCAGTTGCATGCACAATACCTGTCACAAAGAATGAAACAAAAATATGGAAAAAAAAAACCCTCTTGTGCTCAAAAATGTCAGAGCTCAAATTGTATTAAGAGAGAATTAACAAAATAATTACAAAAGCGGCGTATAATGATGGAAACCCTAAAGCCACACAAAGCTAGGTTGAGGAATAAGAATTAATATAAATATTAATTATTATTCACCTAAAAGGAGTAAGCTTAAGTGAAATAGAATAATAGAGGACTTAATTAATTAAACCAAAATGATTTAATTATAAAGTCAAATATATCTATTACTCTAACAAAAGTACTTTTGGCCACAGTTGTATAAAGATGTTTAGAAATTTGTGAGAAGTTGTGGAATTTGTTAAGTTGCAAAAGGAGTAAGTTAGAATACTGGATTGTATACACCAATTTCTGTTCCTGAGAAACCTTGGATTGATATCAGTATGGAATTTGTTGTTGGCTTATCGAAAATAGTAAGAAGTAATGATTCTATATTTTTTGTTTTGGATAGATTTTCTAAAATGACACATTTTATACCTTATAGAAAGGCATCAGATGCAGTACATATAGCAGATCTTTTCTTTAAGGAAATTGTCAAATTGCATGGATTGCTGAGGAGTATCATCTCCAACTGAGATAGTAAATTTGTTGGATACTTTTGGAAGACCATTTGGAGAAATTTTGGCACCGAGTTAAAATATATATCCACATTTCACCCACAGACTGATGGACGGACAGAAGTTGTGAATAGAATCTTGGGAAATCTTTTGAGATGTTTAGTTGGAGACACATCGAGTAATTGGCATTATGTATTGGCACAAGAAGAGTTTGCATACAATAATTCAATGAATAGGAGTACTGGAAAAACACCTTTTGAGATTGTAAATGGCATAGAACTGAGAGGTATATTAGATTTGAGGGATATTGATGATGAAATAAAGAGAAATGTTGAAGGAGTAATGTTTGCTGAGTACATGAAGATATTGCATGAAGATGTGAAACATAAGCTGGAAATGATTAATAAAAAATACAAAGACAAAGCTTATAGATCATGAAGACATAAGACTTTTGCAGTCGGTGATGAAGTAATGGTTCATTTGAAGAAAGGTAGATTTCCTGTTGGAACATATGGGAAGCTGAAAATTAAGAATTTTGGTCCTTGGAAGATTTTGAGAAAATTTGATAGCGGAAATGCTTATGAGATTGAGTTACCTAATGACATGGATATATCATCTATATTCAACATTTCTGATCTATATGTGTATCATGAGTTGAATGAAGAGATGATAGTACTAAATGATTATCCTAAGAAATAGATGGAAGAAGTTGAGCAGATTTTAGAGCAAAGAATTAGCAAAAGTACAAGAGGAAAATAGTATATGGAATATCTGGTAAAGTGGAAGAATAGACCGATTGAAGATAGTTCATGGATTTCACAATCTAAGTTGGATTCATCTTGGATCGTACCTGCTTCATGATTCAGAGAATCATTTTCAAATATCCCTAGGTGTATGATGCAAGAGCATCTTGGGTCCTTGGCAATCTTGTTTCACCAAAAACATGTTTGAATTTTTCTATGTTAATCAGTTCCTTCTTTGACCGAGCTGGTTCAGTGTTTCTTGGTTTCCTTTGTTCACTAGTGTTGGTCGGTTATCTCTCTGGTGCTTTGTGAATTTCCCTGGTACTCGATGAATTTCCCTGGTGCTTGGTTATCCTTGCTTACCGAGTTGTTTATTTTGGATTTTTGTTGAGCCCAACTCTTGCCATTAATTATGGTTGTGGATTTAATGATGGTATCTCTAATTGGGAAGTGTGTCAACCTAGATTTGGTCATTGCTTTTGTTGATGGTGGATTTGAAGGCTGACTTATTCGGTAGCCTTTTGCATAAATGTAGTTGTTTGGTTAGAGTTTAGGGAGTCACTTCAGTTAGAAGATAGATGCTAGAAGATTAGAGATTATTTGTAGAACCTCGTATGTTGGAGGACTTTTGTACTTGATTGTAAAGTCTAGCCTAAACCAAGAAGGCCTTACAGCCTAGCATGTATGAATCAATTGAAGATAATATATGAAGTGTTCTGCATTCTCTCTCTCACTTTTGTGTGTTGTTTCTTCCATGTGTGATCTCTGCAAGGTGCATCTAGTTAGGGTGTGCCTTTCGCCCCTCTCCCCATCCTCCCTTGCATCATAGCTTCATACATGTCAAG
This sequence comes from Chamaecyparis obtusa, assembly GCA_027943335.1. Classification (NCBI taxonomy): domain Eukaryota; kingdom Viridiplantae; phylum Streptophyta; class Pinopsida; order Cupressales; family Cupressaceae; genus Chamaecyparis; species Chamaecyparis obtusa. Next base: position 222,084 of record BSBK01008435.1, on the reverse strand, counting down.
CTATAAGGCCTTCCCAGTTTAGGCCAGATATTACAATTCAAGAACAAAAGTCCTCTAACATGCAAAGTCGCATGTCACAAAATCTTGAACCATCAAAAGAAAATCAAGTCAAGGAAGAAACAAAACAATCTAACAGTGATGATTCGAACATGACTGATGAGCTCATTCCCTTTGAGCATTTTCCTAAGGAAATACTAGACCTCCTTAAAGATGAAGATGACCCAATAAAAAGGATCAATGTATTAGAAACACAAGAACCTACTATGAAACAAATGATAGTTGCACCACAAGAACCAGCCGATCTTGAAGAAAACCACACAGACAAGGAGGAAGGTGGTAGCTATTCTGAAACAGATTCCCATGAGTATGAATTCAAATAAAAATCTGAAGGTAATCCTTCTTGGGGTATCCATGCTAACTTTACACTTGTTCTTAGATTTCCTAGAGGTCTAGAATTAGAAGATGAATCCAATGATTATGAATGGGGAGTCATTCCAGAGGAAGATGAGCTTATCATAGAAAAACATATTGATGTTATTCACTAGTATGCCCCTACACCCGATGTGAGTCTAGAGTGAAATGATGAACTTAGCGAGTTTGATCCACCTATGGCTGAAGTAGACTCCCATAATGACATTGAGCCTATTCACAAATTGAACATTTTGGGTTGTAAATCACCTTCAAACTCACAAATCAGGTTGGGACCAATGATGATAGATCCATATCTATAAACACTATTTCCCAATCCTTCCCCACTTTGACTATCCAACATCCTGAACTTCTTGACCAAACCTCCATGAATCCAAGCCATGGTATCTATACCTTTCCAAATGACTATGCCCTGATTGCTACCTCAATGCAGTGGAGCCTATGATGAATTCCATCAGTGAACTAAGTATTAGCATGATGGAGTTAGATATCAAGTATCTTAGTCAAAAGAATAAGAATAAGAATAAAAATAAAAAGAGTTATGAGGGTGATTACCACTTTGTCGCAGTCTCAGAACCTACACAAGTAAAAATAAAAGATGTATCTAAAGGTGAAAACCTATCTAAGGTGCCTAAGGATGAGATATTTGATGTCCTTCTGATTCATTTACATGACAGATCTCTAGTATTGATTGAGCCCACTCAATCTATCAACTTGGGCATAATAGAAGAACCACAATTGATCCATGTAGCACAATCCTTATCAAAAGAAGAAAAGAAAACATTTACTACATTCCTAATAGAGAAGAAGATCAATTTTGCATGGAAATATTCAGATATGCCTAGATTAGACCTTGATCTTATAATGCACCATTTATCTATAGCTCCAGGAGTCAAACCTATTAAGAAAAAATTGAGAAAGATGCATCCACATGTTGCACTCTTGGTCAAAGATGAATTGGAAAAACTATTGAAAGTTGGATTTATTTGAGTTATTGATTATGCCAAATGGATCTCTAACATTGTTCCAGTATCAAAACTAGACAAATCTATAAGAGTATGCACATATTTTAGAGATGTAAACAAATCATGCCCTAAGGATGATTTTCCACTACCTAACATTGATATGATAGTGGACATGACTGTGGGCTTTGAGATGTATTCTTTAATATATGGTTTTTCTAGATACAACCAAATAAAAATTGCTCTAGAGGATCAAGAGAAAATTTCTTTCACATGTGCGTGGGGTACCTTCTATTGGAATGTCATGCCATTTGGCCTTAAGAATGCTGGTGTTACATATCAAAGAGCTATGACATCTATTTTCCATGACATGATGCATCAAACTATGTAAGACTATGCTGATGACACCCTAGCTAAGTCTATGATAAGATCAAAACATCTAAGTGACTTGAGAAAAATATTGGATAGAATGGAGAAGTTTAGTCTCAAACTGAATCCTAAAAAGTGTGCTTTTGGTGTCACTTCTGGAAAGCTCTTAGGTTACATTATTTCAAAGAAAGGTGTTGAAGTTGATCTAACTAAGGTTAAAGCTATCATGGAGATGCAACCTCCTAAGAATATCAGCCAAATGAGAACATTACAAGGAAGAGTACAATCTATTAGACGCTTGATATCTCAGCTAGTAGACATATCATAGCCTTTCACAAAGACATTACATAAAGGTGTGACTTTTTCATGGAATGAGGAATGTGAAAAGAACTTTAATCATATCAAGAAATATCTATCAAATCCTCTAATTTTGATGCCTCCTATTCAAGGAAAGCCATTGATCTTATATGTCTCAACCATAGATACATCACTGGGGGCATGGTATTGCACATCAATCAAGTCTGTAAAACACATTTATTATTCTATCAATCAAATCTTCTCTTAGTTATCAAGACAACAACCATGTCTAGTTGTTGATTCATCTAAAGACCTTGTCACTAGGGGCATATCAGATTCATTGAGATCCATATCAATCTGGTATCCTAATCAATCTTGTAAATTGTATCATCTTTTTGTAACCATTGGTTCATTGGTGTTATTTCCTTGGTTCTTTGTAAATGAAGGGTTCAGATGTGATACCATTTCGATTCCTTTGGACAATCAGGTCTAGAATCAGGTCACTCACTTCTTCGCAATCATAAGGTTTAGAATCAGGTGTTTTGATACTTTTTCATAATCATTGGTTCATTGTTACTATAGTTAACATCATCTTTGGTCAATCAAGACCTAATATCCTCAAATCTATCAATCAGTTTCTGTCTCAGAATCGGTTAATCTTTTAAATCAATTTATTTATAAAAAATAGACTAATATTTGAACCACTACGCTTCGCACAGTGATTCAAAGAGGGGAAAAATGTAATACCCCAAAAATGGGCTATAAGTTCATTAAACTCTTATATCTTTAAATCAAATGAAATTGACATCAAAGTCCTAACCTAAGGCACATCTTCACATCAGTTTATCAAAAATCTAATTGATTATTCTAATTTTACATTAGAGAATATTCCTTGAATATTCTTATTTATCCTAATTATTTTTAATTAAATATTATTTGGCGATAAATCATATTTATCCTAGAATTTGATTAATTAAATATTCTGAATATTTAATTAATCAAATTTAATATTGCCACTTAATTATTTAATTAAATTTAATTATATTTATTCCTAAATTGTATTATTTAATTTTGACAATAAATCAAAAATCTCATGACTATTTGATTAAATTCTTATTTAATTAATTAATGTCAATTATCAATATTTAATGATATAGTTTTTGAATAAATTTTGATTTAATAATTGATTAACCCATAAATCAATTATTTTATTTCAAAAATCAGTTAAGTTGAAGATAAATCACTTTATTTATTTAATTAATTCATAATTATCTATGCACATTTGAAGGAGCAGTTAAACTTTAAATCAAAAAATCAATTCAAGTTGTTATATTTTTGAAACTCAACATCTATTTTGAGTTGAAAGTTGATCTAAACTTCTGACTTGAGTTAAAAAGTTTTTTTTGCATGATTTTGCATGATTTTGTGAGTTAATTAATTTTGATTCCTTGTTAACTCAAAAATCAACCTGAGTTTATCAAGAGTGATTTAAGGCTTTTCTCAATGCATCCTCAAAGCCCAGGATTTTTATAAAATCAAGGCTCAACTCTTCACAATAACATCTCTCGAATTTGCATAATTACTCTAGTGAAATTGCACACAAAGAATCAAGCTTTTGCGACATGAAACTTTGTGAGATCAATTCATAGTTTTTCATAGCTTTGCATAGTTTTTCATATCAATTCATATCATTCTTAGATTAAATCTCCATATCATTTCAATTTCATTCTAGCTTAGATTCATACAGTTTTTTATCTTAATTGCATAAGAAAATACAAAAATATAGATTAATCTGCATTCATTCTACATTAATCTTCTTTGCATTCAAATCCTTCGTTTAGGTGTTGCATTGTCACTTATTTCGGTCTAATCTGAGAATACCATAGTCGCACCTACTAGAAGGTAGAAAATCATCTAGTTAGCTTAGTTCCATTCATCTATAGATTTCAATTTTGCTAACCTCTAATGTCCTACTAAAGTGTTGTGTCCACAACTAGGTACAATTTCACACACACATATACTAGTATGAGGTACAAAATTAAACTGATAGAAGTTTATCAAGGTATGCATAGAGTATAGTTCTTGTTGAGGTGATAAAATCCTTCTTTACCCATAGTCAATCATATACAATAATTTTCTATTTACATCATTAGTTTTCATATACAAATCATTATACATTTACACACTAATGACATATATTTATGCTAAATTATTAAGGTGGGCAATGATATACACTATCATTGGTATGTTAGACTTAGGAAGAATCGAGAGGGTGGGTGAATCAATGCAAAAGTGTTCTTAAATTTTCTTAAATAATTCCAAAACTTAAATCCATTGATAAATGAAAGTAAACAAAATAGAATAAAACACACAGAATCATAACACCATGATTTGTTTATGAGGAAAACTCAGTGAAGGGAAAAACCTCACTGGGGATGATACCCACAAATATATTACTATTGTAGTAATAAGAAACCTTTTAAAACTATAAGTACATAACAGGGGTAACACGTTCATTAAATATTATATCCTAGAGAGCACTAATCAATTATAAAACATTGATCTAGCCCTTAGTTGGGCTCACTGATCCAATATAGATTATGCTATAGAAAGGACTTATAGTCCCAAAATTGAACTGACTAGTAGCATCAATAATTCCAATATAGTTCCAATGAAGCCCCAAAGATATTATATACTTCCAATCTTTATATTAATATCACTCACACATCATATCACTAATATTCATACTCTTCACATCAAAAACTCAATCTAATATACTTGATCATAAACCCAAAACATCAACTAGGTCAACTCCAATAAAGAAATATGAAACGTGTACCTCTTGAAGAAAAAAAGCCAATCAAAACTCAATAATAACTTATACCAATCAAATTTTACCATTTAGGAGGCACTAGTACATTTGAGGTCAAATTCTAATGGCTATTTGTCAGATTTGCAATGCCCATTTGTCGATATTTCAACATATGTGTCTGTCACTATTTTTGCATTGCAAATTGTGATGTAAGAGGTCACCGTAAGTTTTTCGACACCCCATTCCGTCAGAAAATTTCCCATGAATACCAGCTTTGTTATGACATTTCCTACGGTCCTCAAAAATCTGACATAAAGACCTATTAGAAATATAGCACGGCTGTCGAAATTACCTGTCAAAAAGAATCTTTCTGACATTATAACTGTTGGAATAGTGACAGATCCGCAGCCACCATCCGAAAGATAAACCCGTCGATGCTCTAGCATTATTGTTGCTAAATTCTATTGAAAACTACATATCTCCGACATTGGCACTGTCGAAAGAGCGACGGTGTGGCGGTATATTGCCAACAGGTAGGCCTATTAGAGATATAGCATTCATGTCATAGTAATTGTCAAAAAGGAATTTTTTTGACATTTGATCTATTGGAGAGGTGACGAGTGGGAATATTGTCTGATGGAAAACACTATTGGATGTATAGCACTACCATTGGAATAAACTCTAAAGTGTCAAAAAAGTGACGGATCTGCATGTTAAAAATAAGAAAGCTCAAGAGACCATCATAGGTTGTCTCTTTCTTTAGTCTATATTATTGATAGAATGTTTTACCTTTCATTAGCTCATCAAATCTAGGGATTTGAAATAATTTAATAGAATATTTTCATGACAACATATATTATTTAAGTTGACGTTGCACAAATTTATCTACTTCGCACACTTGTAAACTATAAGGACTGCAATAAAGAAGCATCTTCTCCAATGGCCTACATTACTCAAGCGACGGAAGGGGATGCTTCTTTATGGCCATCCTCATAGTACACAAGTGCAAGAAGTATATAAATTTGTTCAATGTTAAACTTAAATAATGTGCATTATACATGAAAATATTCTATTAAATTCTTTCAAATCCCCGAATTTGATGAGCTAATGAAAGGTAAATATTTTTGTCAATAATATAGACCAAAGAAAGAGACCAACTATGATGGTCTCTTGAGCTGTGTTATCTTTAGTCCTAGCTACTGGGTAAGGCTTGGAAGACTTATACATGTCGATCATCGAGAATAATCACTGCCTTGCATTTATGTACACTGCACAATATCCAATATAATTGATCCCGGTCTTGCAAAAACATTTTACACTTGTGTAGCTCATCAATACTGGATGCCTAAAGTAATTTTATATGATCACTAGCACATTTCATGCATGGATGACAAATAGTATCCAAAGTTTCTAGATAACCATTTTTGAGAAGAGGAATGAGTGGAGGCCAAAGATTGCTTTGCATCGTCTAGGAATACCACTCAATTATGTTGTGTCTCCAAAAAATTGTGACTATGATGCCTACATTTATGTTTCTTAGCTATTGTGATATTTACATCGTATTCTGTAGTTGTTGTAGCAACAAAGCCTATATTCCACAACAGAAAAGAAGACATCTTTTTAGCCTGGGTCTGGATCCTACCCCAATTGTCGAAGCATCTAGGGCCAAGCTAGAAAGATGTCTTCCCATTCTATCTGAAACATTGTGTCCATCCATGATCTCAGGAATATCATCATCTTTCTACTCTTCATTTGCCAAAATATACCACTTCTTCAAGCTTGTAGAGTAATCTTATTAATAAAAGAACTCTTGCCAACATTTGGGTACCCGTAGATCAAAATAGTTGATGTTATTGGTGCTTGTGCTCAAGGATATCAATTCACTATTTGAAAGGGCCAAATCATTTTTATTTCAATTGTAGAGAAAAGGAGTGGGAGAAAATGAGTGGGTGAAAGTTGATCAAGCGTGAGAGAAGGCATTGCATTTTATTTGATCATGAATGCTCTTTGAAATGACCAATCATGTTTTCTATTCAATTTTTTTGGTGCTTTTTCCCCCATATTCAGTAGATAAAAATCATGGTGGAAGCCACTTAGCCATCTTTTTGATGTTCCAAATATTTTACAAAGATACAGGTATGTGGATTTATCATTCAGTTGCTTGCAGTTATTGGTCAAATGCAAATATTTTGTCAAGTTGAAAGGGCAAGATATTAGTTTGTTGTTTTCGGTTTATGTTAAAAGTTGATTTGGTAAAATCCTCAAAAAACACACTACATGTTCTAAAATGTAAAGAATTTGAATGTTAAATGTAAGATATATATCTCATCCATAGTAATCAAAAGAAAGGACATGAAACTTATAAGGAGATTTACCAATCCAAAAATATAAGCGAATAGGAAACATGATTGGTACCTTATGAATTAGTTTTTGAGGTGCACAATCTTCATCAATCTCCTTAGAAGAAGATCCCTCCTCACAAAAAATGCATTTAATACAAAAAACAAATCTACAAAACTGAACCAATGGCATGTTTAGAACAAAGAAATAGAATGATAATAATATGCTAAAAATTCTATTATGTTTAATACATGCAAAAGGACTAGTCCCAACAATTCTTAAACATACTTTATCTGATATGATAATAACATGCTAATTAAACTGATAAAGGTGTTATCTACATTTAATATGCCAATTACTAATTACACAAAAAAAAAATTTACAAAACTGAACCAATGGCATGTTCTTCATGTGGTACAAGGAAGATTTGGCTATGAAAAAAAAAAGTGAAATGGCCTCATCATTTTTATTTCAATTGGATAGAGGAGTGGGAGAAAAGGAGTGAAAGCTGAGCGTGAGAGAAGGTATGTGATTTCTTCATCTTTCAAGCATCTAGCATAATATTTGACCACAAATTTCAAATGCATTTCATTTTATTTGATCATGAATGCTCTCTGAAATGACTGCATTCTACTGGTGTCATGCCCTAGCCCATGCTTTATCTCCATTATTTGATGTTATTGGTGCTTTTGCTCAAGGATATTGATTCACTATTTTCAAATATTTGGATCATTTTGGTCGTGACTATTCCTCTAGTACACAATCAGGAAATGTAACTGTCTAATGATTATATGTAATGTTGATTGGATTAAATGCTTTATTCTTGGTAGAAGTGAATGGAAGGAATAGTGTTGGTTTTAGGTTTCATTTATTATTAAATTCAATGGTTTCCAAGATGTGTTGAGGAGTTTTCTCCTTGTTTAATGTTAATTGTTCCTACATAATCCACTCATAAAATAGTGAAATGCTATGTGATTGACAATTTCATACAACAGGTCTTTTGGTGTGTATTAAATACAATCCATTCACTTATTGAATTCTTTAGAGACTATTGGTTTGACTATCCATGCATTACCAGTGACTGAGATTCATCAAAGGATACAAAAACCTTCATTTTGGGGTTATTATGTGTGGATTCAAATGTAGGTTTGATTTGGTTAATGTTTAGAAGAGATAAATAAAGTATTTAAAGAAAATCTTACATGTTTGGAGAGGTTTGAGAGACACTTATCATGACTATACCCTCACAAATAGTGGCATAGACTGGTTTTACTAAGTTTCCTTTCTCTATTGTAGAGGTACATTTAGAGGGTTCATTGACAAAATGATCCTTCAAATGGTTACTATAAATATGAATGATTTGATATAGCATATTGCTCATTTTAATTAAAGTTTGGAATAGATTGTGCAAGGGTGAAAGTAGTTTTGATCATTTTGGTCATGATTGTTCCCCTACACAGTCAGGAAATGTAACTGTCTAATGATTATATGTAATGTTGAATGGATTAAATGCTTTATTCTTGGTAGAAGTGAATGGAAGGAATAGTGTTGGTGTTAGGTTTCATTTATTATTGAATTCAATGGTTTCCAAGATGTGTTGAGGAGTTGCTCCTTGTTTAATGTTAACTGTTCCTGCACAATCCACTCATACAATAGTGAAGTTACAAAATTGAATCGATGACATGTTTACAACAAAGAAATAGAATGATAATAATATGCTAAAAATTATATGCTATTTAATACACACCAAAGGACTAGTCCCAACAATTCTTAAACATACTAGTTATCTGATATTATCAATTGTTAATAAAGGTCTAATTCTGTAGACTGCTAGCATGAAGGAAGACTTGACCTAGCCAAATCTTCCTTGTACCACACAAAAAAATGTGTGATAACTATGTCTACTCCAACCTTAATTGTTTAAGAATTCATCATTTCAGATAAAGTATGTTTAAGAATTGTTGGGAGTTCTATTACACCTTTTTTGTAAACATGCCATTGGTTTTCAAATATTTGGATATGCATTTTTTTGAAATGTTGACTGTGGTTATCAAATGGACAGCCCGTGAGCTTCTAGCTAGGCATCATTTGTATTGATCGCTTAGGGAATCAAATGTATTGTATCATTGATAGTTGAGACTTTTTAAAAAGGAAATAGGACAAAGAACAATTTTGATTTAGTTTCTCTATTTTGATCTCTAAGTGGCTTACAGCTATAGAGAAGTATATATAGATTTGCGGATGTAGTTGCAGGATACATAGCAGCTGATAATTCACAAGAAATCCATGCATCCAATTTGAATAGAAATTAATACAAAGAAATAGGGTCCTCCAATGGCCCAATCATTTGGACCTTGACTGTCCCCTCGACCCCCAGTGACCCTTCAAAACTGGGTTATCATGTAATCAGTGAGTGATCCTTCATTCTCCTAGTATGCCCTGCATCCAAACATATTGGAAATACATAATACAATGATAACAAGTCCCCTTCCCTCAAGGAACACTATCAACCATCCCTTCCACATAGCATTTCACTATTGTATGAGTGGATTTTGTAGGAACATTTAACATTAAACAAGGAGCAAACTCCTCAACACATCTTTGTTGTAAACATGCCATTGGTTCAGTTTTGTAAATTTGTTTTTTTTGTTAAATGAATTTAAATGGAACATTAAGCATAGTAATAATATTCTTAATATATTAGTAATTGTAGATTAAATGCCTATAACACCTTCATCAATTTAGCATGTTATTATAAGATACTAAAGAAGACCTACTATTTGTCAGAGAAATCTTCACTATCCCCCACAATGAAGACAATGAAGATTGACCTCCCACCCCACAACAAAGAACATTGTAATAAGAATAAGATATAATATAGTGTTAGAATAAACTTTGAATAAAGACATGTAATGCTTAAGTTAATGATCTAAAAAGATGCAAATATAGGAATTGTAAAAGAAGATAGTGCCAAGAAACATTTTCACAAATATAAAATGTGAGGAAAAGTAATAACATTAACAATTGAAATATTTACAACATTAGATTTCACCCATGGATGAGTTTCTGCAGTGGGTTGCCTAGCATCAAAAATATGTTCAGTTGCATTTGAGCTATAACTAAGAGTATCATGTAGAACAGACCCTAAACTTCAAAAGCGTTCTCCAACCTAGCAATTCAAAATTCAATCTAGGAAAGCATCAGTAAGTGAAATAAATTATAGACATCAACATCATCATAATCATTAGACATAAATTATAGACATCAACATCAACATAATCATAATTATTTGGAGGGCATTGGTTTTGGATAGTATGATGTTTCTTGAAATTTTTTGTGATGCTTCTAAACTTTAAAGACATATTTTATGGCTTAGTGATAATATAGATTAGTGTTTTGTTTTCTAATGGAATGTTTTTGATCATTCATGGTCTTGAAGAAACTTTTGATTATTTTCATTCTCGAGTCTTGACGTTCTTTCTCAATGTGATATAGACTGACCACAAGATGGTCCAGTTGGTCCTCTCTTTTTGTTTAATCATTTGACTTCCTCATGGTGTAAGTGTCAATATGTTATAATCCAACCAGCATGTCATACCCTCACTTCTGACAAACCTCACAGCATGCAAATCACAACCAAAGACTTGGGTGATCAATATACACAAAGAATGATTACCCTTAGGAAGTAATGATCATTAATATTCATTAATGGAAAGTGGTGATTCCTTGGTAATAAAGGAATTTACAACATTCATCATCTTAACCAAGTCATGGGTGGTGATCCTTGAAATAGCACAATTAGTAAAAGGAAATAACAACATAACATAGTTTGGAGTGAGGAAGAAAGAAAATTGGAAAACAAAATATGGAATAATTAGGTTGGAATTGGAGAAGAATTCAAAAATAAACTTGAATTAGAAAAAAGCCAAGTTATCTAATTCTTTATTTGAGGCTGGGTTTTGATTCTACTTTTGTTCTCCTCTAGGTTTGATTTGGGTTCCTTTGGTAGGAACTTGGGTGCTTGGGCCAATCCTGGGTGCACCTGCAATATTATAAATATGATACACGAGGTATTTTATTCATAATTTTATAGGCTAACTCGTTATTATGGTAACATGGGTATGACCACACTCCATGCCTTATAATGGTACCCGACATGGAGTGTGGTTCAAATGAAGTTGAACCAAATGCTAACCATGATGGCTATGATCGTGATGAAGATGAATATGAATATTAAATCTAAAATATGGCTTGTAATTTGAATTTTCATTGTGAATGAAGAAACTATAGATTCAAGTTGACTCATTCTATGTTGTAGTATATTTGTTCCCTAGATCTACCATATTATATATGTGTATCCTATAAAGGACATCTTCTACTCATCCATGTACCAGAGCTCGGTGAGATTTTTTAGGAGAAAGACAAGATGTCAGTGGGAGATGGAGAAACCAATCTTAGAACACCGCTTGAAGCCTTGCAATGTTGAGAGTGGGATAAAGGCTACACTTGAGACCCTATATATAAGGAAAAAACTTATTGAGCTTCACTTTGTTTCAAGAATAGTTTTATATTCTGTACTAAACAGGCACAACTACATGAAGGTGGAAGCTCATTTTCTCCCCCCTCCCCCCAACATCACTCTAAATTCCTCATTAACATCTAACATTCATTCATTATTTCATCCATTAATAAAATGTAACACTCATTAATTATCACATGATAACATTCATTAACATTCATTCACACATTAATAAAATGTGACATTCATTAATTATCACATGATAACATTCATTAACAAATTATAAAATTTATGAATATTCAATACCACATTTTTAAATTCATTGGCATATAAAAATCAGTCATTATCAATTAAGGTGCATAGGTGACAATCATTTATTTTTTTTTCTTTTGATTTCTATTTTTTAAGAAGTAATCGTTAAGAGGAGTATCGATATCATCATGATGATCATCTACCCTCTCATTAGATCTCAATGCACACCTAGTTCTCTATTGATGCAAAGGGGGGTCATCTACAATAACATATAAAAGGGTTAAATTAAAAACATTTTATTATAATTAAAAACATTTTAAAGTATTTTAGTACTTTACAGGCCATAATCGTATAGCTCTTTACCTAATCTAGTCACATCATCAACATCAAGGTCAGTTTGTCTGGCCTCAGCCTCAACCGCAACCTGCTCATTAACAACAACCTCCACAATCTCTACAGCTACAATACAAATTGTTACATTAATCCAAACACCAATTGCAATTAAATTTGTATTACTACACCAATCAATTTAAGATGTTTACTTGTATTACTATGATGCACATCCTTATTGTCATCAACAACACAGGTTGTGTACGGCAAGAATTAGCAGGCTGCATTTCAATTTCATACACATTCATGTTATCATTATTTTCTTACTTAAAACAAATTTAGTCACTTTATGTTGCAACTTAACATCAAATAAACTAATTGGTAAATAATTAAATTTGAAATATCATCTATTTAGCTTACTTACCGTGATGAATCCATCAGTAGAACCTTGTGCACTTCTTATTCTTTCTGTCATGACTTTATAGCCTTTTTGGAAGCCAATTCTCTTGTCCTCTTTTGTGAGACATACATTGAACTCCATGCCCTGCATTTTTTCTTGGTATCGTCAAATTTTATTTTATTATTTCATCAAAACAAAAAAAGATTTCAAATTATAAATAAATATTATAAAGATCAAATAATTATTTTTAGTGTTAAAAGCCATCTACAAATTGTATTTTTCCTCATTCAATTCTGACAATATTAACACTTTCAACTTGTGTAGCAAGTTTTGAATAACCACCAGAGCCTAGCTTGTGTTTCCCATGATTTTGTAGTCTTGCCTTTGTTGCCTTTGATGTGTCAGGCAATCTATGAAGAGATTTAAATATGTTAGTTCATATAAATATGAAGAGTATTTAGTACACAATTACATTCTTAATAGTATCACATACCTTCTTCTATTCTCTGGTGGTGTATTTCCTTTTTTATTTCAGTTTTCTCATTTGCATCCAAAATAAGAGATTTCCACTATTTATTAGGAATGCAAGGGGGGCACTGGTAATTCAAGTTTTTGGTTAATGTAAACCTATACTAGTCCCTAATATACCTCAAAAATAACCCATCTCTTTAAAGGATCTTACCCTTATCAAATGCACGAGGTCCAAAAATGTTTGTCATACTCTCTACGAGATCATCCTTTAACTTTTGATTTTGGGTTTTCCACCTTTTAAGAAAGAAAATAGTGTTAGATTCAAAAATTGATGTAATGATAACTATCCCAGCAATGATATGAAATCAAAATAGTGGATTGGGGTTTTAGTTCGGATATGATGTTCCACCCTGTACAGATGGTGGGCCCAAATATTTGCAAACACTCGCATTAAGTTTACTATTAAAAACATCACTCCCTACAAAATAATCATGGGATAATTAGTTGAAGGATATAATAGTATAAAATAAGAATACAATAGATGTAAGCTTCTCATATTGAATGCAAGGTTTGACTAACATATGATTTTATAGTAAAAGAAAGGTCCAATCTTTAAAGTACCTGGAATTTTTTCTATTTTCAAGGGAACTCCTTCGCTCGCAAGCAATATGCAATCCTTCACCATTCTTGTACTAGGAATACTAGTACATCCAGGAAAATCACCATCAAGTGTTGCATCCCTTATTGCATAAACTTCAAGGGAAATAAACATATATATAATGATAAAGAAAATAAAATCTATGTACAAGTAGGTGGTACCATGGCATCTATGGCCATGCTACATGTTGCCAACATTGCAAGACATAGTACATCTGAGCCTGCCATAGTATGAGGCAGTGATAGTAAATGATCATTGACATGTGTTGAAGAATAAGATTGTTAGATCATAATAAAACCAGTGATTACCATGGACAATATTGTTAGAGAGTAAAAAAAATATAGTCCAACATGCGATCTACCTGAACTAGTTGCAGTACCCTCATCATGGCCGTGAGAATCAAAATTACACAAAAAAAGCTATAAAAGCAACACATCCTCTTATTTTTTAATGACATAAAAGACTACTATAACATAAAAACTATTATTGAACTTTTTTTATAATTAAAAATTACATTAATAGTTACTCTGTAATTTTGAGATAGGTGCATCAGTTTAGTTGCCCTCTTCTATGACTCAAGAGTCGAAAGGAATATAGATGCCAATTCAACCAATCTTTTTCCAATTTTGTGGAGGCATATTTTAAATGTAGAGGCCGGATCATCACAAGTAGCCAAATCAACAAATAGGTCCTCATCAAATGACTCCTCTTCAGGGACTATGGGTTCCTTTCCCTTTCTCTGCTGACCACCTGTCTATGACAACAATATTACTAACACTATTAGAATTAATCTAAAACAATGATGAAAAGAATATAATAAAAAAACTTTATTTAACATTTTTCTTCTATCTAATTTGTAGTACAATAACAAAGAGGTTTACCTACTGGGAAGAAGTGCATGCACGATCATCATTGTCCCCTCTACGTGGTTGCTCCATATTGTGGTCCTATATTTTTATTTAAAGTTAACCAATAATTAGAAAGGACTACATTCATAAATTTCATTAGAAGATGATGATGGAGATGAGGTGGATGGTGAGGAGACTCTCTAAATGTGGTTGGCAAAAAAACTCAATTATTTAATGGTACATAGTATGTACTTGCATCCTAATGATAGTGACATTGTTTGTATCTATGTGATTCAAATTATAATCAATAAGTAGCTCTTCCCCTGCACTTATTGATTTTATTGCACATACAAATACATGATTTCTGTCACGCTCCTCAAATATGCAATTAGCTTGCTTATTAGTTGATAGAGGTCACGTTCTATTTGTAAAACCTACAATATTCCCTAATTCTTTTGGCCTTCAGTCAATGTATATAGCCACTATTTTACTTTGATCATTGTCTTTTTGTTGAATATAATTTGCCGAGAGTGCATACCTATGCATACTTTTTTATATTGAACAATTTTCATCCAAATTTTGTAATCGTAACAAGGTCCAACATACTCCATCAATTCAACAACTTTTTTGTAAGAGACCTTTATGCCATCCATGGAAAATAGGCCCAAACCATGTATTGACGATGGTGCAATATGATATATCTTTCTTTTAACACTAAAATTAGTGTTTATTGGAGGAAGTTCCTTGGGGACCCATCATTGCTATAGATTTTGGTACCTAGAGGGCACCTCGATGTTGCCTTTTTTCTCATCATCATAAGAACATGACCCCCCTTGAGCAAGGAAAAATTTCATGTCTTTATTGAATTTGCTTCTAGTCTTTTGACCTTTAGTTGATCTTCCTAATTCAGACATACTAAATGACTCACTTTCTTCGCTCGAGGAAGACACATCTGACAGATACCTATTTGTTGCTACCTGCACTCCATCAAATGAGAGAGATAGCAATTAATGTGAGATATTTCACAAATTGTGAAATGCATTAATCTCTATACGATGTATTGACTTATACCTGTTGATCCATGAGACTATGTTGGATTCTCATGAAGGGGTCTGAGTACCTAAATATGTAATTCAATTATCTAATGTGTTAGTAAATAAATTTGTCTTTTCTATTCTCGATCCTAATTTGCTCTATCACCCTTTACAAAATTTCAAATCTTTACTAACAAATGAATTAAACTTCAAATGTTTAATTCTCTGAATTATGGTACAACTCCCAATAATATCTTCAATGAATATTTTTTTTACCAAACCATGCATTACTACAAATATTTAACTTTTAACCAGAAAGTTACTAAGGCTATGAGCAATCTTTCATCAATATGATTCGATCACTTATGATTAGTAACAAGATATCACCATAAAACTCACAGGTTTGAACTAATAAAAACCACAGCTTTAAACTTTATCTAACTCTGATTAACAAAAATAAAATAACACAACTTAATTCAAAAAAAAGATTTCATCCACTAAATAATACTCCAACAGAAGCCCACTCATAAACATAAACCAACAGATTTATATCAAATATGTTTTTTTTAATTCACTGGTAGAGAGGTCTTTTCAAATCAAGTTTTACAGGAAACTTTAACTCTAAGCTATACTATTCTATTACTTTCTTCTGAAAAAATAAAAACTAAACAACCCTTTCGAAAGTTTTTCCTGGCCTTATATAGCCATCTAGTACAACTTATTAAAAATTAACAATGTCAATGAAACTCCTATAGTTTCGGATAAAACATAACTACTTTGCATGAAAACTGGAATGTAACTGAAAACTAACACCCTAAGCAAATGATTTCCAAGGAAATCCATTGTCTTCAGCTGAGCTGGATGATCATGGTTCAGTTTGGTGGGGCCCTAGACACGCGTGCTTGCTTCCACTCCTCATGTACCATAAATGCACCAATGATCATGGCATGATATGGCAAACCAACGAGGGTGATCCGTTGCACAAGTACCTTCCTATCTTTGCAAATTTGTCCTAGGCTTGCCTTGTGAGACTCTAGGTGATCCACAAAAGTGATGAGCATGGCTTCAGTATTCACCACAGAAGTTAGATATTCTATTGTTAGTTCTTTTCTATCTCTGATCATAGCTATCCCCGCTTCCCATTCCTGAGTTATTTTATCTGCCTTCTTCATGTTCTAAGTTTCCTCATCAATCAATACAATGTTTAAACATTTCAGGTCTTTTTGCATGATATCAATAAGGCCTTTTAAATTTGTTAGGAGATAGGTCACTCCATCATAGCTATCCTTGATGATTGAATTCCTCCATTCTAAACTTTTCACAGCAATGTACAGGTTCTCTTCATTTAAACTTGGAACTGGCTTTTCTACAAGAAATGTCATCATGCCATAATAGCTAATCTTTGTAAGTTGATCAGCAATGCCGCCCCATTTCTTCCTCTCTTTCCTCCATTCTGATAATTCAGCTAGCAATTCTGAAATAACCTATGTGACATTCCCATGAGTTTTAATTAGCTGAGTGACATAATTTCCCCATCGTTGTATCATGCTCACAATCCATTTGTTGAAGACTTTAGCAATCATTTTATTCCATTGAATTTGATCCAATGTTTTACGAACTTCAGGTGAATGGGGGTCAAAAGTATGAGGAACTTGAGTAAGGGGAAGTGGGCTAGGTTCTTGAATAGCTTGAATGAATTCTGACAGTCTCTGTATCATTTCTTTCAAAAAAAAATTATCCTTCTCATCTTTAAAAGTCCTGTGCAAAATCTTTCTTATGGAAGTTTCTCAATGTTTGGCATCTACAGCCCTACTAGCAATCCCAAGATCTATTTTCTCTATGATATAGTCATCAACTATTACCTCTGAAGCATTCTTGTTAGTTTTGGGCAAAGCCCTTTCCACTGCCCATATCCCAATATTTTCAACTACTTCAATCATGGACTCCATCTTGATTCTTTTGGGTTTCACAGAAGCCCCCAAACACTTGCTCACCATGTCTTCTATAGGAAGAGTAATTGGTAAAACATTCTATTTCTTATTTGAAATGGAAGTCCCTAACCAACTAAGGGCTCGGGAGGGTGTTTGCAAAGCATCATTTGTTATACTTACCGGAAGCTTTTCTGAAGTTGCCTTAGCATGTATCGGGGTCATCATTTCCTCCTCAACATTAGTCAAATCAACTTGCACAACCATGTGGGAATACATACCTTCAAGGTCTATTACTTTAGTGTCCTTCACAACCTCATCGGCTTCCTTTTCGACCTTCCTTCTTGGGCTCCTTCTTACTGATGAGGAAACAGGAGTAACCTTAATTGCTGGATTAATAGGGGAACTTTTCTTAGACCTAGTACCTACAAAGGAAACAACTTTATCAGTAGTGGTCGTGGGTTTATCAGTAGCATTTTTAGCATGAGAAGCTCTTCTAGGATTATGTCTTTTTGAAGGAGGGGGTCTTTTGCTATTAATCCATTTCTTGGTTCTTTTCACTACACTGAGAGTCTTAATTGTTAAACTTTCCCTCTCCTCAATACTCCAATCAATTTTAGGAAGTGCCTCTGACCCTTGTTTCAAACTAGTCATCAATGACTTCGGTACCATCATCTTTATCTATGGCAGAAACATCAACCTGAATATTAAATGCAATAATTTTCCCTAGAGTGAATCTAGACCACATTCTTCTCCACACTTCGAAATCATCATCGCAACCTTCCCAGTAATCTTCCATTTGTGAGATATGTTGAAACTCGGAAGGCAAACTGAAGTGTTTAGCTCCAAAACCTCTACTATCGAAGTCTTTCCTCAATGCAAATGTTTTCATATTCAACTTTCTAAGTTCATGCTCTAGGTTTAGTGCATCAGAAGATGTTTTACAGGTAAAATATCCCAATTCAACTGGGAAACAAGACTTAGCTCTATCTTTTCTCTCCTTGACTCCTTTGTGCATGTAAGCTAATTGATGGGACACCTCAGCAATTACCAGGCTATCAAAAGCATAATGGGGTAATTTAAATGGTTCTCCTTCAAAACCACCTACTCTCAAGTATGTAAATCTCCTGAATTGAATGAAGAAACTTCCATAAATATTCACAAAAGACTTGGCTTCCTCAGATATTAACTATTCAATATTCCCCTGGAGCTCATGTGTCAATTTCCTGAAAAACACACCATTTACTTTAAGGAAATTGACCATATAAAATTCCTTCTGAAGATGAGGGTAATAATCATAGATTTTCATATTGGGAATAGGTTGTTCATGGAATAAACCCTTCCATTCATGGGTGCAGGCTAAAATATAGAACAAATATGAGGACATATGAAAGCCACTACTGGTAAGGAAATTTTCCAATTGATGGTTGAGTTCATCTACTATTGTCTCAGCCCAATCTATGTGTCGCTCTCCACCCAAAGTCACTTGAATATAAAAATACATCCAATCATGCCAGTAATATGCATGCTGGTTTCCCTTAATCCTATTCAACATGATAACTAAGTCTGCCACCCTAGGTTTTAAATGATCTATAGTTAACGGCTTTGGAAGCCGAGACCCTCCTTTTTGAGCCTTCTGGAGCCAATACTAAGCAATCTCATTTTTGTACACCTATCTCTTAGTAGCAAAAATTGAATAAGAAGAAGGTATGTTCTAGCCCTCATATGGGTCTTTCTCTAGGATTCCTAGGGCTTTTTGCACTACCTCCCTGGTTATGAAAACAAGTGGGCTCCCATCAATTTTTTTTATGCATTTCTCCTCAAAACTATATCTCCTGGAACATTCCACAATTAGTTCACGGCAAGGAGCTACTATAGGAAATGCAGCTACAACAGTTAAACCACTCTGGATAGCTTTGTCTAGCATGGAGCCTGGGATAGGTTCCTTAATGCGGGTTATAATATCTTCTAGAGCTCAGGTTTTGATATGGGTATCTTCACAATTAGGTAGGGAACATAATAACGAGGAAGTATTTCTAAAATTGGGCATAGGGTCCTTCATCTTAGGCTTTCAAATTTAGAGATTTTAACAGGAGAAAACAACAAACTGACATAGAAATGCACCTTAAAGTAATACTGCAATGAAGGATGAAGCTAGCAAAGGGCTCACTTGGCTTTATGTGAATGATAGAGCTCTGAGATGAGAGGGGAATACCTTCCCTAATAGTTGTGGCATGAAAACTTCTTAGCATTATGAAAAAAATATGGCTGGACTCCTGATATTTATTGCAAGCAGTTTACAAATCTCTGAGAGATTCGGTGCAAGCTAAAATAATGGCGCACAACTTTTGAATTAATGATTATTGAATGTCTCATGGCATATGTATCATTACTTACTATACTTTCCCCTTACTTGAAATGACAATTTAAAGTCACATCAATTAATCATGCACTTTCAACATGCACAGATAACTTAATGAAGTGCCAGTTGTCACATGTGTCATGTCATTTTTACCTTTTTCAAATTACGGGCCAACATTGAACTCCGAACCTGGAATTATGAGAGTTCACAATTCAAGTTCAACATATAGAGGGACTATTCATCGGTATGATTTAATCAAAATAAAGGGCAAAAGTTAAGCCATAAGGAAAATAGTGGAGAGCTTTGGGAGACAATAAAGACCATTGAACTTGAAAGTTTTAACCAAACTTAGTTCAATATTCATAGTTCAAGAGATAAGCGCGCGATGTAAAGTGGAAATGCCGTTAGACTCACCAATGAAAATGAAACCATATCGACGAATGTTATTGAACATTGAACATTGAACTATTTGAGTTCAATGGTTCAAGTTCAACTGACAAGGTGTTTGTGCAAAGGTAAACAAAAATAAATAACACCTTATAAAATTCTAGGGTGATTTTGGGAAAAGGAAGCCTACAATAATTACACAAAATCTGTAGGTAACAACAGCTCTGACTGGGGACAAGGCCTGACAAGGACGAAGGATGAATCTTGACTCTGGTTTCGCAGACCAGGAAAATTGAAAACAAAAATGAAAGGAGAAAAGCCAAAAAGAAAAGCAGAAAAGAACATAGCAAAAAGATATGTACAAAATGAGGCAACCTAAACTAGAGCTTATACAGCTTCAGATCCTAACCGTTAAAGGTCAGGGGTAAAATGAAAGCATCCAGATTTTCCAGCTTAAAAGAATTACCTCCAAGGGTCGTATTGATGACAAATGGACCCTTCCAAAGTGAATCAAATTTCCCATGGGCACCTTTGGGTTCACGCCGCTTATCCCATAATAGTACCTGATCTCCTTCCATGAAGTTCTAAGGCCTAGCCTTTTGATCAAAAAATTTCTTCACTTGTGCCTGATGTAAGGCTATCTTGTCAACCATCTCTTCCCTTTCTTCCTGTACTTTATTCAGATACAAAATCCTCTTTTGAAGAGCATCTCGATAGACTTGGTCTTCAATGGTTTTCTATAATTTTGTTGTAGCTAACTCTAAAGGTAGGGAAAGCTGAGCTTCAACACCATAGACCAACTCAAAGGGGGAAACACCAATAGCTCTCTTTGGTGATTTTCAATCTACCCAAAGGGCTTCAAATAAATTTTTGTGCCAATCCTTGGCATTGTCACATACCAACTTTCTCATTATTCTGATCAAATTTTTATTACTGGACTTGGCCTATCCATTTCCCTACGGATAGTAGTCAGATGCATGGGAAAGGTAAATACCATGATCATAGCAAAAATATTGCAACTCATTAGAAGAGAAGTTAGTGGCATTATCTGTAACCAATTTAGATGGGACCCCAAACCTGACCAGAATATAGTTTTTAACAAAATCACAAACCACCTCAAATGTGGTTCTCTTAACAGGGATTGCCTCCACCCATTTTGTGAAATAGTCTGTTGCAGTAAGGATGTGGGTGTGACCAACACTAGAAGGAGGATTAATTGGACCAACAAAATCTAACCCCCATTGATCAAAAGGTTCTTCTATAACTACTGGTTTCAAGGGAAGGGCTGCTAACTGTGGTTTTCCTCCAAATAACTTACATTTCTCACATTTCACAACCCATTTGTAGGCATCAACAAACATGCCCGGCTAGTAGTAACAATTTCTCAGGATCTTGAACACAGTCACCATAGAAGAGAAATGACCACCACAGGCTTCATTATGAAACTTTACAAGCAGCTTCTCTTGTTGTTCTTTATCCACACACCTCAAGAATGCTCCGTCTAATCCTTTTTTATATAAGATTTCATCCACAATGACATATTTTTCAGCTTTCAATCTAAGATTTCTTCTTTCCTTCTGAGTCAAATGAGGTGGACAGTCTTCATATGTTAGATAAAAACCACATCAGAAAACTAGGAATCATGTAAACTTACAAAAAGAGCCATGGGAATACTGCCAGCTGATTCTTGTTTAGAGATTAGTTTGCATAGCCCCTGTCCTTAGACTAGCTTTGTAGGGCGGATATCCAAATCAAACTCCTAGATCCTAGAGATCTGGGTGGCTCACTTATTCATCCCCACTTCTTGTTGGATAAGCACATCCTTCATGGCAGAAGAAGGGACAAAGACAAGTGAATGCGAATGAAAGATATAAAACCTAAAAACCTTGACTGCTTTTACCACTACAAATACTTGCTTTTCTACCAAAGGGTAATTCAGCTCATGCTTCTTGAGAGGGATACTCATAAAGGCAATGGGCACTGCTTCATTTTTTTCATTTTCTTGTAATAAGATCCCAAACACTATATGATCAGAAGCATAACAATGTATAATAAAATCTTTCTTATAATCAGGATTGATCAAAGTAGGAGCATTTTCTATGGCTTTCTTTATATCTTCAAATGCCTTGATTTCTTCAGCACTCCATTTAAAAGGATTCTTTTCACTTAGAAGGCTCACCATGTGTTTAGTGGTTTCAGCAAAATCAGGAACAAACCTCCTAAGGAAATTCATCTGTCTGAAGAAAGACTTTACTCCAGTCCTATTTGAAGGTAGACCAAGCTGTTGGATTGCTCTGACTCTATCTGGATCTATCCTAATTCCTTCTTTTGATATGATATGACCCAGTAGTTTTCCCTCTGTAACCGCAAACACAGATTTTTTAGGGTTCAGAGAGATATCGTGCTCCCTGCACCTTTGTAATACTGACTTTAGGTCCCTTAGATGGTTTTTGCGCTTCTTAGAAAAAACTATTAATTCATCAAGATAAACAACTATTACTTTATTCAACAAGTGGTTAAATGAGGAATTCATTGTACGTTGAAAGGTAGCCCTTGCATTTATAAGACCGAATGGCATTCTATTGTAGGCATATGTTCCCCACGGAGTTGTAAAAGTTGTTTTGTGCTGATCCTGGTCATGCACCTTTATCTGGTTGTAACCAAAAAATCCATCAAGCATAGACATCAATTCTGAGCCAACCACGGTTTGTAAGATATGATCCATAATAGGAAGACCATAGTTATCTTTAAGGCTACATTGATTCAGGTTCCGAAAGTCTACACAGATCCTTATCTCTCCATTTTTCTTCCTGACGGGAACTATGTTTGCAATCCATGTAGAATGATGAATCAGGTAAATAATGCGAGCTTGTAGCATTTTTTCAACTTCCTTTTGGATTGCTTCAGAAACCTTTGGATTGTAATTTCTTAGTTTCTGTTTGAAAGGTGTAGTCCCTAGTTTGAGGGGTATTTGGTGCTGAAATTTTCCACCTTTAAAATTCTTCAAATCATGATAGGACCAAGCAAATGTGTCTTTATATTATTTCAATAAACTTATAAATCTCCATTTTTCATCTGGAGAACAACACTTTCCCAAATTAATACATTTAGGTTCTTCCTCTATTTCCCCTATGTTTATCTTTTCATGATCATTTGGATTCTTCTCTTCCTTTGAAGGTACTTCATGACTCAGAGCATCATACCTGTCGAATTGTCTTTCCAGAGAGACTAGGCCCTTAGGAATATGATTTCCTTTTAATTGAAAAATCCCTTCTTTTGTCACTTCTCTTGGGCAAAACTCATCACAAGTTGATGAAGATCCTTCAAAATAGTTTGTACTAAAAACCTCATCTAGTTGCAAAAATTTATCTATTTGTTTATCATCCTGAAAAACCTGCCAATGATCAACATTATCTGGTACTTTTGGCCTGTGGACTATCTCAATTTTATACAAAGTCTGCTTGAAGTCTGAATGTGGCAGCAATAGTGATGAAGAGATGGCCAGTGAAACAGCTCTACTATTTAACTCTTGGGGAATGGCTTCTATGGAGGAGGCTTCAAATTCTTCTATCTCATCCCAAACTTGATTCCTATAATGTTTGAGCCTCTCATTTTTAGCTGAATACATCCCACGTACTTGCCTAAGCACCAACTCTACATCTCCTTTGTCTTTAAGCATTTTGATTCCCATCTTCTTCGCCTCTTCAATACCTAGCAGAAGAGATTCATATTCTGTAGTATTGTTGGTGTTATCAAAATCAAGCTTGAATGCCCGAGGAAATAATTTTCCTTCCGAAGATATTAATACAATGCCTACTCCTGATCCCACCATTACACAACTTCCATCAAACTCCAAAATCCATAAACCATTTGAATTATCAATGTTTTCTTCACTGTTAAGACCAGGTGTTGAGGAAATCATATAATTGCCAAATTTAGACTCTTGATAAAGCACTTGAGCCTTGGGATCCTTAGATGGGAAAATTGTGTATTTTGATTTTCCTTCTAGCCACAACACCACTCTCTTTTCTCAGACTGGAATTATTGTCTGAGACCAATCAAGTTTTATCTCCCCTCCAAGATCCCGACAGAAAGTCCTGCTGAGAAGCATGCCATAACTTGCAGGAATATCTACCACAAGAATAGTCAACTTGATCTTTTTACTAGGATATGCTACTAAGGCTACTTGGGCATCTTTAATTTGTCCAACTAAAGGAACCTACTTGGCATCTAAGGCATAGCATTCACCAAAATTTGCAGTGAGTGGAAGATCTAAAGCTTTAGCTACTGAGGCTAGCATGATATTGTTTGAGGCTCCTGAATCTATCACACAATTATTTAACTTGAATCCATGGATAAACAAGGATAGGTAAAATGGCTCAGGCTTAACACCTAATTTGGGAGTTTTTTCTTGTACAGGATCTTTTCCTTCCTAAGAATCTTTGCTCTTGGTTGATTGATTTTCCGTATAGGCTTTTTTAAGAAATGCAGCATTGGTCGTATCATTGTCTGGACGATCAGCAGGGGGCTGAGTGGACTTAACATGCTTAACCAATCTATCTAATTCCCTAGGATTCATTCTTAGATATTCAGTAGGGGTAACTTGAATCTTTGAGGTTTCACAAAAATAAATAATATCAAAAGGAGTAGAACTATTTTTCTTTGTTAAATCATCCTCTTTGGAAAAAGAATTTTTAAGATTTGAAGTCTTTTGTGAAAAATCTTTACCTTTTTCCCAACGTTGTGATGTGGATGGGGTATCAGCTACCTGAGAATTGTAGTAGCCTCTGTCATCACAATGCATGTAGGATCTTGTATTGTTGCCATAATACTTCCTCCTTGTTTAGAGTTGGGTTCGTATTCTACATAAAAAATTTCAGAGTCACCAGGAAATTGAGGATTTCCTTTATCATCAGATGATTCCTTTGTCAATTCTTGATTTACATGCATTTGCATTGATCGGATCATTTTTGGACATAAAGTCCCATCATGATCATCTGTTAGGTGAAAGGTGCACATATTAGCCCACCTAGGAGGAGCTTCAATTTGATTCTTATCAACTGGAGGTAAGGCTACAGTCCTATTACTAGGTCAAGCTTGTTCAATTGCACCTCTGGATATATCTCTATACAAAGGAGGAAAGTTTCCATTACCTTTGGGAAGCTATCTTTTGAGAGCGACTACATCATTCATCAATCTTTGCAACATTGGATCAGAGGAAGATAGGTTTTGATTATTAGGCATTTGGACATCCTTTCTCCACTTTCCTGCCATGATGAGGTCATCCTCTAACTCGGTAGCCTATTGTTGAGCAGCTGTCAAGTCCGCTGGTCTATTCCTCCTGAGATGGAAACCAATATCTGGGGGCATTGAATTTATGAAGAAACACTGGTGATTTTTAGGAGTTGGCCTTTTCGCTATAGGGATTTTATGAATGACTTTATTGTATCGAGCCACATAATCTCTCATAGGTTCATGGATCTCCTTTTTCATTTGCGTGAGCTGAGCTAGCAGAGAATGTTCATCATCTGCACTTTTGAAATGAGCTTCAAATGCAACTTTCATAGAATTCTGGTTAGTTATGGATGCTACAGGAAGGTGTCCAAACCAATCTGTTGCTCTGTCTATTAAGGTTTGAACAAAAATTTGGACTTCTACGTCTTCTTCTTGTACTCCTAAGATACCCATGGCTACATTAAAGGAATTGTAATGTTCTTCCACAGCTACTTTACCATCACCGAAAAACCTCAGGAGAACATCTTTAGCACCTTTAGGCAAAGCATGATGAGCTGCCAAAGCTAGTGGGCCTACTGCATTACCCCATGGTTGGGCCATAATGACTATTGGAAAAATAGTCAATAAAGGAGGGGCTTGTATACCTGATAAAGTTAAAGGTTGTCAATCATAGGTCTTAGGGGATGAGCGGAGGGATTCTTTAGGAGGAGAGGGGGGTCTACTATGAGCCTTTTTCTTTGAGGGATGAACTCTTGTGGTCTCAAGATTTCTTAGTTCTTCAAAAACCTCATCAAAAATACATGCCTCTCGTTGTGACCTAGTGTAAGGTCTGGAATCCAGCTTAGCAATCTTTATGGTCTCTGAATCACTCTATCAACTATTGCGGCTTCTCAAGCTACAGGGACACCTCTTAACCATTCACCAATCTCTTCCTCTTCTTCTAGTACTAACTAAACCTATTGATATTGTTTGTTACTTGTTTTTACTTTTTAGGCCAAATTATTTAAGTCTGCAACAATGTCCTCCTAAGTGTCATGAAAATCTAAACCTGGTTGCAAGACTGCGGGAAGTTCAACTCTGCCAGGTATTTTATCAGTAGGTCAAACCATAATCACTCATTCGAGTCAAGCAAAGACACTACCTTTTTATTCCTTCCCCAGTAGAGTCACCAAAAACTATTAGTAAATAAATTTGTCTTTTCTATTCTTGATCTTAATTTTCTCTATCACCCTTTACGAAATTTCAAATCTTTACTAACAAATGAATTAAACTTCAAATGTTTAATTCTCTGAATTGTGGTACAGCTCCCAATAATAGCTTCAATGAATATTTTTTTTACCAAACCATGCATTACTGCAAATATTTAAATTTTAACTAGAAAGTTACTAAGGCTATGAGCAATCTTTCATCAATATGATTCAATCACTTATGATCAGTAACAAGATATCACCATAAAACTCACAGGTTTGAACTAATAAAAACCACAGCTTTAAACTTTATCTAACTTTGATTAACAAAAATAAAATAACACAACTTAATTCAAAAAAAAGATTTCATCCACTGAATAATACTCTAACAGAAGCCCACTCATAAACATAAACCAATAGATTTATATCAAATAAGTGTTTTTTTATTCACTGGTAGAGAGGTCTTTTCAAATCAAGTTTTGCAGGAAACTTTAACTCTAATCTATACTATTCTATTACTTTCTTCTAAAAAACTAAAAACTAAACAACCCTTTCAAAAGTTTTTCCTAGCCTTATATAGCCATCTGGTACAACTTATCAAAAATTAAGAATGTCAATGAAACTCCCAGAGTTTCAGATAAAACATAACTACTTTGCATGAAAACTGGAATGGAACTGAAAACTAACACCCTAAGCAAATGATTTCCAATGAAATCCATTGTCTTCGGTTGAGATAGAGGATCATGGTTCAGTTTGGTGAGGCCCTAGATGCACATGCTCACTTCCACTCCTCATGTGCCACAGATGCACCAATGATCATGGCATGATATGGCAAACTAACGAGGGTGAAACATTGCGCAAGTACCTTCCTATCTTTGCAAATTTGTCCTAGGCTTGCCTTGTGAGACTCCAGATGATCCACAGAAGTGATGAGCATGGCTTCAGTATTCACCATGGAAGTTAGATCTTCTTTTGTTAGTTCTTTGCTATCTCTGATCATAGCTATCCCCACTTCCCATTCCTGAGTTATTTTATCTGCCTTCTTCACGTTCTGAGTTTCCTCATCAATCAATACAATGTTTAAACATTTCAAGTTTTTTTGCATGATATCAATAAGGCCTTTTAAATGAGTTAGGAGACAGGTTGCTCCATCACAGCTGTCCTTGATGATTGAATTCCACCATTTTAAACTTTTCACAGCAATGTACAGGATTTCTTCATTTAAACCTGGAACTGTCTTTTCTACAAGAAATGTCATCACGCCATAATAGCTAATCTCTATAAGTTGATCATTAATGCCACCCCATTTCTTCCTCTCTTTCCTCCATTTTGATAATTCAGCTAGCAGTTCTGAAATAACTTGTGTGACATCCCCGTGAGTTTTAATTAGCTGAGTGACATAATTTCCGCCTCATTGTATCATGCTCACAATCCATTTGTTGAAGACTTCAGCAATCATTTTATTCCATTGAATTTGATCCAATGTTTTATGAACTTCAGGTCAACGAGGGTCAAAAGTATGAGGAACTTGAGTAAGGGGAAGTGGGCTAGGTTCTTGAATAGCTTGAATGAATTTTGACAGTCTCTGTATCATTGCTTTCAAAAAAAATTTATCCTTCTCATCTTTAAAAGTCCTGTGCAAAATCTTTCTTGTGGAAGTTTCTCAATGTTTGGCATCTGCAGCCCTACTGGCAATCCCAAGACCTATTTTCTCTATGATATAGTCATCAACTATTGCCTCTGAAGCATTCTTGTCAGTTTTGGGCAAAGCCCTTTCCACTGCCCATCTCCAAGTCTTTTCATCTACTTCAACCTTGGACTCCATCTTGATTCTTTTGGGTTTCACAAAAGCCCCCAAACACTTTCTCACCATGTCCTCTACAAGAAGAGTAATTGGTAAAACATTATGTTTCTTATTTGAAATAGAAGTCCCTAACCAACTAAGGGCTGGGGAGGGTGTCTGCAAAGCATCATTTGTTATACTTATCGGAAGCTTTTTTGAAGCTACCTTAGCATGTACCGGGGTCATCATTTCCTCCTCAACATTAGTCAAATCAACTTGCTCAGCCATGTGGAAATCCATACCTTCAAGGTCTATTACTTTAGTGTCCTTCACAACCTTGTCGGCTTCCTTGTCGACCTTCCTTCTTGGGCTCCTTCTTACTGATGAGGAAACAGGAGTAACTTTAATTACTGGATTAATAGGGGAACTTTTTTTAGATGTAGTACCTGTAAAGGAAACAAATTTATCAGTAGTGGTCATGGGTTTATCAGCAGCATTTTTAGCATGAGAAGCTCTTCTAGGATTATGTCTTTTTGAAGGAGGGGGTCTTTTTCTATTAATCCATTTCTTGGTTCTTTTCACTACACTGAGAGTCTTAATTGTTAAACTTTCCCTCTCCTCAATACTCCAATCAATTTCAGGAAGTGGAGTGCCTCTGAACCTTGTTTCAAACTGGTCATCAATGACTTTGGTACCATCATCTTTATCTATGGTAGAAACATCAACCTGAATATTTAATGCAATAATTTTCCCTAGAGTGAATCTAGACCACATTCTTCTCTACACTTGAAAATTATCATCGTAACCTTCCCAGTAATCTTCCATTTGTGAGATATGCTAAAACTCAGAAGGCAAACTGAAGTATTTAGCTACAAAACCTCTGCTATCGAAGTCTTTCCTCAATGCAAATGTTTTCATATTCAACTTTCTAAGTTCATGCTCCAGGTTTAGTGCATCAGAAGATGTTTTACAGGTAAAATATCCCAATTCAACTGGGAAACAAGACTTAGCTCTACCTTTTCTCTCCTTGACTCCTTTGTGCATGTAAGCTAATTGATGGGACACCTTAGCAATTACCAAGTTGTCAAAAGCATAACGAGGTAATTTAAATGGTTCTCCTTCACAACCACCTACTCTTAAGTATGTAAATCTCCTGAATTGAATGAAGAAACTTCCATAAATATTCACAAAAGACTTAGCTTGCTTAGACATTCACTATTCAGTATTCCCCTAGAGCTCATGTGTCAATTTCCCAAAAAAAACACCATTTACTTTAAGGAAATTAACCATATAAAATTCCTTCTGAAGATGAGGGTAATAATCATAGATTTTCATATTGGGAACAGGTTGTTCATGGAATAAACCCTTCCATTCATGGGTGCAGGCTAAAATATAGAACAAATACGAGGACATATGAAAGCCGCTATTGGTGAGGAAATTTTCCAATTGATGGTTGAGTTCATCTGCTATTGTCTCAGCCCAATCCATGTGTCGCTCTCCACCCAAAGTCACTTGAATATAAAAATACATCCAATCATGCCAGTAATATGCATGTTGGTTTCCCTTAATCCTATTCAACATGATAACTAAGTCTGCCACCCTAGGTTTAAAATGATCTATAGTCAATGGCTTTGGAAGCTGAGACCCTCCTTCCTGAGCCTTCTGGAGCCACTACTAAGCAATCTCATTTTTGTACACCTATCTCTTAGTATCAAAAACTAAATAAGAAGAAGGTATGTTCCAGCCCTCATATGGGTCTTTCTCTGGGATTCCTAGGGATTTTTGCACTACCTCCCTAGTTATGAAAACAAGTGGGCTCCCATCAATTTTTTTTATGCATTTCTCCTCAAAATTATATCTCCTAGAACATTCCACAATTAGTTCATGGCAAGGAGCTACTATAGGAAATGTGGCTGCATCAGTTAAGCCACTCTAGATAGCTTTGTCTCGCATGGAGCCTTGGATAGGTTCCTTAATGTGGGCTATAATATCTTCTAGAGCTCAGGTTTTGATATGGGTATCTTCACAATTAGGCAGGGAACATAATAATAGGGAAGTATTTCTAAAATTGGGCACGGGGTCCTTCATCTTAGGCTTACAAATTTAGAGATTTTAACAGGAGAAAATAGCAAACTGACATAGAAATGCACCTTAAAGTAATACTACAATGAAGGATGAAGTTAGCTAAGGGCTCACCTAGCTTTATGTGAATGACAAAGCTCTGAGACGAGAGGAGAATACCTTCCCTAATAGCTGCTGCATGAAAACTTCTTAGCATTATGAAAAAAATATGGTTGGACTCCTGATATTTATTGCAAGCAGTTTACAAATCTTTGAGAGATTCGACGCAAGCTGAAATAATGGCACACAACTTTTGAATTAATGATTATTGAATGTCTCACGGCATATGTATCATTACTTACTATACTTTCCCCTTACTTGAAATGACAATTTAAAGTCACATCAATTAATCATGCACTTTCAACACGTGTGGATAACGTAATGAAGTGCCAATTGTCACATGTGTCATGTCATTTTTACCTTTTTCAAATTACGGGCCAACATTGAACTCCAAACCTAGAATTATGAGAGTTCACAATTCAAGTTCAACATATAGAGGGACTATTCATCGGTATGATTTAATCAAAATAAAGGAAGCCTACAATAATTACACAAAATCTGTAGGTAACATAATGTTATCTAGAATATTCATGATACATATACTCAAAACCACATAGTAAGTACATTAAAAACCATAAGCATCCCATAGTAAGTACATCATGAATTAATTAGATTAAGCATTGATTGCATAACTACACATTTCTATCAAGAAATCAATATTAAATAGATTAAGAAGTGATCATGTAACTATACATTTCATTTATGTCATTCATCTTCTTCTTCATCCAACTAATCTCCATGATCAGCATTGGCATCAACATCATCACCACCATCACCATTGTCATCATCTTCATCATCATCATCATCATCTGCATCATCATCATCATCAGTAGCAGTAGCAGCAACAACAACATCATCATCATCATCATCATCATCATCATCATCATCATCAATAGCATCATCATTGTCATCATCTTCTTCTTCTTCAAGAAAAGTTGCGTCAGGAACATCATCAACTAACTGTTGTTCGTGATCATCATCTACATCATCTTCTAGTTTTTCACAATCTTCTTCTTCCATCACATTATACCTCATCAGCCTTCCTCTTGGATCATGTCTAACAATAAATGACCAACTTGATTTATGTGGAACCTCTAAGTAAAATACCTACTCACATTGGCTTGGAAGAACATAGGGTTCATCCCCAACTAGCTTAAACTACCTTGTATTAATCATTGGAAATCCATTGTCATTGCCAATAATAGTTCTATAATGATCATTTTGATTAAGTCATAGCCTATACCATCTGAAAGTGAAGAGAACTAGTCTAAAAGAATTAAAGTCACACTCAAGTATATCATCCAAAATTCCAATATCAATTTTCAGACTCTCGAGGATGTAAGTCATTTTTAGATGAAATATTAGTCACCTGGAAGACTGCACTTATCCTAGAATCACAAGTTTTCTTTGTGTCATCCAAATTTTTGATTTGAAATTTATGACCATTGCAAAACATAGCCTTGTGGTGTTTGACCTACAAAAATATGTAAAACATGTATAAATTAATGTATCGAGAGTTCATAAACATACAAGTGATTAACAAATTTATATGTACCTAGAAATCTCTTAAACCATGTGCTAAATCTATTTCCCTTTGCGTAACATTTGGATCTCCATTACGATGAGCTTCATTAACCAATGAAGACACAACTTCCCATGTTAATGTGCAACCTAAATGATGACATCATTCAATCTATTTCATCATTCAATCTTGATTGTTTACAATATACAAATATATTGCATCCCACTCTCGAGCAGCTGTACAAAAAATAAATAGATGACTTACAACTGATTAATTTTGAAGATTAAGAATTAATTAATAGCTACAATAACATCTTATAATTTATTACCTCTCACTTTCCTCATTCTACCTTTCCCCACCAAGTACTCCCCTTCAAATTTTCTAATGGTGTCGAGATCCCAAATACGATCTATATGGATCTTTGCTGCAAGCTTAGGAAGATATTCAGTAACGTACACCATAGTCTGGTATACCATATATCCATCCACCATACAACCCTCAAGACATGCTCTTTTCTAAACCAAAGCCTTCAAAAATTTCAGGTGCCTCTCAACCATCCACATTGACCGAGTGTACGGGTCCACACATTTCAATCTCCTCAACTTGGTGTATGAGGTAGTGTTCTTATGCATTGAAAAAGGTTGAAGGTAAACTTTTTCATTTCACACATTAGATGAGGAATTCTTCTCTTCTAGTATTTTATATCTACTCTATGGATTTCTTTAGATGAAAACCACCTACAAGACATTCAAAACACAAAAATATATAAACATGAGACTTTACAATATATACAACAAATTGAACAGATATCATTGCTCACCTCATGTATTTTCCAAGATCATATATCACTTGTTTGATGTTATTGTTGAAGTTTTCTGGGAGAGATAGGGGTAGCATGTACTGCAACAATTATAAAAATAATCATGTCATTCTTTTCTCATATAATACAATGAGAAGTACATGCAGTTCACAAATATATTGTAAATACAAAAGAACATGACTTACCTTGATGAAGGTATTCCAATCATGTGTTTTCAACCCTGGCCCAAATTCACTTTTCTTTGATATGGTATTGCTTATGTTTGCAGCAAATCCTATGGGAAATTAAATTTTTCGTATGACTTCTTTTATGGCATCACTTTGTTGTTTAGTTAATAACCAAGGAAGGGCACTTGTATTAATCCATTCTCCATTTCTATTTGATTCAATAAAAATTTTCATTGCATGATTGGATTCATGAATGTCGCTACAAATTTTGACAATTTTTTCTTTGTCACGTCTTCCATCCAATATCTTCTACAATGTATCCGTTACATTCTTTCCAATATGCATAGTATCAAAAAAATTCATAATTTTCAGCTGCTCATAGTAGCACAACCTACTAAATTATCTGGGATAAATTTTTAGTCCCTTTGAAAGGTGCTCAGTAGTGTTTCCTTGACGACATTCATGATCATCAATCACATAATCAGCAAACAAAACATAATAAAAATATACAAATTCCAAACATAAACCATTAGGTAGAATGATAGTACCTTGATGATTAATTCTATTATATTCCAACTTCCATAGGTGAGGTGTCATTCTCCGTGGCTTAGATGTAGTCTCTTCTTTCCTATTCAAAA
This sequence comes from Chamaecyparis obtusa, assembly GCA_027943335.1. Taxonomy (NCBI): domain Eukaryota; kingdom Viridiplantae; phylum Streptophyta; class Pinopsida; order Cupressales; family Cupressaceae; genus Chamaecyparis; species Chamaecyparis obtusa. Next base: position 188,153 of record BSBK01008435.1, on the reverse strand, counting down.
GGTTTTTTTTGGTAATTTGATAGTTATGATTTTTGTGGAGAAAGTGTTTATGCTCGTCAAACACCTGCTTTCCTAAACTTTTTGAATGACGAGATTTCATCTTTGGACCACAAACTAGAAATGCAAATTTTTCCTTTGTTTCAAAACCTACAAGATAATGATACAATTGGATCAAATATGTTAATTTTTATTTTTAGAATTATCATGTGCAACTTGAATTCACCATAACATACCATAAAAATGTGATAGCCCTGGGGCATCATGTATTGTCCATACAAGCATTGCATGGAATTGAAATTTTCTGTCTCCTATTGGTCTAGAGATGTCATACATAGTGACACATTTTCATAACTCCACCAACTCATCGATAAGAGGCTCAATATATACATTCATATCTTTAACTTTGTATTTGTATGCACCCTAAAATAGTCGCCTAGACTTTGGGCCCCCATTCATCAATTTATCAATTTCCTGAATCAATGCTTTGCAATATTTTCACTTCAAATCAATTTCCTTGATCAAATCATAATTAATTTAATTATTTTAATATTTTCTAAAGTTTGATCATTTTATCCTAAGCCTCATTTAATTAAAAGAAAAACTTCCCTTTTTAATTAAATAAATCATCTTATTAAAATAAAATTCCTCTTTTAATAAAATCTCCACTTAATATCTCTTTGTTGAAAAATGAAATAAAATAAATAATAAATAAATAAAAATCTCTTTTTCTCTCCACTTTGAATGCACATACTTTTAAGTGGTGGGCCGTTTCATCCTTTTTCCTCTTAAAGAATCTTGAGCACATGGATCAACCAAGATTTAATCTCCACCTTTGCTCATTTCTTTTTGCCTCTTAATCTTGACTGTTAGCTTTCCTTTAAAAGGAGCCCTCTCCTTCTAATTTAGGGCATCTAGATTTTAAGTATTGTTATGCTGCAAGTTTGGAGAGTGATTTTGGAGAAGATTTTTGAGCACTTAAGCTTGGATATTGAAGCTTCTCTTTTCTTGTCTTCTTCCCTCATGCTCCATGGAAATCTATTTAGATTAATAATGCATTTGCATATTAGATTAGATTCATATTTCCTTTCATAGAATAATCTTGCATAAGCATTTCCTTTCATAGATTTGTTTGCTTTCATTCATTGTTATCATATAGAATAGCTTTCATTTTCATTTGCATACATACTTGCTTCTCCTCTTTGAATCTCTCATTTTATGGTGTACTTGCATGGGCACAAACTAGGTCTAATATGAGAGCTTTCATTACAAACACTTGCACTCCATAAATAGAGAGCTATGAGTCACCATTTGAGACCTCATTCTTAGCAATCTTGGATTTAATGACTCATAGAAGTGTGACAACATTTTAGCACACATTTTGGCACCCACCGTGGGGCATGTAAATTGCATTTCTTGCCTCCTATTATTTTATTTTAATCTTCTAATGATTTTCATGTGTTGTTCATACTTCCATGCATCACTGTTACTGAGTCTCACATGAATTTTCTCATTGTATCACGCAAATTTTTTCTAGTATTAGCATTTTTGTGCACGACAAAGGCATTTTCTTGCATGGGCTTGTGTACTTTCTTGCACAGGCCTATGTACTTTCTCACACAGGCCTATGTACTTTCTTGTGTGGGCTTGGTACTTTCTCATGCAACACTATGTACTTTCTCACATGGCACTGTGTACTGTCTTGCATGGACTTTTGATAGTAGAGACCTAAATTTCTAGATTTGCTAGTTTTTCTTGATATTTTCTAACATTTAATGCTTGTTGTGATTGTTTCCCTGATCCTGATTGCTGAGGTAGCATAGCATTAGATTGCAGATCTTTGGACCTCAGGTGAGTTGCTATAATCTCCATAACATTTGGATTTTGGGCATAAAATGAATCTCTCATGTGTCTAGCTTGAGTGTTTATTGTTTCCATAGATCACACTTTAATTTTGAGCTCTAAAAAGAATATAGATTCACTTTATTGCATATGTGTTTCACATAGTAATTAGGCCCTATGAACACTATTTGTGGCATTCTTGAGAGAGCAGGTTTCTTGTGAAGCTCTTCTTGATGATAGAACCCCTTGTAGGTAGGGAGGATATTGTTACTATCTCATGGTCTTACATGGTTTATTTATCAATATTGATCAGTACGTTCTCTCTTGGTCCCATTTAGAGAGCTCAATAGACATTTTTGCCAACATCATGAACCTTGGTGAGGTGGTTTCAATCTTAGCATGTCAATGAACCTATTTTCTATGTTTGGGTGAAGTGAAGAGGCTAGAGGATTATGCTCTACTCTCTTTTTTGGGTAGTACTAGAAACTCAGATCCTTGAATCTAAGCCAAGTCCCCATGTGACCCTTTTTGTGAGTCACCTTTTTAGAGAGGGTTAACCGTAGTGGACATTTCCTTTATTGGTTCAACCACATGGATGGAACCTCAAGTGGTAATAGCCATTTTCACCATGGTAGAAACAATCGCTATACAAATGTCCTTGTGGAAGAAATCTCCACGGGTGTAGTTTCTTGTTGGGCTGTCAGATCTCCTTAGCATCTCTGATTGATTAAATTCTCAGAATGTGTCAAAACCCTGGTGTGCCTAGATTGGAGTTCACCCTCTTCAGATTACAAAAGTTGTAGATTCAAACCATTACTAAGAACCATAGTGCAACCAAATTTGTCTTTCTAGGAATATGTGCGTGGTTGGCAAAAATTTGAAGAACATACACGAATAGAATCTTTAAGGAGTAGCATACTAAGTCACTATTCTTGTTCATGTGCAAGGTTGCTTTGTCCCTTGCCCATTGTTTGAAGACATTTTTTTCTTGACCTCCTTAATTGTTTTCTTGTGTGCTTGATTGAAGAAAAAAGTTTGTTGATGCATCTAGTTGATCTTCTAAAATGAACAAAAAGAACTGAGTTCCTGAGTTTACAACTTGCTATCAAGCGGCCCAATCTGATTGTGTTGCCTGGATTTGTGCACATTCTCATGTGAGCATGGCATTTTCTTGCATGAGATTTTACTTTCTTGCACGATCCCTAGCATTTCTTTGCGTGGGACTACATTCCCTCGCCCGAAACTATCTTGCGGTCTGTCAAAATAGTGAGCTAATTTATGTCATTTCTAGTCTTCCTTGTGTTAGCAAGTTGTCTATACTAAAGTATATGACTTGATATAGTGTTTTCATTATGGTAAAAAATTCATATAGTAGTTTGGAGTCAGCGCACTTAGTGTAAAGATCAGAATTCAGTTAAGTGTTGAAGACTAGATAATGTATAGAGTTCCTGTAGCTCATAGCATCAGTGCACATTTGTATAGATGAATTATGGTATGTAGCCTGGAAGTTAAGTTTGTTAGACTATAATTATGCTTAGTCTATGAGTGCATAAGTAGACATGAAAATATGTGAAAGTTATAGTCAGTTGAAGTTGCACAGCTAGTGTATGCCAACAAAGAATAGAGCATGGAGCTGATAGTAAGCATTTTGGTTTGTGATTATAATTTAATGTTGTAAAGGTCATGCACCTATTGTATTTAGGTTTCTGACATTTTTACATGTATAATTGTAAGCACACTCAAACAAATTCATTTGGAAGCATTTTTTGTAATTCGTTATAGGGCCGACCTAACTATTTCATTTATATGAGCATATAAATATAAGATGCCCCCATTATATTCGGTATGGAAGTTGTAATAGAGTTGTGATAAGAAAAGAAAAGGTATGTGAAGACATCATAAGATGTATTAGAGCTTTGATAGAGGTCAAAGCATCAACGCACCAAAGGAACTAATCTAACAAGCAGTGTCACAGTGAACAGTTCACTTGCAAATATAGTGTATATCTGAAATCAAAAGGTTGTAGCCTTCACCATTTGAGCAATGAGCTCTAGGACAGTGAGTCCACTCCCCTAACAAGAATCATTGTAAAAAATCCTAACAGGGTCTGACCCTTAACAAGGTCTACTATACTTAAAGTATTGTAAAGCTACTCCTAACAGGGTAAAGGATCCTCTAACAAGGATCACAAAACACTAGTGCAAAATATTAGTGGGTATCAAGTCCCATCGGGGTTTTTACCTATTTGGGTTTCCCCATAACCATATTGGTGTCATGTATTGATTTAATGTTTATTTCAGTACTTAAGCATTTAATTTCAGCATAAAGATTAAAGTAAAAAGTTAAATTATAGTGAACACTGATTCATCCCCCCCTCTCAATGTTCCCATTCCTAACAATTGGTATCAGAGTTTTGGTCCTGAGCAAAAAATTTTAACCACTTGAGGAGATCATGGAAAAAGAAGATATGAAACATCTGAAGAAAAATCTTGAAGCCACTCTTGAAGACCTAGACAATTCAGAAAGAGAAATTGAAGAACTAAAAGAAAAAGTCAATGATTCTCAATTAGTTATCAAAAGACTAAGAAAGGATTTGAAAGGACGCTCTAACAGTGAACTTGAAGAAAAAGTCAAGAAGTTGTGTTAGAATTTAATCTTTCCTTGGTGTATTTGTATTTAAAGGATAAACCAAGGTATCCTATTGTATTCATCCTTTAGTCCAAGTGGGAGGACATATCATATTTGTAATTTCATTTATTAAGGAAAATAGATATTCCTCCTTATGAGGAATCCTACACTTGTTTCACACACTAGTGAAATGTGGCATACACAGAAATGGGAGTTACAATGTAACTTCTTTCTCACATCTCTATTAAGAGATGGCTCTCCTTCTCTCAACTCATGAGATTCTTCTTCTTCTTCATTATTGTATGAGCTTGGCTCTCACTCTCTCTCTCTCATTCTTAGGCTTTTTGTCACTTTCATTATATCATGGGGTTTTTTTATGCTTTTCCCCCTTCAAAATCTTGTCCTTTATTGCTTGGATCTTTGGTGAATGCTCCTAGTTTTTGCATTAATTCATGGTAAATCTTCTTACTCCTATCTCATTGAATTAAACAATTTCTTGTCTCTCTTTATTTTGTTATTATTTTAACATGGTATCAGAGCTGGTTGGTTTAATCATGTATTGAGTATACAGGTGAAGGAGCTACCATATCTTGGAGCACTCCAATATCAGAGACTCTTGAGAGAGTTTATTGCTTCTATATATATTTTTTAACTAATTTGTTTAAGAGAGAACAAATTGAAATTGTTTTTCTTTTATCCTAGTTTATTATTTCGGTACATACTAATTTCTATTATTTATAATTCTAACTTAGTTTCTAATATTAATCTCCATTTTTTGTTATTATCTTAACTTTAAATAAATAAAATTATTCTAATCTCATTTATTTCCACTGGTTTTATTTAGTTTTTAATCATTATTGCTTAATTTAGGTTACATGCATGTATCTAATATATTTCAAATTTTCTATCATTGTTTCAAAAATTTTGATTACATACGTCTATTAAAAAACATCATAGTTTCTATTCATATTGCATGCATATTTTTTCTTTGGTGACTTTCCTTGCAGACAAGCTCTTACTAATTATCCTATTCTGCAATGCATGCATTTTATTTCTGCAATATTGGTCTTGAAACGGTTGCATGCAATGAAATGAGCTGCAAACACCATGAATGCAAGTAGCAGTATATTATTGTCCTTAGTTAATAAGCAACTTCATAAGTTTTTGTGTTTTCTTCAGCATTCTTCTTCATTGTTCGTTGTTCCTTTCTCTCTTCGTATATCCTGCTACCATCACATTCCAAGATATATATTTCATTTTATATTGGTTTAGGCTTTTTTTGTTTTCAGCGTGTACTGATTCACTCCCTACTCACCTTGCATGCAAAGAAAACAAAGGTAGTTAAAGTCTTATTGGTTTTATTTCCTTTCCTTGCATGGTTACCGTAGATTTAGTTTTTTATTATTTTAGCATGGTATCAAGTGTGGTGTTGTTTGCCTCATGCCATTTGGTTGCTTGTTGTTCTTATTGATACTTCTCTTGCCAGATTACCACCTGCAACTTCTTTCTTAATAGCCACTTTAGGGTTAGGGCTCTAGTGGGTGGTATTGGAGCGGGGATCTTCCCTTATGCCAGGCCACTAAACTACATGGGTTTTTTAATAGGCGTGCCATAGTTTATTTTCCCTACTGCCTTCGCCATCACCTTTGCTAGTGGCTTCCCTACATAGCTCCTTCACAACAGCGATGAGTGCATCGGGATTAACTCCTTATTCAGTGAGAGCAATAAGGATTGCCAGACTCTGCGGCACCTCCTTAGCGAGCACCTCAAATGCTCTGTGTACTAGAGTGCCAACAATGAAACCATGCAATCTCTGTCACCAGTGAAACTACATCTTCGCTTAGTAAAGTTTTGATCATATGAATTAATAAAACCCATCTGTGTTCCCTTCCTTTTCTCTTCCTTTTTTCATTCTTTTTGTCTATCCTTGCTCGACTCTCTTTGCAGGTTAACGTCTCTTAAAGGAATCTTTTTTCTTCATTTGTTTTTTGCCATCATTAGTATCAATTTTTTTGGCATGCGTTTCTTTTATCATAGCATATTTGTTTCATTGCATGCGGTCTCTTTTAAAATATCATTGATATAATTGTTCTTTCTTTGCATGTATGCATTTTTTAAGATACAAGCCTCTAGAAATAGATTTGAATTCGTTGGGCTCTTTGTACTTGAAGTTTTTTTGTTGTGCAAATAGAGACATTGAAAGAGACAATGAAAGATACATTCTAATGTTCTTGTTTCTTTGTGACTGTTCTATTTACAAGTGGTAATAAGTATTGACAACACAGCCACCTAAGCTTGCTGCTGGCACTGTTGTTGATGACACAACCACCTAAGCTTCCCGCTGCCATTTTAGCTCTGTATTATTCTCTATTTAAAGTAGGTTTTTTTAAAAAATTAACCCCTATCTGTAGCATATTTGACTATTCATTATAACGTTACTTGAGTATTATTATTATTGCTACTATTTTAGTATTGTTATTTTTTATATGATATCTCCTCCACAAAAATAAAACTAAAAATAAAAGTATATCATCAAATTGATATCTCGCAACATATTCTTACTCCATTTTACCATAATAGTAAATCATCAATTGCAAGTTCAAACTATATAAATCTCATAATTTTGAAGAGCACTATATCTTCTGCTATAAGTTTCTCCAAGTAATGTTTTACTTTACCTTCAAATAAGAAACTGAGCATTTCCATCATTTGTCTGACATTTACAATTCCAATTACAAGATTTGATTTGACTGCAAATTATATTGTGAGATATTCACTTCTATATGCATGTCGAATTTCCATGTATTCACTTAAACTACTTTTGAAATCAAACTCTCCATCTCATATTATTCCATCAAATTAACTTTTACTTTATTAAAGTTAGATTTTATTCCTTTCCTTCTCACGTAGCTTAAAAGGAGGTTTTTTTATCAAAATATAAGTTTGTATAAAAGTTTTTTTTAAGTTTCATTTTTAAGTTTTTTTTTTATTAAAGTTTAATTATATCAAGTTTTAAAATTTATTTATATAGTTAATTTTTTTTAAGTTAGTTTTGAAGCTTTAATTAAATACTTTTATATTTTTTTTAATTTTTAAATTTGTTTATTTAAATATAATTTTTTAAAAAAAATATTTGCTATTTCTATTATTTATATTAAAGGAAGTTTAAATTTTTTTAATTTTTTTCTTTTTAATAAATTTAAATTTATTTAGAAGGGGGTATTTGTTTTAGAACCTTAAATTATTGTAATCATGTCTACCCTCATTCCTGAAATCAAATTGAAGAGTTCTAACTATCATCAATGGAAAACTCATGTTTCATTTCTATTTCATTTTAAACATTTACTTGAAATTGCAAATAATGCCAGTTCAAAACCAACATGGTATCAGAGCTATTTCAAATTTATTCAAAACTATGACCATACCAGCACCCTCTACTCCTCAAGCTAACCAAACTGCTTGGTAGACTAAAAATGAGGAAGCACTTGGTTTAATCAGGATCTCCTTAAGTCCTGAATTGTATGTCTTAATTTCTACTTGTACAGAAGCCCATCAAGCTTGGGACATCCTAAAAAATACTTGAGAAAGTGCAGATGAGACTCAAAAAATCCAGCTTCAAGACCAACTTGAAGACCTCAGGTATACCAATTTCAACTCTATTGATGATTTCTTGCTCAAGTTTGATTCCATTAAAGTTTTACTAATTGGTTTATCAATTCCTCTTTCTGATTTAAGGATAATCCACATTATTATTCGTAAATGTTTGCCTAGATAGTTTCAACAATTTATTACAAATATTTACTCTCAGTTAGCTATTCCTTCTTTAGCATCTCAATTAACTTATGTCATCTTTCAAAATATGTTGCATCAAGAAGAAGGAAAATTAATTCAATTTGGCATACTTAAAACTCACAAACATGCATATGTCTCTCAAAGTCACAATAACAATAGATCTTCTAACACTAATCAAAATTACCAAAACTATCAAAGATCTAACAATACTAATAATTCAAATAATAACTCAGGCCAACAATTTAATGATCATTACAATTCTAGGCCTTCCAATAACTATCATAATAATAATCAGTCAAATAGGCCGCATTGCACATATTGCGGTAAAAATGGTCACTTAATACATAACTATTTTAAGAAACAAAAGGATGATCAATGTAATTCTCAAAACTACTCAAATGTAAAATCTAATGGAAATCAATCTTGTTCTGCATTTACTGTTTGTTTTAATGCTTCTAAACCACTTCACTGTGGTGCATCTCAACATGTTTCATCCCATAAGGAAGTCCTTGATTCTCTGCAACCTGATCCTATGAATACTCCTATTTCTTTAGCTGATAATTATTGCCTTCAAGTTGAAGGAGCTGGTAATGTTTCTATTCCAAATGGTAAATTACATGATGTGATTTATGTTCCTGATTTGAAAGATAACCATATTTTTATTTTTGCTCCTAACATTAAGGATAATACTAATACTCTTCAAAAGGATAATGATGAACATAATGATAGTAATGATACTCCTAATGATTTTTCTCCTTCTAGCAGTGATGATGATAATCTGTTTACTCCTCCTTGCTCTCATGTTGATGATATGTTTGACCAAGAAAAGGAAATTATATCTAACTTTCTTAATGTTACTCTGCAAGATATGTTTATTACTCGATGAAATTCATGATTATAGTACTAATCCTATGATTGTTGTGGAGGTTAATGATAATGATGCTCATATTCACTCTCCTATTGATGCTTCATATTATGATGAATACACTACAGACTTTCCTTATGCAACTGAAGATTGCATTCCTAATTATTTTCCTCATAATTCACAATATGATTTTTTCCAAAGTGTTACTGATTCAGCACTAGGTGATCCCAATGATGGGCACTCTACTAGTGTTTTTTGCCTTACTGCAGGCTCAAGTGTTGATCCATCTTCGTCTCTATTTTCTATGGGAAATGAACATTTAGAATGTACAAATACATCTCAAGAATTTCAATGGTCTCTTAAAGATTTGGGCTCCCCTCAACATGCTATTCACTTTGCCAAAAGTCCTATGTACCATTCAAGCTCCAAAGCACAAGTTGAAGACATGCAAGATTATCAAGCCAAAGACATCCAAGTGAAGACTTTTTCAAAAGAAAAATCTCAAATTCATTGTAAACATTTGGGTTTGATACCTATTGATGTAATTACCCCAAGTAAATATTAAAGGGGGGTGTAAGAATTTAATCTTTCCTTGGTATATTTGTATTTAAAGGATAAACCAAAGTATCCTATTGTATTCATCCTTTAGTCCAAGTGGGAGGACATGTCATATTTGTAATTTCTTTTATTAAGGAAAATAGATATTCCTCCTTATGAGGAATCCTACACTTGTCTCACACACTAGTAAAATGTATCATACACAGAAATGAGAGTTACAATGTAACTCCTTTCTCACATCTCTATTAAGAGATGGCTCTCCTTCTCTTAACTCATGAGATTCTTCTTCTTCTTCATTATTGTATGAGTTTGGCTCTCACTCTCTCTCTCTCTCTCTCAATCTTAGGCTTTTTACCACTTTCATTATATCATGGGGGTTTTTTTATGCTTTTCCCCCTTCAAAATCTTGTCTCCTTTGTTGCTTGGATCTTTGGTGAATGCTCCTAGTTTTTTTCATTAATTCATGGTAAATCTTATTACTCCTATCTCATTGAATTAAATAATTTCCTATCTCTCTTTATTTTGTTATTATTTTAACAAGTTGAGTGAAGAAAATGCATCCTTATTAAGTCAACTTGAGGAATTTGATGACAAACTGATGAACAATCAAGATGTCTACAATGAACAAGTCAAGGAGAACCTTCAACTCAATGAAGAACTAAGAGAAGCTAACTTAGAACTCTTGGAGCTAAAGAATATCAAATAAAGCTTGGAATCTGAACTGAAAAAGGCAAAGGATCATATTGACAAATTACACACCAGTGCTGATTTTGTAGAATCTCAATTGTATGCAAGAAGAATCAAAGGAGACACTAGTTGTATTGGATACAATGAAGCACAAAATTAGATTGACACTATGTGAGCAAGAAAGGATTCATAAAAGAACTCTACTAATGATGAGAAGACTGAAGATCAAACCAAAGACAATGGTGGTCCTCCTAAGAATGAGCACAAGCAAGTAGAATGCACCTATTTTGCATTTAACAAGCATGGACACATTGCAAGGAACTTTACAGAGATAAGACCTTTTAATGGTTATTTTTATTCTTGCAATAGATTTTGTCATAGAGCTATGAATTTCAAGACTAGTAAGAAGAGCAGGATTCAGCAAGATCAAAGAAATCAGAATCAGACAAATGTTAGAAGTTCTCAGAATGTTACATGTTAGATATGTAACTATAATGGTCACTAAGCTAGAACATTTAGAATGGTGACTCATGTTAATGCATCAAGGAATAATAGACATCCAGTCATTTGTCACTCTTGTAACAAGGCTGGACATATCTCAAGGTTCTATAGATCAAGGACGCAAGGTCAGGAAAACCCTAAAAAGGCTGAAAAACCAATATTGGATCCTAAAGTAGAAGTCAAGTTTGTGAAAGACTCAGATGATGTGAGCATGATTTGGTCAAAGAAAAAGGACACAGCTGATGAGAATTTATTGGATGCATCCCCAGTGGACACACTATCTGCATCTACATGAATGGCCCTCAGGGTCAGAGGGGGAGCTAATTTAGCTCTAGACCCTTACGTGGCTGGTATACTCATCCTTAGAGTATGTGCCTTTGGACTTAAGCTTTTGGAGTATGTAGGAACATATGTGCAAGAGTGCATATGTTGATTGTTAGTGGAGCTCAGGTTTGAAATTTTGAAGTGATAGCTTAGTTTACGCGATGTGCATTAATGGAAAATTTTTCACTTTTAAAGTACACAGAAATCATTTGATTCTCATTGCATTAAAATTTAGAGCAATAGAAGAAGAAGAAGCCTTGGAAGTTGTTGTGAAGTCTTATTGATTGATCTATTAGAGATTTTTTGCAGTTATCAGTGCATTTGATCAGTTACAGAAACCCTAGCTCATTGCACTGATTCGGAAGCCGTTAGATTATCTCTAAGTTTAGTTGGAAAGTGATTAACAAGTAATTCATGGCCACTCCCATTGTTTATGATGTCGCTGAGAAGAAAAGATATGTTTTCAAGAGGCACCCATTTAAATCCACCCTAGATGATTTAGAGGGAGCTTTCTCCCACACGCCTATGGGCATCATGCATGTGGAAGACATAAGGGCTTACATCTACTGTAAGAAAGAACCTATTCGACTAGATAGGTTAAGGGCACACATGGATACCATGTTGAAATAGGATAAAACATTCATGGATGAATATGCCAAATGGAATGATCACCCTATTGTTGAGTTTGCTATGACATATGACTTCTATGAGACAGAATGGATAAAGATCTTATTGAGAAAAATCCATGATGATTTGTTTTGGATTGGAGATGTTCTAGTTAGAATCATAAATGACTTAATTCATGAGATGATAGGCCTTTCTAGGATAGGTGTCATCCTTCCAGTGGGTAAGGATGTTAGGAAAATGGTAGAACAAGTATGTAAGTCAAGGAGTGATAGGCATGGCATGACTATTGAGCTGGTTGAGCAAGCAGACATCAAATTGATGTCAATGATACTGGGTTACAGGTTTCATCACACCAGCAGGGTGAATAGTGTATCTACGGCCACTATTCTAGCTTCCATCAAACTTCTGAAGGAAGATGGAGAATTCAACTTGTGTGAGATCTTGTGTGCATATTTGATAGATAACATCAAGGCCATCAATCATGACAAAAAAAAGATATTTAGGTTTGGGTCCTTAATCATTTATATGTACCTTCATATAGTTGGAAGAGTTTTAGATATGTACTTGGACAAGTCCATTCCAACCATGCCTCAGATATCCAACAAAGCATCGATAGAAAGCACACTAAGAGATTACATCACTTTGTAATTAAAGACTTCTAGAGCTAAGATGTAGATGAGGTATAGGATTCCAGAAAGCATTGTAGAGAAATATAAGGATACAATATGTTTTATGGTGGAGACTGATACTACATGTATGGAAGCTATTGAACCAAGAACTAAGTGGATTCATCCACTTGGCTATGAGGTAGAAGAATAGGTCCTTGAAGCATATGTGCAGGTACTTTTGATAGCCCCCAAAGATCCTAATGAACCTAGGTGGGGAACCTATGAGGAAAAGACTAGAGAAGTTGATGCAAAACTTAATAGTGTTGCAACTAAAAGAAAGGTTGTGAAGGTCACTTTTGAGATCTTGAGAATACATGGTGTGTCCCAAGCAAACCTTGATAAAAAAAGGGATGAAAAGATTGCCTTAGAATTGAAAGGTGCAGTAGCAGAGGAAGAACAAGAAGATCCCAAGTTGAAGAAGATGAAAATTGAATCAGATGACAGTTAGAAGGATAAAGAAGATAATACTCTTTCTGCACCCATAAATACTATTGATCTTACCACTCCTCCAAAGTATAAGCCTATAATCAAGAGTAAGAAAGAAGCTAGCACTAGTCATCCATCCTCAGGAGCACTAAGGAGAAAGAAAATCATTCAAGCACCTCCTAAGGCAGGATTCAGACCAAGCATTAAAGTTTTGAATGCAAGAATTGTTGATGAGGGCAAAATTGATCAAGTAGAGAAGTATTATGACACATACAGTGAGATTTACAAATTAGAAATACATAGTATGATTGTCAAACATATGATCAAGTTTAAGAAGACAGTCCTTGAGTTGAAAACCTCTATTCTAGATAAAGTATGGGATATTTTAGAAAACCTAAAGAGAAAAGAAAATGAAGAGGATCTAAGGATTAGAGAAAAAGTATTATAAGATACTCTACTAGTATGTTTTAAAGAAGAAGTGGCACTGATATTAAATTTGGTGAAGCCACACTTAAGGACAAAGATGAGAACTCTTCACATTATGAACAAAGACTATGACCTGATAATGAAGGAAATAAAGAAGGCCTTTGAGAAGGTATTATTAGAACAACAAATAGAACCACCTACTATGCCCATCACTCATACACCTAGTAAGCAAGACAAAGAAGCAGAGACCTTCAATGTACTAGTAATAGGTCCTCAGGACTTAGCACCCATAGTAGAAACTCAAATAGAGGTAGACAAGTCTACACCCATCTCAGAATCACATGAAGAAAACACTATTATCATAGATAATGTGGAGATAGCCATGGCAGCTACTGATAAGGATTTGGACAAGCTTGAGGAAGCATTTGTTAGTACTAAAGAAGCTGAAATATTATGTAGTAATACACCTCAACAAGAAGAAGCACTCATAGAAGATGTATATGATAAGAAAGAAGAAGAAGAGGTAGAAAAGAAAGAAGATGAAACTTTTGTTGATCTTGCAAAGGTAAAACAAGAAGTGATGGACAGCACTCCCATCACTCCCTCCTAAGCATTATTGTCAAGTTTGACACCTGACACAAGCAATTTGGACTCTTGGAAAGAAGAAGACCTGATTAGGTTCAACATCTTGGCTATGGAGAAGGAAAAAGAAAAACAAGTTATGAGGAATCCTCTCTAGATAGAATTAGTGAATATTTTGAACATTTTTCTACTCGAGGATAAGAAAGCGTTAAAAGTACATTTGGTTGATGATGTGAGTTCAGTCCTCTCATACTTCAAAAGAAATTTTTCTGGCCTAGAAGAATCTACGTCCATAGTAGTAGAAGAGAAGTACTTAAAGAAGAGACTGAATGAGTTGATGAGCAACTTTGAACTAGACTTGAACTCTCTTAATTTTGGTCAAGCTTCCTTGAAAGAATTTGTTGATGAAGGAAGAAGGATCATTGTAGCATGCATGGATCAAGACAAGCTCACGGATGCTCATTTCAAGAAGATAAAAGAGGTAGAAGCATTGATTGAGCAAGTAAAGAATTTAGTGAAAGACACATCCACTAACGTGAACATGTGCAACAATGTCTACCAAGGATAGTTAGACAAGATTGAGAAGGAAGAAATAGAGATAACAAGGATAAGGTCCAGACAGACTCAGTTGAGGAATGGTCTTGTGCCCTCTTTAGACATCCTCAATCAGAATATAAAGGAGATTGATGCCACCATGGTAACTTATTATTATGGTCCCATTAGTGACTTGGAGAAGATGGAGAAGCTTCAATATGCACTATACGCCCATCTCCAAATAGTTAACTCTCTTATAACCTTTTGGAAGAAGGAGATCCAAAACCTCAAGATTGCATATCCAGATGTTTTCCCTCAATGAGTATGTATAGATATAGTTTTTTGATGCACCTTTGTCATTAATTTCAAAGGGGGATTTGTGTATAGAATATGGAGTATATATATGTATAGGGAGATAGAAGATTATGTATAAAAATCTATAAAAAAACAAAAGTAGACAAAAACTTTTTGTGTTAAGGGACAGTTAGCAACTTGGCCATATTCATTTGTTTCCATCAATGAAAAAGGGGGAGATTGTTGGCAAGTTGTCTATACTAAAGTATATGACTTGATATAGTGTTGTCATTATGGCAACAAATTCATATAACAGTTTGGAGTCAGCGCACTTAGTGTAAAGATCAGAATTCAGTTAAGTGTTGAAGACTAGACAGTGTATAGAGTTCCTGTAGCTCAGAGCATAAGTGCACATGTGTATGGATGAATTATGGTATGCACCCTAGAAGTTAAGTTTGTTAGACTATAATTATGCTTATTCTATGAGCGTATAAGTAGATATGCCAAGATGTGAAAGTTACAGTCAGTTGAAGTTGCACAGCCAGTGTCTGCCAACAGAGAATAGAGCATGGAGCCGATAGTTAGCATTTTAGTTTGCAATTATAATTTAATGTTTTAAAGGCCATGCACCCATTGTATTTAGGTTTTTGACATATTTATATGTATAATTGTAAGCATGCTCAAGCCAATTCATTTGGAAGCATTGTTTGTAATTAGTTATAGGGCTGACCTAACTATTTTGTTTATATGAGCATATAAATATAAGATGCACCCATTGTATTCGGTATGGAAGTTGTAATATTACTTTGATAAGAAGAGAAGAGGTATGCAAAGATAGCATAAGATTTATTATATATTTTCTAGAGGTCAAAGAATCAGTGCACCAAAGGAACTGATTTGACAAGCAATGTCACAGTGAACAGTTCACCTACAGATATAGTGTATATCTAAAATTAGAAGGTTGTAGCCTTCACCATTTGAGCAGTGAGCTCTAGGATAGTGATTCCACTCCCCTAACATGGATCATTGTAAAAAACTCCTAATAGGGTCTGACCCTTAACAAGGTCTACTATACTTAAAGCATTGTAAAGCTACTCCTAACAGGGTAAAGGATCGTCTAACAAGGATCACAAAACACTAGTGCAAAATATTAGTGGGTATCAAGTCCCATCAGGGTTTTTACCTATTTGGGTTTCCTCGTAACCATATTGGTGTCATGTGTTGATTTCATGTTTCATGTTTATGTGAATTTTTATTTTAGTACATAAGCATTTAAGTTCAACATAAAGATTAAAGTAAAAATTTAAATTACAGTGAACACTGATTCACCCCCCCCCCCTCTTAGTGTTCCCATTCCTAACACCTTGGTTGATCCGGATTATAGTAGGTCACTTACATCATAGTTGGAAGCCTATTTGCACCTTGGGTTCCTATGTCTTGACCTCTTGGATTATTATTCTTTGATTTCACAAATGACCTTGCTTGGAATTAGTTGGTTAGAAATCATCCTTGTTGAGAAAGTAAACCTTTAGATTCTTTGATAACATGCTTGGAGAGTTTCAGTAATCCCTTGTCCAATTCACTTCCATCCAAAATCAATTTCAATCAAATATAATTTTGGTAAATCATCCTCCTAATCCATATGTGTTAGGATACTTTTTTGTTGATTGGGCACCTTTGTGGTAGTGTTGGTTTATACCTTTTGCAAAATTTTTATCTTACCATCTCTCTTTTGGACAATTGAGTGCTTTTACTATCCTAGTTTGGTACCAACATTTCTTAGGGTCATCTTATCACCTAAGATCTTTTCTTTCATGTTGATTATGACAAGATATCAAGTAAATCAAGGAAAATGACCTCAAGTAGTCTTTGATCAATTACCCTTAGTTCAAACTCGCCAAAAATGTAAGGGAAAAGAGCCTATCTTTGATCAATCCCCTAGGAATACCTCAAAATCTTGGTTTGATCCCAAGAGTAATCTCAGTGAGTTGAGAACATCCTTAGCACCTTATCAATCAAATATGGATATAAATTACATAATGAATTGAAGGGAGAGGAAAGAAAGGGATAAAAGTCTTGACAGCATATTGGAAAGACATAGAGATAATATTCTGTTTGGCAATTCCTCTAATGAAAATTGACCAGTTTCAACACTTATCTCAACCAGATATTTGGATGCTCACCAAAGGACTAAAAGGGAAATTAAGAAGTCTTATCAAGAAGAGAAATCACAACATGACAGTCAAGATAATGAACCTTATGATACTCATGTGAATGCAACATATACCAATGACTTGTTTAAACATTCAAGACCAAGTTCACCACTCCAAACAACTTCAAGATACACAAGTGAAAGACTCAAGAGGATTGAGTGTGAAAAGAAAGCCTTCCTAGATGAACAAGCTGTAAAGGAAGAGAATTTTAGACTCCTAGAGTTAGAAAGACAAGCCTTATTGGAAATAGAAAGGAGAGCCACACAAGAAGAGAAAGATAGACTCTTGTCTCAACAACTCAATGACAAATACAACAACATTTGTGTTGGTGGTGGAAACAACTCTCCTCCATCCACTCCTCCTAAGACTCCATGAAGTAGAAGTTATTCAAGATCCCCTTCACAATCTCCTAGCCCTAGAGGAAGAAGGGCTCCACAATATGATCATTATACGATACAAAGACCTTCTAGGAACTCAAAACAACCTTCTCAACATGCTCACCATGGTTCACAATATGGGGGAAGTAGCTCAAGTCTTTACCTTGACTGCAAATATTTCATGAAGATGCAACAAGAACCACTCTTCCTACATTATGTGGAGAGATACTTGGAGCAAAACAAAGACAAGTTCCTAGAGAGTTTAATCAACAAAGGTGCTAAATTCCCTTACAACTTTGATGTGGATAGAAAGATTAAGAAGCAAGGTCCATCTCAGGATGAGAAGATCAAACAACTTTAGAGTATGATGGAAAAGATGATGGCACCCAAGAGCTCATTCAATCTTGATTCAATTTGTCCCAATCCTTTTGACAAGAGTGTGAGTATGAAAGATTTTCCTAGAAAAGTTGAGATTCCCCAATATGACAAGTATGACAGTAATGGAGATCCACATGATCATGTGCATCAATTCTATATTATGAGCTTTGAGTTCCATCAAGATGACTCATACCTTATGAGATTGTTCCCAAGGAGTCTTAAGGGTCAAGTGATGGAATGGTTTACCAACATAACTCCCCCCATCAAGATTTCAAAGAGATTGTCCATAGATTTGTCCAACACTTTGCATACAATCTTTCAAGATCTATCACCATGTTGGACTTATGCAACTTGAAGCAACATCAAGGGGAATCCTTTGTCACTTTCTTGCAAAGGTGGAGATGATAATGCTCTCACTACTATAGGACCATTCATGAAGATGAGAAGATTGACATCCTTATTAGCAACTTTTTTCCTGAGATGTGGTATGAAGTTAGGAAAATGGTCTTTGATTCCTTTGACACCATGGTTGAAACCACATGTAGGATTGAGGATGTTTTGAAAGAACAAGGAATTTTGGCCAACAACAAAAACAACAAAAATGGTCAAAATAACAACAACTCTAATAAGGATAAATGGAAAAACTCACATTCGAATAGGAACAATCAAATGGTCAATGATGGAGTTGTGGACTCCTCTCAATCCAAGGATCGGGTTGTTCTTCACTTGTCTAGTGTAGTTCAAGCTATGAAGCTCAACTCATTTAACCAACAAGAGTATAAGCCAAGATATCAAGATAAGCCTAAGAAAGAGAGGCGACAATTTTTGAAACTTGGTGATTCATATGAGGATGTCCTCAAAACACTCATTGCCAACAACCTTGTGCATCCTCAAGATCCTAAAAAGTATCATATACATGATGTTAAGCCACATTGGTGGGATGAGGAAGCCTTCTACAAATTTCATAATGGCATTAGACATAATATTGAAAACTATTGGAAACTTAAGCATATCATCCAAGATCTCATTGAGAATGGAAAAATTTAGATAGATGGATTGAACACCAATGCTGATCATAAGGCTTTCAAAGAACCTATTCCCAAGTATGAGAAGGGGGAAACCTCTAAACCTAAAAATGGCAAGGCTGAGATCAATTACACTTATACAGCTACGGAGAATGTTGTCAACATGCTTGAAGTTGTGGAAGAAAATGTCAATATCATGAGAAATAAAGATCCCTATGGTTATGATCTAGACATGGACTCTCCTCCTATCTTTGATGAAGAACCTGTTGTGGTGCTAAGGGGTCCTAACTCTAGAATTTCATCCCAACCTCTTAACATTGTCACACAAAGTCAAGGTCTTGTCTTCATTAGAGGACCCAGTTCAAATCAACCCAGTAAACTGAAGCAAGTGGCATCCAAGAATGTCACCTCAAAACTAGCAGTTAATCCCAAAATGAGTTATAATCTTGTAGATCAGTTGCAGAGAACCCCAGCTCAAATTTTGATCTTTGAGCTCTTAGAGTTGTCCCTGAGACACAAGCAAGTCCTTGAGGATGCCTTGCGCACAGAAAATCTCCCTAACAACTTAGATGTCAGTCAATTCCAAAACATGGTTAACCATATTGCTAGCCCTCATTACCTTAACTTTTCAAAGGATGATGATAAAGCTTTGAGCCACCCACATAATCTCACCCTTCATATTGAAGTCATGATCCAAAAAACCCATGTCAAGTGTATGTTGATAGATGGGGGTGATGGGCTTAATATTTGTTCCTTGAGTCTTTTAAAGATATTGGGTTATTCTGAACAAGTTATAGATACTCGAAAGAAGATTACTATCAAAGCCTATGATGAGGTAGAAAGAAGTTTGAAAGGGCTGGTTGTCCTTCTTGTTAGGATTGGCCCTGTTGAGAAGGATATTTTGTTTCAAATTGTTGATGTTGGTCCTCTAGCATACAATATCTTACTTGGTAGACCATGGATCCATGATATGCAAGCAATGCCATCTACCTACCATCAGTGTGTTAAGTTCCCCTAAAATGGAGTAGAAATTTTTATACCTAGGGATATCACATTATCTATTAACTCAATTTCAACAAGTACTCATGTTCCACTCAATAGAGAAGTAGAAGATTTCAATGCAGTCTTAACAAAATGCAAAGATGAGTTCAAGCCAGTAGACCTTGGTGTAGGGGGGTATCAAGTTAACTCTTTTACAAAGCTTCCAATTTCACCTAGGACTTATGACAAGCCTTCATAGGAAGTGAGACCTTCCTCTTTAGCTATGACTTTATTTGGCACATTCATAGAGTCCTCAGTGCCTATTCAAGATGAGAAAGAGGAGGTGGCTATTGAAGACTAGATTTATAAAGAAGAGAAATACATGCACAATGAGAACTTCTCTCCTTCTCCTAAGGCTTATGGAAGAGGGTATACTTTTGTCAAAAAAATGGGCTATCCTAGACATGGCCCTCTTAGACACAGATTGGATGCTAGAGTTGAACCTCTTGATCATGCTATTTTTGGATGCAAGTCTAAGAAGATGATTGGCCTAGGATTTAGAAATCATAACAAGAAAGATGCTCCTATCCTTGATGAGTCAGATAGTGAAGATGAACCAAAATACATGCCTAATTTGACAAATCAACAAGATATGTGTGAAGATTGGGTCCCTTCCACCAATCTCCTTTGGGGAGATTCAGATAATCTAGTTGCTCATGCAATAGTTGCAACATTAGAACAAGATGAACCATATGTAGAAGATCCCATCAGAGAACATCAATAGAAGAATATTGTTCATTTGATGGAGAGAGATGTTACCCTTGATGATATTAGAGGATCCACATCAAGATGTTTCAAACCTTCATGGTGTAAACATCCTAGTCGGGATTCAGAAATAGATTCACGTGAGTATGAATGGGACTCTCTCTCAGAGCCTTCTATAGTTGACATGAATGTTGATGTCATCCGCACTTATAGTTCTCAACCTGAAGTAGTTGATGAGTCATGTGTAGGATTAGAGGATTTGAACCCACATGTTGCCTTAGTGGACAATTCTTCACTTGTTAGGATGAATCCTGATTTGGGTAGCTTAGAGGGATACTTGACAGACTCTGACTCTTTGGTCACTAGAGATGATATCATTCATATCCATAACCTTGAACCATTCATTGACTTACCTCTTTCTCATCCTAACCTCATTGATTGGTCCCAACATTATCAAGAACTTGAGCTCTTAACATTCCAAAATGACTATGAGATAACATGTTACTTGAATGCCATTGAACCTATAGTCTCTTCCACCAGTGAACCAACTACTAGCATGACAGAGCTAGACATCAAGTACCTTAGTCACAAAATAAAAAGAAAATAAAAAAAGAATAAGATTTCTGATGGTGAAAACCTCTTTCAGGTGCCTAAGGATGAGGTACTTGATTGTCTCCCTAGCTACTTTCAAGATAGATCTTCAATTCTTGTTGAGCCAACACAAGCAGTCAATTTGGGTACAGATGAGGCTCCACAGATGGTACATTTGGCTTAGTCCTTGTTACCACAAGAAAAAGTAGCTTACACTAAGTTCTTATAGAAAAAGAAGATCAATTTTGCATGGACTTATTTAGATATGCCAGGCTTGGACACTAATCTTATTATGCATCACTTGTCCATAGCTCCAGGTGTAAAACCAGTCAAATAGAAATTGAGAAAGATGAATCCTCATATAGCTCTTCTATTCAAAGAAGAATTAGAGAAACTCCTTGGTGCAGGATTTATAAGAGCTATTGACTATGTTGAATGGATATCAAACATTGTACCAGTTTCCAAACATGACAAATCCATTCAAATTTGCACAGATTTTAGAAATGTCAATAGAGCATGCCCAAAGGATGATTTTCCACTCCCCAATATAGACATGATAGTGGACATGACTGCGGGTTATGAGATTTATTCCTTGATGGATGGTTTTTTTGGATACAATCAAATTAAGATAGCTCCTGAAGATCAAGAAAAGACTACATTCACTTGTGCATGGGGTACCTATTGTTGGAATGTTATGCCTTTTGGATTAAAAAATGCAGGAGCCATGTATCAACAAGCTATGACAACCATTTTTCATGACATGATGCATAAAAACATGGAAGATTATGTGGATGACACTTTGTCCAAGTCTAAGAAAAGAGACACACACTGAGATGATTTAGAAGTCATTCTAGATCGCATGGAACAATTTCAACTAAGGTTAAATCCTAAAAAGTGTGCATTTGGTGTTACCTCTAGAAAACTTCTAGGATTCATCATTTTAGCGTAAGGAATAGAGGTAGACCCTGAAAAGGTCCAAGCAATCATAGATATGCCACCTCCTAAAAACATTAGTCAAATGAGGAGTCTTCAAGGATGTCTTGAATCCATAAGGAGGTTCATTTCACAATTGGCAGATAGAGCTAAACCTTTTAACAAGAACTTACACAAGGGAGTCAAATGTGTTTGGAATGAGGATTGTCAAAAGAGCATAGATCAAATAAAGAAGTACTTGGCAAATCCTCCTATTTTAATGCCTCCTATCCCAGGGAAACCACTTATTCTATACATTTTAGCGATAGAATCTTCCTTGGGGGAATTACTAGCTCAACTTGATGAAAATGGGAAAGAAAGAAATATAATACATTACCAGTACTCTTGTTTCATATGAGGTTAACTACACTAGCATTGAGAAAGCTTTCCTTGCGGTTGTGTTTTCTTCCCAAAAGTTGTGACATTACATGCTTGCACACACAATACACCTCATAGCAAAAATTGATCCACTCAAGTATTTACTTGGTAAGGCTGCCCTCACAGGTAGACTTTCTAAATGGATAATGATCCTCACAGAGTTTGACATAGAGTACATTGAACGTAAAGCCATAAACGGACAAGCCATAGCAGATCAATTGGCTGATTTGCCAATTCAAGATAGTGCACCTATTCAAGTTGACTTCCCAGATGAGCACCTCATGTATATGACTGAAAGAACATGGAGGATGTTCTTTGATGGATCCTTTTTGCAAAATGTTTCAAGAGCTGGTGTGTTGTTTGTTTCTCCTCATGGGTACACAATTCCTAAGTCTTACAAGTTATTGTTCCCATGCACAAAAAACATTTTTGAGTATGAAGCTTTAACAAATTGACTTAAGATGGCCATAGAATGGAGAATCAAAAAGTTACACATCTATGGGGATTCACAACTAATAATCAACCAAGTCAATGAACAATATCAAACAAAAGATGAGAAATTGGTACCTTGTAAGAAAATGGTTGATTCCTTAAAATGATACTTCACATTTGTCATGTTTTAGCAAATCCCTAGAGTAGAAAACAAAGTAGCTGATGTTATGGCTACACTTTCTTTACTCCTTCAGTTAGAGAAACATGAATCCAAATTTGAATTCCTAGTGGAAGAGCTACATCACCCTATCTATGACTCCCAAGAAATTCATGTTATCTATACCCTTGTCGGTCGTGATTCATCCTACTATGGTACCATTTACTCATACCTTCATGATGGCATTATCAAAAAACCTTTAACCGATCTAAATGTAGAAACTTTACCTGAAATGCCTCTTGCCATACCCTTATCTCTGGTTATTTGTATAGGAGGGGTCTAGATGGAACACTTATGAGATGCTTAGAAAAGGAATAATCCGACCAAGCATTAGTTGACATTCACATGGGAATATGTGGGGGACATTCCAATGGTCTTTCCATGGCCCAAAGGTTGCTTAGGGTGGGGTACTATTGGCCTACGATGTAGATTGATGCAGTAGCTTTTGCAAAGTCATGTGAAAAGTGTCAAAAACATGGTAACCTAATACATGCTCTAGGAAGGGAGCTCATTCCTTCTATATCTCATTGGCCATTTTAGCACTGGACCTTTGACCATGTTGGGTAGATTCATCCCAACCCATCAGGTGGACACAAGTTTATTATCACTGCTACTAATTACTTCACTAAATGGGTAGAAGTTGTTCCACTTTATGTTGCCTCGGGCAAGATAGTTTCTCTATTCATTAAGCAACTCTGCAAGAAATTCAATATTAAAAAACATTGGTCCTCCATTTACTTCTTGCAAGGAAATGGTCAAGTAGAGGCATCAAACAAAACCATTCTTAAAATCCTACATAGAACAGTTAATAAGAATGGTAGAGATTGGCATTTATAGATAAATCCAACTTTATGGGCCTCTAGAATGAGTATTCGTACTCCTACTAGGACTACTCCTTTTTCCCTTACATATGGTGTTGAAGCAGTGTTACCTTTAGAGGTTGATATTTCTTCACTTAGAGTTTCCCTCAAAGGTCTAGTTAAAGATGAAGACTATCATGCCATGAGACTTCAAGAGTTAGAACTTCTAGATGAGAAATGTCAAGCATCATTTGACCATATGAGGGTTTATCAAAAGCGCATGTCCAAAGCCTTCAACAAAAAGGTTTTCCCTAGAGAATTCCAACTGGGAGATCTTGTCCTACGTGAAAATTCTAAGAACCAATAGCATAGAGATCAAAAGGGAAAATTTGAACCTAATTGGCTTGGACCTTATATCATTACAACAACTTTTGGGACAGGTGCTTATTTATTATCTACTAAAGAGGGAGAGCAACTCCTTGATCCTATCAATATCTTACACCTGAAGAAGTTCTATCCATGATGTCCATTCTGTCTAGGGCCATCCTTTGTACATACTTATTGATCCTAAAAAATCCCAAAAAAAATGATATATTGTAAAAAATTCTAAAAATAATAAAATGTCTTGAAAAATGATCATCTTAATGAAAACCTAGCAATAGGCACTTTGATGTATCTCAAAAAAATTATATATTCCAAAAAATTCAAAAAAAATAGAAAAAGTGCCTTGGTGAAAACCAGGAAACAGGTGCCCTGGTAGAAAAAAGATAAAAAAATTATAAAAAGTCCTGACAAAAAAAAAAAAAAAAGGGGAGAGAAAAATTGCAATAAAATCCAAGTGGTGAAAACCTAGAAATGGGTGCTACTTGAGGCCTTTGCACCCCGGTTTCTTAGCACACGTCCTCAACACTTAGCCTTTCTCCATCATGCCTTGTCCTTGTTGCCTTGGTTTGGAATTGGTCTATGTCTTTGTCTAGGGGGCATAGTTGTGTTGGCTTTGGTCTCTTGGATGCGTTAGTCTTTAGGAAACCTCACAAATGGTGTTTTTCAATACCACCCCAACTATGTTTTTCAACACAACCCCTAACATCAAGTGTTTTTCAACACTTATTAGCTTGGTCTTACCAAGTTTTTTCATGTGATCTTACCTACTTGCAAGCATTCGATCCTTATCCTCAAAACTCAGTATCAGTGAGCACACTTAAATTTTTAAATGCAACACTTAATGCTTGAGCTATGTCATGATCTTTTCTTTGTGTGCTGACTATTATTGATTTTTGTTGAGTGTCCTTGTCTAATAAGTCTCTTCAGGATGCATAGCTAGAGGAATTGGGGCATGGGACATGTTTTTATCTTCTTTTTGCTTGTGGGTATGGTCTTGAAACTCTTGAGTGTCTCTTGTTGTTCTCTTGAAACACTTAGGAGATTTGAGGCATCATTCTTGACTATTTTTTCACAACCGTTCTTGTGGTCATCCTGGCATATGTGCCTTGATGCGAGAGTGGTTTTGCTACATTAAATTGGGTAAGCTAACATTGAAGTCATCTTTACTTTTATGTCTTTGATGCTTATGTTAGAATCTTTCCATATTCCAATCCGTTATAAATCACATTCATATTCTCATAGTTGTGCTTGTGACTAGTGATGATTGTATGATTTTTCGATGTCCGTTAATAATGGTCCAATGATGAAAATAAGTTCCTTAACATTCTCTAATGAATGATGAACACAAAATCCTATGTTACAATTGCTCTATTGCAAGTACACCTTCACATTTTCATGTAGCTTGCATTGTTAGACTTCATGTTAATTTGCATTTTTAGGCTGCATTATGTGTTTGAGAGGGTTTCCTTCATCTTTCTTTTGGACTTTTAATCAACTGTCATCACATTTTGATCTTCATTTCCTTATCTTCTTTCATGATCTCAATCAAAATTTTCTATCTTAAAGCTAATTAATTTTGAGGCATCCTCTTTCTTGAGGAAAATTCTCTTTCTTCTCTCCATTTCTTTTCACCCCTTCCAAAATTCTATCTTCCATTCACTTTCACCCCACTTCTTTTCTTCTAGTTCAACCTTGGGGCATAATCATTCATGCTTAATGATCTACCTTGGTTCTGTGATCCTTATATCTTTCATCTTACATCAAGAACCTTATCTTTAGTTCAATTTGATCAAATTTATCAATTTACTATTTCTCCTCTATCTCATTTCAATTTTGATCATGAGGGGGCAATACCTATCAAACTTCAATCCTTGATTCAGCTTTATCAATCCTATCAATTGCTTATCTTGGGGTAACCTTTCTTTAGACTTTACAATCACTTATTTACAAGGTTTTTGGCCTTGTCTTTTTCAATAAGCTTATCTTTGTCCTGATGTGTTCCTGTCCGTCGATCACACATTTGGGTTTTTTTGTGATCCCAAATCGATCTCACATTTCAACTTCATTCTTTAACTACATGTGTTCCCATGAAGATCATACATTACCCAAAGAGGGGAAAATGTATGCACCCTAAAATGGTCGTCTAGACTTTGGGCCCCCATTCATCAATTTATCAATTTCCTAAATCAATGCTTTGCAAAATTTTCAATTCAAATCAATTTCCTTGATCAAATCATAATTAATTTAATTATTTTAATATTTCCTAAGGTTTGACCATTTTATCCTAAGCCTGATTTAATTAAAAGAAAAACTTCCCTTTTTAATTAAATAAATCATCTTATTAAAAAAAAATTCCTCTTTTAATAAAATCCCCACTTAATATCTTTTTATTGAAAAAGGAAATAAAATAAATAAAAATCCCCTTTTCTCTCCACTTTGAATGCACATACTTTTAAGTGGTGGGCCTTTTCATCCTTTTGCCTCCTAAAGAATCTTGAGCACATGGATCAACCAAGATTTAATCTCCACCATTGCTCATTTCTTATTGCCTCTTAATCTTGACCGTCTGCTTTCCTTTAAAAGGAGCCCTCTCCTTCTCATTTAGGGCATCTAGATTTTAAGTATTGTTATGCTGCAGGTTTGGAGAGCAATTTTGGAGAAGATTCTTGAGCACTTGAGCTTGGATATTGAAGCTTCTCTTTTCTTGTCTTCTTCCCTCATTCTCCATGGCAATCCATTTAGATTAATATTGCGCTTGCATATTAGATTAGATTCATATTTCCTTTCATAGAATAATCTTGCATAAGAATTTCCTTTCATAGATTAGTTTTGTTTCATGCATTTTTATCATATAGAATAGCTTTCATTTTCATTTGCATGCATACTTGATGATCATGGAGACTAGCATTCTTATTTTCCTCTTTGAGTCTCTCATTTTATGGTGTACTTGCATGGGCACAAACTAGGTCTAATCTAAGGGCCTCCATTACAAACCCTTGCACTCCATAAATAGAGAGCTATGAGTCACCATTTGAGACCTCATTCTTGAGCAATCTTGGATTTAATGACTCATAGAAGTGTGACAACATTTTAGCACACAGTATTTACCTAGTTGAATGAACAACAACATTACATAATTATTGTGACCATTTTACTGCAAGATTTATAATTACATGCAGATAACTATTAAATGATCAAGTACTTCAAACAATCATTTCCAACATAATGTGCTCTCTTTATTGACATCCATGGAGGAATGTTATTGTTGATGAAAAAAATAGACCAAATAGAGTAAACAGATCTTAGCTCTCCAAATGGATTGACATCGTTCGCTGCCATTGAAACCTTGAGATTTTGAGGTTCTTTGATAAAGTGCAGCCACTTTTCCTCTATGTGCTTAAATATAGAACCATCTGTAGGAATTTGAATAATGTCATCTCGACTCCTATTGCGTGCATGGTAATCCATAAATTGTGCCAAGCTACTACACCTAAATAATCTTTGCAAATGTGGTATAATGGGGATGTAACAAAGAACCTTGTGAGGCACCTTTTTTGTTATTTGATCTGTTCAATATCTACTCGTATGACATTCAGGGAATTCTATTTCAAATTCATGTTCTTTATGATAAATAATATGATCATTGGGACAAGCATCTATTGCTTGATACTCTATTCCAATATCTTTCATAGTGGCACATAATTCTCAGTATGAGCGAGGGAGAATATTCAATGGTGGTAACAAGAATTCACCTATCAATCTATAGAAAAAAATATAAGTTGTTAATATTAACAATTTTTATGGTACATGTTTCACCATTTAATTACTATAATGACATATATGACATACGTTAGCATACATGACATTGTTGTGTTGGATAAACCATTCATAACCTTCAAGTTCAACAACAACAATATAACAGAGAGAAGATTTGTTTGGGAGCCTTCGTAAAGGGGCATGGTTTCCTTCTCAAGTAGAGGTATATCATGGATGACATCAAAATCATCATCAGTTACACCAATACCAAATGTTTCATGGATCAATGTATTAGTACCATCATCTAGTGCATCATCATCATCTTCCATGGGATCATAATCTTTAGCTTCAATATTCACACCTCCATGATCCTCCACTTCCAAAGCCATATTCTCCATATTCACACCTCCATGGTCCATATCATGTACTCCCCTGGGGAGGTTGACCTATATAAAAATGATGAACACAAATAAACCATGATAATGATCTCATCATCAAGTGTATTTCATATATATATATATTAATTGTTAAATAAATATAATGAAAAACTTACCAATTCATGATAATCAAACCCTCCTTCAATGTGACCATTATCCCTACAATGTCTCTTAGTTGTTTTGATCAGAAAACTTATAGTGTTTAAGCCCTTACAAATATTGCAGGGACAATAATATTTTCCATCGCCTTTTCTTTTCAAGTTCAACCATAATATATTGATTGTATCCCCATTATATATTGATGTAGTCAAGGATGGTGGATCCAATGAAGGATAGTCCAAACCTTGCAGCCAACAAAATTACATAGGGGAATACTCAACAATGCAACACAAAGTAATTTTTTAACATTGATTTTCATTAACATGCTCAATTGTCAGACCTTCTGGGTTAGGGCCAATTACAATCAAAAAATAATTTTGCAAGATCTGACAAGATCCCATAAAATCTTAGTTAGCTCAGCTCTAAAAACAATCAGAAGCTAATGGAAACCCTAAGGTAGATCTAAACTTGAGCTTGTAAGCCTCCAAGACATTTCCTTGTCTCTAAGTATGCAACCCTTAGCTTTGCTACAAACAACTATCAAATATCAATCTAATCTACAAGATCCTCAAGAACTTTTCATAACTTCACCAACTTTACCTTCAAAATCTCAGATCTAACTCCCTAAGTCTTCCAGTCATGAACTTCTCTGATCTCCCAAATGATCTCCCCCCTCTCTTCTAAACATCTACCCAAACATCCTATAAATACTAATCATCAGCCACAAGTCGGTAAGATGAAACCCTTAACTCCCCCCCAAAAATAATTAAATGCCATACAAGTCAGCTTACAAATGTATACAAACATTTAATTCAGCATGTCGGCCCATAACAATGGCTACCAATAACAAATGCACCAAGTTGGCTCAACAAATCACACAGAATTCTAGTCGGTAAGCCAAAACTACCAAGCAATAGTGAATTCATTAAGCACCAATGTTGATCGAGCACCACAGGCATGATCGAGTAACACTTTCACTGAGCACCAGAGACTACCGAGTTCCTTTAGTGACCAAGCTTCCTTCAATGACCAAGGTCATCAGTCAAGGCTACAATAGAGTAACACTGGCCAAAATACTAACACCCCATGCAATTTCACCTAGGACAAAGAATGCCCCTGCCTTCACCTTGGATGCCCCTGCATCAGACACCCAAAGTTCTAAAAGATGTTCATATGTGAGAAGAACATCTTTCAAGATTCAGCACATAAATCCTAAACTAGTTCTTCACATACAAGTCCTCCAACTTTTCTACTTGCAAATTCTTCCACTTTAGTTTCCTATGTCTCTTCAAGTCTTTTCTTGTCAATGTACAGGTTGGTTCCCCAAAATGATCATTCATTTTCTCTAGATCCACAATCTCAACTTGGATAACAATACTTAGGCTTCTCCTACCGAGTGTTGTATCCATTAAAAGCATTAGTGAAAACTTTATGTCATCCTTCTCAATAGTAAACACATTTCAGACACATTCATAAATAGCTCTGCAATCATATTGCCAAGGTCTACTGAGCAATATATCACAACTATTCATCTTCATAATGTCACATAACACAAGATCCTTGTACTGGCCAGTCTGAACATCAATGAAGCATTTTTCTCCTACTTCCAAAGCATGAACATCTTGTAACCAGCCAAGCCTATAAGGAAAAGGATGCTTCATTCTATTCAACCCAAGTTTCTGAACTAGGTCCTCAGCAACAAGGTTATCAATACTACCACTATCAACAATAACATCACAGAGTTTACCTTCAGATTTGCATCAGGTCCTAAGAAAGTTACTCCTCTAACAAGGTTCATCTTTTGTACCAAGAAATGTCACCGAAGCAGCAAGTTCTCTGATTCAGGTTCATTCTGAATGTTCGCATTCATCACAATAGTTTGTCGGTCAACCTTCTTCTATGTACACTCAAAAGAATGGTGTCCTACCTCCCTACAGTTATAGAAAGTACCTTTAAAAATAACTCTACCTATCTTCTTCTTTGGTTCCAAAAGTTTCTATTTATCTTCTGCATCAGTTGGTTTATCCTTCATCAAGTGATCAATCTTTTCCTTCCCTCGGGAGTTACTAGGTTGTTTTCTCTTCAACTTATCTTCTGCCTTTAGAGCATACTGATAAGCATCTTCAACAAAATCAATCTTTAGCATACCAAGCTCATCCTAAATATGGAATCTCAGACCATTCACATACTAAGCTACCTTTTCCTTACCAATCTCTCAGTGTCCAGACCAAATACTAAGTTTGTAGAACTCCTCAGTATAATCTTCAATAGATAGATCCTTCTATTTCAAATTTTGCAACTTCTTAAACAAGTCAAGCCCATAGTCAGAAGGTATGAACTTAGCTTTCAAGTTAGTCACCATCAACCTCCATCGATTGATCTTTGTTTCACCTTCATCTTCTCAATCTCTCTATAGTTCTTTCCACCAAAGAGTAGCATGTCCTTTCAACTTTGTCTATGCTAATCTCACCCAAAGGGGATCTTCAATTTCTTCTAGCTCAAAGAAATCTTCAAGTTCACCAATCCAATCAATCAAATTTTTGGGCTTCAAAGTACCAGAGAAAGTAGAAACTTCCATTCAATAACTACTGCTAAACCGAGCTCTAGATTTATGCAACCGAGTAGTTTTGTCTTCACCTGATCTATTCCTCCAATCATCACCACTATATCTAGTAGTTTCAAATTCTTTAGCAGCTTCTTCATAGCCATCTTTAGTACCAACATTCTGAGGTAAACTAGCAACAACTCTCATGATCTCGATGACCATGTCATTCTTCATCAATTCTATCTCAAATCTGACATCCAATCTGACTTTATCAAAAATCTTTGATTCCATAGCATCACAAAGATCTACAATAGCTCTAGGGTCTAATCTTCTTAGAGGCATCCTTAAAGATAAGAGAAACCCTCTACAACAAACCCTCGTCGACCACCTTGTGACAATCTCCAAGTTGTAAACAAGTCAGATTGCAACTTGCAATCTTGCAAACAACTAGGGCACAATTTCACAAGTTTAGTGCTTCAAATCTACAATCCAGATTGTGCACAATCTCTTCTTCAATAAGATCAACTTTGCAAGATCGGCCTTGCTATGTTAACCTTCAAGATCAACTATCAACTCTAACAGGAACAAACCTCAGCTCTAATACCACCTGATGTAGTCAAGGATGGTGGCTCCAATGAAGGATAGTCCAATCCTTGTAGCCAACAAAATTACATAGAAAATTACTCAACAATGCAACAAAAAGTAATTGTTTAACACTGATTTTCATTAACATGCCTGACTGTCAGGCCTTTCAAGTTAGGAACAATTACAATCAGAAAACAATTATACAAGATCTGACAAGATCCCATACAATGTCAACTAGTTTAGCTCTGAAGATAATTAGAAGCTGATAGAAACCCTAAGGAAAATCTAAACTTGAGCTTGTAAGCCTCCAAGAAATCTCCTTGTCTCCAAGTATGCAACCCCTATCTCTACTACAAACAACTATCAGATATCAATCTAATCTGCAAGATCATCAAGAACTTTTCACAACTTTGCCAACTTTAGCTTCAGAATCTCAGATCTGACTCCCTAATTCTTCTATTCATGAACTTCTCTAATCTCCAAAATGATCTCCCCCCTCTCTTATAAACATCTACCCAAACATCCTATAAATACTAATCATCAGCCACAAGTCGGCAAGATGAAACCCTTAACTCCCCAAAACAAATAATTAAATGCCATACAAGTTGGCTTACAAATATATACAAACATTTAATTCAGCATGTCAGCCCATAACAATGGCTACCAACAATAAATGCACCAAGTTGGCTCAACAAATGACACCTCCAGTCGATAAGCTAGAACTACTGAGCGATGGTGAATTCACTAAGCATGCCAGGCATCACCAAGCACTAGTGTCGACTGAGCACCATAGGCATGACCGAGTAACACTTTCATCGAGTGCTAGAGACTACTGATTTCCTTCAGTGACCGAGCTTCCTTCAATGACCGAGGCCATTGGTCAAGGTTGCAATCGAGTAACATTGGCCAAAATACTAATAGCCCATGCAGTTTCACCGAGGACAAAGAATGCCCCTGCCTTAACCTTGGATGCCCCTACATCATATATAGAAATTGAAAACTTAGTTATGAAATGATGTTGTAGTATAGTATACCAAATTGAAACACTTATGTTATTTTAGTCTTCCACCTCAATCTCTTTCCTATTGTGGCAAGAAAGAAAGATATTCAAATAATATAGTAGTTTGTAAATCAAAATAAAATATCATATATTATACACAAAATATTATCCCTACAATGCATCAAATTTGACCAAGCAATATTGGGAGCTAGACCCAGCAACAAATGGACTTGTGATGATTTTCACAATAATACATTTGTTGCGGGGTATAAGGTCCCACTAGTGCTTAGGCAAATCTGCATGGTGAAGGTTGTATATGTTGTGTGTGTGTGCGCGCATAAAAAAAGGGGGCCTTTATCTTTGATCTTAAAATGAAAAATATGCCTATCTAATGCTTTTTGAGGGTGCAGGGAACAACAAATGGAGGAAACTTGAGACCGCAAATGGAGGCAAGTTGTTGATTGAGGGTGCAAGGAACAACACCCATTAGTACTTTTATCAAATTTTAAATTTCAAGTTTGAACCATTCTATGAATATAAAACATGGATGTAATCTAAGAAAATAACAAAATGTAGACATGATAGATTACTTATTTTGTTATTCTACATTACTTACTATTTGAGTGCACGTTCCACCTGCAACTTGATCAAGTCTTGTTTGATGCTTCAATTTTGTGTTCACTGTCCTGTAGAAGTACATAGTTTTGTATTTTCCCAATATGTTATTCAAAAACCAACAATAGAATAAAATACTTGTTGAGAAATATTATCATAGGAGTATCAGAAACTCGAGATCCAAAGGTAATACAACATTATAAGACTCTTACATTCAACTTTCAACTCATGCACCTAATAAATAGGAGAAAAAATACATGAAATTGAAAAATTTAACTAATGAATTGTGTTTTTCTTCTCATCTTAATCAGCCAAATTTATATGAGATTCTAAAGAAGGCCTCACTCTTAATCAGCCAAATCTTCCTTGTACCACACAAGAAAACTATGTGATAACTATGTGTACTCCAACCTTAATTGTTTAAGAATTCATTATATCAGATAAAGTATGTTTAAGAATTATTAGGACTGGTCCTTTCGCGTGCATTAAATAGAATACAATTTTCAGCATATTATTATCACTCTATTTCTTTGTTGTAAACATTCCATTGGTTCAATTTTGTAAAAAAAAATTGTGTTAGATGCATTTAAAATTATCTTCATTGTCTTCTGATTGTCTAAATGCTTCTTTATTTATCAGCCAATTAATACATGCTACTATTTAAAGAAGACAATCAGAAGACAATGAAGATTTGTCTGACAAAAATGAATACACTAAATTGAACCAATGGCATGTTTACAAAAATTATCATAACTCGCAAGCAAAACTAAAACAATGGCATGTTTATAACTCATTAAGAGTGAGGCCTTCTTTAGAATCTCATGAGTTTTGTACTACACATGCAACATATTGTGAGTTTGAAGAGAGTTTGTGCCATGTGTGATAGAACCTACTTTATCTAATATGGTGCATTGTTAAACAAATTAAGGGTAAAGTAGTTATTACTTAGTTTTTTGTGGGGGACAATGAAGATTTGTCTGAAAAATAGTAGGTCTTCTTTAGTATTTCATGAATTTTTACCACATATACTGTTTCAAGCCTTTGACTCCTAGAGAAGAAGAATGGTGTAAGTTGAATACATCAGAGTGAATGGGATGTTGAAACATGGTGAATAGACCATGATGAGATGATACTTGATGTCATGACTAAGTTTTCCTCACAAACAATGGCATAGACTAGTTTTACTAAGTTTCCATTCTCTATTTTGAGGTTTCCTTTCTCTATCGCAGGGGTACAATCAGAGGGTTCATTGACAAAATGATCCTTCGAATGGTTATTATGAATATGAATGATTTGATATAGCATATTTCTCATTTTACTTGAAGTTTGGAATAGCTTGTACAAGGGTGAAAGTAGTTTTGATTGTTTTGGTTGTGACTGTTCCTCTACACAGCCAGGAAATGTAATTGTCTAATGATTATATGTAATGTTGAATGGATTAAATGTTTTATTCTTGGTAGAAGTGAATGGAAGGAATAGTGTTGGTGTTAGGTTTCATTTATTATTGAATTCAATGGTTTCCAAGATGTGTTGAGGAGTTTTCTCCTTGTTTAATGTTAATTGTTCCTGCATAATCCTCTCATACAATAGTGAAATGCTATGTGGAAGGGATGGTTGATAGTGTTCCTTGAGGGAAGGGGGATTTTGAAAGACTTTTTATCATTGTATTGTGTATTTCCAATATGTTTGGATGCAGGGAAGACTAGGAGAATGAAGGATCACTCACTCAATGCATGATAACCCAGTTTTGAAGGGTCATTGGAAGAGGGGAATGAAGGATCACTCATTGATTGCATGATAACCCCACCAAGCATTCTTTCCTTTAAGTTTCCATAATATCTAAAAGTATGAACATTATTCTTTACTTTCTTCTATATGCTATTCTTTCTATGGTTTTGTTATCTCAAAAATATATCAAAAACATTATAGATGTGCATATAAAAGTAAAATATTATCCTTCAATTGTTCCACATTGAAGCATTTCCTCTTGGGAGTATTCTCTTCATTTGTACAATATCTATCAAAAATGGTTCCTATATTTCTTCAAGATCTATTTTAATCTTTATATTGCAATTTTGATTAGATTTGACCAATAGATGATTTCATTAGTATTTTATAACATATACTCCTAATGTGAAATGTGGAGAGAAAGAAAGAGACACACTAGGTATGAATTACATGATATACCCATCATCACTTAGGACTTAAATAATAAATTATGGATAGGGAACAACCCCTAACCTCTAGATGTTTATTTCATATTGGCCTCTTATTATATGCAAAGGTAGGCCTATCTTAGGCTAACAACCACAGTGTAGGGGCCATAAATTATGGATCCCAAAATAGTGCACACTTGTATTAAATTAGGTTCACTATACTACAAGGGAATGGAAACCATGCAATAGTGCCTCATGGAGATGGAAGCAAACCCTTCACCAAGAAGATGATTGTGTTTGCAATATTTACTAGAGGCAAAGAACATAATTTGATTCCAACAATTACTCCTAGAAGTTAATGGCACCCACAAAACACTTGGAAAAGATAGCACTCACTATATCTTTTATCACTCTTTTAAAGCTGGGACAATAAATCTCAAAGATTGATCAACGAATTCTTGAACACAAAGAACCATTGATAGTTATGATTCATGTCTACAATAGCCAACAACCAGTTGTTCCAATCATGGTGCCCAATAATTATGTTAGAAAAAGCATCTACAAATCTCTTACACAACCATAATAGATTCAAACCATGAACCATAAGAACCTAACAATGGGACTAACAAAGATACAACCTAAAAAAATCTTGATCATATTCCACCCTATTATAAGGCCCAAGAAGTAACTCTATCTTAAAGCTACACATTCCTCTAGATGAAGCTCAAAGGTCAGGTAGCTGAAGCATAGAAATACTTGAATGAATATAGGAATAATTTGATGTACAATCATTTGCTATCTTGGTTTGTGGGTTTTCCACATAATATTTTCCCTTTTACCACATTTATAGTTTGAGAAAATAAAAAAAAATTGTTTCAGATTTATATTATCCTTTTGAACTAGCACACTACCATCAAAATGCATAATCATTGGTCATCTCAAGAAAATTCCTATTGATTAGTAGGATATCCTTATAAAAATTTGATGCGTGGATTTCTTGTGAATTATCGACTGCTATGTATCCTAAAACTATGGAAGGAATAGTGTTGGTGTTACGTTTCATTTGTTATTGAATTCAATGGTTTCCAAGATGTGTTGAGGAGTTTGCTCCTTGTTTAATGTTAACTGTTCCTGCACAATCCACTCATAAAACAATGAAATTCTATGTGGAAGGGATGTTTGATAGTGTTCCTTGAGGGAAGGGGGATTTTGAAAGACTTGTTATCATTGTATTATGTATTTCCAATATGTTTAGATGCAGGGAAGACTAGGAGAATGAAGGATCACTCACTGATTGCATGATAACCTAGTTTTGAAGGGTCATTGGTTGAGGGGACAGTCAAGGTCCAAATGATTGGCCCATTGTAGGACCTTATTTCTTTGTATTAAGTGATATTAAAATTAGATGCATGGATTCCTTGTGAATTATCAGCTACTATGTATCCTACAACTACATCTATAAATCTGCATATACTTCTCTAGGGTTGTAAGCCACTTAGGGATCAAAATAGAGAGACCAAATCAAAATCATTCTTTGTCCTATTTCCTTTTAACAAAGTCTCAACTATAAATGATACAATACATTTGATGCCCTAAGCTATCAAATATAAAAATGGTGCATAGCTAGAAGCTCATAGGCTATCCATTTGATAACCATAGTCAACATTTCAAAAAAATGGATATCCTTGAGCACAAGCACCAATAACATCAAATAATGGAGTTAAAGCACGGGCTAGGGAATGACACCAGTAGAATGTGGTCATTTTAGAGAGCATTCATGATTAAATAAAATAAAATGCATTCGAATATGATGCCAGAGGCTTGAAAGATGAAGAAATCACATACCTTCTCCTGTGCACAGCTTTCGCTCCTTCTCTATCCAATCAAAATAAAAATGATGAGGCCGTTTCAATTTTTTTTCATCTATATCCCAAATCTGTTAGAATTTTGATGGTTAATTAAACACCCATCGGGATACTGACACCATCAAGGCCTATTATAAAAAAAACACCAAATTTGTAATAAAAAATTACCTTTCGGAAGCTTCTATCAAAATTTGGCCCCAAATGTAGTAGTGAGGTCATCTTTAACTATATTTTCCATCCAACCAATCAAATCATTGATTTGGTAGGATCTTTGATCGATCCAATATGGTACTAGCTCACATAAGGTAATTATCTATCAATGTGATACATAGTGAATCATATTTCCATCAAATGACATCATAAAAAAATTTGATCATAGGGATCGACATAATATGATGTCTACTATCAATCTCTAGCTTCACAACAACTAATACTTGGAGTTATATCCATATGGTCTCGATCTCTAAACCTATATCCAGAACTGTTCTCCATAGTTTTTTTCATCACCAAACATTTTGGTAGACAAAATATCTGACAATTGATCAAGAGTGGAGTATTTAGTTTCCATCAATGACAACATACAGTTCATTATCAGGTAACTCTTTCCAATAATCTCCCCCTTTGGCATTGATGGAAATACTTAGTGAAAAATGACTAAGTGCTCAAATAAAATGCCAAACACCAAGAACTGTACCTCAAAATATACTCCTCCTAAGGTATACATCTCACTCCTACACATTTTTCACTAAATCTCTCCCCATTTTACATCAATGGAAAAGGTGGTGCAAAATTTCTCTTCCAAAATCCTATATAAATCACATATATATAAAGTATACTTACAAAAACTTGAAAAATTGTCCTTTAAAGCGACAAGATCTTCATCCCAAGTATTTTTTATGCTATCCAAGATTTGAATCTTCTCATATAACACATAAGCTATTTCCTCAACATGAATAAGATCAAGTGGAGGTGGAGATCTACTTCGAATTCCTGCATCTTTGAGACTCCTCTGTAAGATATCTAACTTGGAAACAATGAGGCTCTCTAGGTCAGCGAATCATCCAATCACTCTTCTTCTCTCAACCTCTAAGGTACTAATCTTATCATTCAACTTGAACACTTCATCCATATAATTAGAAGTGAATCCCTTTGATGAATCAAAGGCCTTTTCTCTATCAGCTAGTTCTTTCTTTCTATCCTCAATAAACTTGTTAATGTCTTCAAATTTTGAATATGGATCAATACAAAACTTAATAATTCTACTTCCTTCCTCAATAATCCTTTTTATTTGAAAAAATCTACCATAAAAATAAGACATATCCTTCTAAATTAGTGAACACAAATGATGAAATATATTCATAGAAAATTTTGTATTTACTCTATCTTCTATAATCATGTCCAAGGATTCAAATTGAACATCAAAATTATTTAAAATCTCTTCAAACTGGTCAATTATAGAATCACCTTGATTTACTTATAAATTTGGCATTACTTTACCAAGACCTTCAACTTCCCTAGATAGAAGTACGGTTCCCTTCTCCCTTTTTCTCATAGATTTGGCATGAGCTTTGGCTTGTAGAAAAACTAGAACTTTCATCAATTCCTTTTGTCCCATAGTATCAAAATCTAATTGACCATGTAAATCAAATGATTCAAGGGACTCAAGTGAATCTCTTTCCAACAATGCTTATGAATTACTAAAAGATAGATCAATTCTAGTCTAAATTTTCTCTATTTCTTCTAGTTTCCCCCATATTTATTTTCTAATAGGGACTTCAACTTTCTTCTCATGCTCTTATATCTTTTCCTCTGACCTTAATACTTCTTTCTCAACAAGTATGTCATATTCTCTTTGTATACACTTAAATTTGGCTTCATAAATTAATTAAATGTTTATTATTTAATTAATTTTTATTTCTTCTATTATTAAATAAATTATTTAATTTATTGAATATATTCACTTATCTTATTTGTAAGGAAACTCAGGTGCGGAAATAGCTTCCTACGCTAATCTCTATAGGAGAGTATTGTGCAAATTCTTATAAATCCTTACAATTTCAGATTCGTTAACTACTTTAACAAAGATATTGCAACCACATACCATGCATATAGAAAAAATAGAGAATAACAAAATGATATACCCTGGGGAAACCTTTCGATAAAAACCCCAGCACTCCAAAACCTACACAATGTATTGATCAAAACTATTACAGCTTACAATACACTTGCAATGCAAGTTCTTTCAGAAGATATCCAAAAACTTGAAGACAAATCACAGCAGCATAAAAATGTTCCAACCATACACGCGCATCACTTCTCTTCACAACCCTAAAAAAGCTCATATCATGCCCTTCACTTTTTAGGGCTACTCCCAAAGATAACCGTATTAGGGTTTTACCATTCTCTGAGAAAATAGGGACCCCAAAAAAAATTTTAGGCCGATGCCCCGAACCCCATGATTGGGGAAGAGTGTACAGTACTCAAATTTATCAGTTGCCACATGTCTTCACCTATCATTGAATCTTCCTGACATAGCTCTTACGTGTCATAGGAATCTGTCATTACCATTTTAGCCATGATCTCCTTACACACAATTCAAGATGCCGACACATCAACATTATTTGCAAGAAATACATTTTACAAAACAAATAATAAGAATAGGAATTATCCAAGGTTGAGACACCTTATTCCTAACATTATTCTCCTTATCATGTCTTTTAATTAGACCTATTAAAGTGATTTAGTGAATTAATAAATTACACAATCACTATATGACTAAGTCTTTTAGTCTATCTCATGAACGTAGTCACTTGACACATCATCTTAGATAAAGTAATTAATTTATATTAATTATTAATAAGTCACAATTATCCTCACCCACATGTCCTATTCATAAGGGCTATGTGGTCTCATGACCACATGTCCTCTTCTAGATTTTTCAAGATCACATTCCCTATTC
Organism: Chamaecyparis obtusa; assembly: GCA_027943335.1. NCBI lineage: Eukaryota > Viridiplantae > Streptophyta > Pinopsida > Cupressales > Cupressaceae > Chamaecyparis > Chamaecyparis obtusa. The sequence goes on along the minus strand of BSBK01008435.1, from coordinate 147,872 downwards.
CTTAGGAGCTTCTTTAGCCACCTCAAGGAGTCAAAGGTGACTCATGGGACACTTGTGCCAAGAGTCCTCATGAGGAAAATGTCTTCCCACCTTCTTATCAAAAGTATTTGTGAGACACTTGACATTATTCTTTCCCTTCCACCTTACACTCCCCTTTGTCAATGTAGGAGGAAAATCTCTCCTATTCCACCTCTCACATTCCAACTAAATCCTTATTTATCTCAACCCATTCAACCAAGTCAATTTCAACCCTAGGATCTTCTACTTTTTAGTCTCCACCCTTAGATCTTTCCACCTAGGCTTGAGTCCTCCAAAAATCTATAAAAAGAGCCTTCCTCTTCCTTTGAGAGCTAATAGAAATAGAAATAGTGATTTTCAAGCATTCAAGCATTACAGCTATCAAGCATCCACACCATTTTAGCACCATTTTGAACATTTTCATACCATTCTCATCTATCCAATTTGTATCCATTAACATAGCATAAAATAAATCTAGATTTAAGCTATTTTTGCACATAATTCCACTATCTCCACACTTTGGAAACATCTTGGGAAAAGGAGCACATTTGCAATTCTGAGAGCTCACCAAATCTATGAATTCAAGGCTAGGAGAACAATGGAGACAAGCTACATGGGTAAGTGAAGGTAAAGCTTTATTTTAATTCATTTGTTACTTTTATAATCTTCATTGGAATGCATTTTGGATAGATTTGATAGCTAATAGTGGTTAGTATTTCATTTCTAGGTACAAACATTAAATGTGGATACATTTTTTGTGTCCACCATGGGGAAACCCACAAAATTTTAACAATCATATTTTTAGTTTTCTATGTGCAGCACCTGCAGGTTTCTTTTTGCACATCCATACCTGATTCCTACGCATACATATCATCTTCCTACGCATCTATTTCAACCATACCAGTCACCAACTTTATGTTATCTTTCATTACATTCTTGCGCATTTACTTCATATTATGATGCTTTCATTCTTTTCCATTGCACACACATTATATATGTGCATCCATCATCATTGTTTGTGCATTCACTTATTGTTGTGCATACGTTATAGTTGCACATTAATTTCTTATTCATACACTTTTTGTTTTCTATAGTTGTGCATTTATTAAAATAATTGTTTAGATTTTGTTTTGCATTGCATTTGGTCTAGCTAACAAGCTTAACGATTTTTTGTTCATCTCTTTTAGTCATTTAGGTTTTTTTGCAGGATGTGTTGTTGAAGACCCATCCAAAATTACTCACAAATTTTCTTTGCAAGTTCCTTTGAAGTAAAAAGAGGATTTGTTAAGGAAACCATAATCTTGTTTGGGTTTAAAAAATGACATGCTCTTTATTTGCATGTCTTCTTTAGCTTAGATCAACTGTCTATTATGTTTTTCTTTATAGAATTATGTAATCCTAGAGTTATAACAATGTATCCTCCCCCCTTGCCTTCATGGATCTTGGGTGTAAGAGAAATTGTTATAACTTTAGAGGGTAGTCTTTGGTGGGAAAAGAGATACTCACCCCAAGGAAAAAACCAATCGGTAATAGGCTAAAGTCAAGCACTTCCAAACTAGTATAAAAAAATGTTATTGTGATTAGTCTCACAATGAACAAGTATGAATTTGTTATGGCAACCAAAATCTCCTCTAGTACCCATGTGGTGCCTTAAAGTCCTTACATTGCCAAGGTGTAAAAATTTTTCTTTGAAAGGATTGTGAGAGTCCCCTTAATTGATAATATGGATTGATCATAGCCACCTAAATAGAAGCCCTCACTATATACTTTTGTTTAGTTTCCAAAAACCTTCTATTTTTTGGCTCAAGGGGTCATCCAAGCCCGTGAAGACACCTCACACTACTCACAGGTCATAATAGAGATAACAGTTCTTTGGGAAGTAATGACCCATTGAATTCAAAACTTGGTATGACAGAGATGTGAGTGCACTGTAAGGAGGAGCCTATGCCTCCAAGTTCCTAGGCTATCCAATTTGGATAAGCATGGATGGATTTTATCCAAGTGAGGTTTCAAGAGATATTGTCCTTGCCTACCATAGGATTTGTAAGCATGTTTGTGCATTTATTTTAGATTAATTTAGAAATAAATTATTTATGCTTTAATTGTGTGTGTTTGTGCATTTTCTTGCCAAAAAAATCACCAAAAGAAATAGTCAAAAACCAAAAATTTCTAAAAAATTGTAACCAACCACAGGAAATCTCAAAGCTGCACATATATCTAATATTGTTGTGCATATGTTTAGCTATTTTGCACATCCATTTCTATCATTATGCATATACCACAAGTTGTTGTGATTTGATAAATATCTACTGTACAAACATTAAACTTTCTTGTGCATTTATTCCTACGCATTTACAACAGAGGCCTTTGTACGAACTTTCATCTTTTGAAACATGATTTTTCAAATACCCACTTTTGTCCTCATTTTGATTCTGGAAAAACATTTGATCTCTTTATAACATTGTTACCTAGTTTGACCATCATTCCCAAAACTTCATCATCATTTCATCTATCCATATTCTTCAAAATCACTTTCTAAGAGTTGATGATTTCCATTTGAACATCAAACTAATATTTGTGAGTTTTACCTATCAGGATCTATCATCCTTACCTATAAAATTACATGGTTTGACAAAGAAAACTATCTCAAATTTTGATTTTGATCCTAAAAATGGATTCAGAACATCAAAATTAGCTAGGAGTGTTGTTTTTACGTAAATCGGAGTACTTCAAAAAATTAGGTCAAAACCTATATAAGGCCAAAAGGGGTCATTTTCAAATCATTTCAATTGTTTGACTTTCAAAACCTCATGGAGCCCTCTGAGAGTAAAAATGGTGGTCTCAGTCTCCTCACATCAATTTGAGCGCTCTCGACGATACTAGCGACCTCGGTAGTATGGACATCTGGTAAGTGGACCTCTGAGCTCTTCTTGTAGTCATTTTAACACATGTTTTAATTGTATTTTAGGATTTTTCCTAGCATTTTATGCATTTCAAATTTTTCTTCATGGAACTAGAACCACTATCTGGCAGTCTTAGAACCAAATAAAGTTGATTCCTCATTTTTGACATTTTTTTGTACTTGATAGCTTAGTGGAGCTCATTCCTTTGTACTTGATTATGCAATGTGAAATACAATGATAGATGTTTAGATGAGTAATGAAAATGTATGGCTTTATTGATGTTTTATGGATGCAAATGTATGTATGCAATGCATATATGAGATGAATATAAAAAATGATATGATATGTAAATGCAGTGATACACATGATATTTTTGCAGGTACCTGAAGAGTTCAAGTGATCAGTCATCAAAAAGGATGTTTAACCTAGAAGGGCGGTTGCTTGCTGATTAGATGAAGGGACCTTCATGTGATGCTCAGTCCTTGTGATGTGTTTTAGTGTAATTTTGAGAATATCAAACACCATGTTGAATTATAATCATGAAAATATATGCAACCTGACTAAATGCAAAATGCCAATGAAATATCTAGTCTTTATCATCACTAGATATTTTTAGGTAACACCAGATGTTGATACAATGTCCACTAGTTAGACAACCATGAACATATGAATATTGAATTTTAGTTAGAAATGTCAGATTAGATATAAGCACTAAGGTACAAAAGCCCAGATGACATGAATATCATGTCCATTTTGATATAGAAATTTGTATAAGCATCAAAGCATAAACGTCATGATGACATGAATTGATGCTAGAGCATCTTAGGTCCTTGGCAATCCTGTGTCACCAAAAACATATTTGAGTTTTTCTATGTTGCTCAGTTCCTTCTTTGACTGAGTTGGTTTGGTGTTGCTTGGTTTCCTTTGTTCATTGGTGTTGGTTAGTTATCTCTCTGACGCTCGATGAATTTTCCTGGTGCTCAGTGATGATTGTCTAGTGCTCAGTTTCCTTTCTTACCGAGTTGTTTGTTTTGGATTTCTTTTGAGGCTGACTTGTGCATTTAATTTGGGTCATAGATTTAATGTTGGTATCCATCATTGGGAAGCATGTGGACCTAGATCTAGTCATTCCTTCCATTGATTATGGATCTAAAGGATGACTTGGCTCAGTAGCCTCTTGTATAAATATAGTTTTTTGGTTAGAGTTTAGGAGGAAGTTTTGATAGGCGATAGAGATAGAAAATTAGAGATTATTGATAGGTCCTCACATGTTGGAGGACTTCTGTACACTATTGTAATATCTAGCCTAAATTGGGAAGGCCTTACAACTTGACATGTATGAATCAATTTGAAGATAATATATGAAATTATATGAAAGTATATGCATTCTCTCTCTCACTGTTGTGCGTTGTTGCTTCCGCATGTTGTTCTATAAGGTGGATCTGGTTAGGGTGTGCCTTTGGCACCTCTCCCCATCCTCACTTGGTGTCATGTGGTATTAGAGCGAGGAGAGATCTGGATCTAGGTTTTTGAATCTAGGTTTGAAGGTTCCTTCTTGTGAAGCCTTAGTTGAATTGTTGTGGGGTAGTAGATTATGATCTGACCTGCAATTGCAGAGGTTTTTCAAGATGGTTCATGGGAGGCAAGATGTGGATCCAGGACTGTAGACATGTTGAGACAACTTGCTGCTAGATTGGAAGCTGTTGAAATAGCTTGGAGAAGAGGAGGACATATTGAAGATATTAGTGATGATGAAATTGGTAGAACAAGGTGATGTATAATCTACACCTATGATGAATTAGGGTGAGGAAAGATTCTTGAAGGCTTTGACAAGTCTGAAGTCTACACCACACTTTAATCCTCCTGAGTATAGTGGAAAATTGGATTTTGATGAATTGGTGAATTGGATCACTGAGATGGAAAATTATTTTGAATATAAAAATATACCTCAGGAAAAGAAGGTGAAAATTGCAAGCACAAAGTTGAAAATTCATGCATCCTTATGGTGAGAATTGTTAGGAATGGGAACACTGAGAGGGGGGGTGAATCAATGTTCACTGTATTTTATATTTTAACTTTAATCTTTATACTAAACTTAAATGCTTTGAATTAAACATTCACATAAACATGAAATATGAAATCAACACATGACACCAATATGATTACGGGGAAACCCAAATAGGTAAAAACCCCAGTGGGAATTGACACCCACTAATATTTTGCACTAGTGTTTTGTGATCCTTGTTAGAAGATCCTTAACCCTATTAGGAGTTGCTTTTACAATGCATTAAGTATAGTAGACCTTGTTAAGGGTCAAACCCTATTAGAAGTCATTTACAATAGTCCCTATTAGGGTAGTGGACACACTATCCTAGAGCTCACTGCTCAAGTGATGAAGGCTACAACCTTCTGATCTCAGATACACACTATATCTACTGGATGAACTGTCACTATGACACTGCTTGTCGAATTAGTTCCTTTGATGCACTGATTCTTTGACCTCTTGAAAAGCTCTAATAAATTTTATTGACTCTTCACATACTTATTCTCTTCTTAACACAACTATCTATCAACTTCCATACCGAATACAATGGGTGCATATTATATTTATACACGCATACAAAATAGACAACTAGGTCGGCCCTTAGACCTATTACATATAACGCTTCCAAATGAATCGCCTCAAGTGTGTTTACAAAAAAACATATATACATGTCGACAACCTAAATACAATAGGTTCATAGCCCTTACATCATTAGAGTATAGTCACAACTCAAAATGATAACTGTCAGTTGTTTACTCTGTTCTTCACTGGCACCCACTAGCTGTGCGACTTCAACTGACTGTATCTTTCTCATCCTTGGATATCTAATTATGTGTTCATAGAATAAGCATGAATACAGTCTAACTAACTTAATTTCTAGGGTTCATACCATAATTATACCGTAGGCATGTGTGTTGATGCTCTAAGATGTAGGAACTTTGTACACTATCCAGTCTTCAACACTTAACCGATTTCTGATCTTCTCATCAAGTACACTGACTCCAAATTCCTATATGACTTTGTTTCCATAATGAAAATACTATATCAAGTCATATACATTAGTATAGCCAACTTTCCAACAATCTCCCCCTTTTTCATTCATGGCAACAAAGGAATATGGCCAAGTTGCTAACTATCCTTAATACAAAAAACTTTTGTCATCTATACATATACTTATATCTCCCTATACATATTATGATCCATATTCTATACACAACTCCCCCTTTGAGCTTAATGAAAAATTTGTTCCAAAAATAGTATCTATACATAATTACTAAGGGAAAACATCTGGATATGCAATCTTTAGGTTCTGGATCTCCTTCTTCCAAAATGTGATCAAAGAGTTTACTATCTAGAGATGGGCACATAATGCATACTAAAGCTTCTCCATCTTCTTCAAACCTATGGAAGGACCTTGATCATAGGTTATCATGGTGGCATTAATCTCTTTGATGTTCTAATTTAGAATGTCTAATGAGGGTGCAAGAGCATTCCTCAACTGATTCTGTCTAGCCCTTAACTTTGTCATCTCTTTTTCTACCTTCTCAATTTTGTCTAACTATCCTCGGTAGACATTATTGCACATGCTCACATCTATGGTTTTTTATTTCACTAAACTCTTCACTTGCTCAATCATAGCTTCTACCTATTTTATTTTCTTGAAATGAGCATCAGTGAGCTTATCTTGCTCCATGCATTATGCAATGATTCTTCTTGCTTGATCAGAAAATTATTTTAGGGATGCTTGACTAGTCTTGAGTGAGCTTAGGTCAAGTGAAAATTTGTTCACCAATTCATGCAATATTTTCTTTAGATACTTTTCTTCTACAACTAGGGATGTAGATTCTTCAAGGCTTGAGAAATTTCTTTTGAAATGTGAGATGACTGTAGTCACATCATCAACCAAGTGTATCTTTGACACTTTCTTGTCCTCTGGTAATAAATTGTTTAGAATGTTTACTGATTCTACCAAGAGGGGATTCCTCATCACTTTCTTTTCTTTGGCCTTCTCCATAGCTAAGACATTGAACTTAATTAGGTCTTCTTCTCTCCATGAGTCCAAACTAGATGTGTCAGGTGTCAAAATTGACAACAATGTTGCAGAGGGAGTGATGGGAGTGCTATCCATCACTTCTTATTTTAACTTGACTAGTTCAACTGATCGTTCATTATTCTTTTCTTTTTCTATTTCTTTCTTTTCTTCTTCTTTTTCAATTTTTTCTTTTTCTATTTCTTTTTCTTCCATCTTTTCTTCTTCTTTCTCATCATCAATCAATACTTCTTCTTGATGAATGGGAGGTGTGTTACTGCATAAAATTTTAGCTTCTTGTGTGCTCACAAAAGCTTCCTCAAACTTGTCCAACATAGTGTCAATGGCCGCCATGGCTATCTCTACATTATCAATGATAATGGTGTTTTCCTTGAGTGACTCTTTCATGGGTGCAAACTTATCTAACTCTGTTTGTGCTTTCACTACAGGCGCTAAATCTTGAGGACTTGTAGATTGTACCTTGATGGTTTTTGACCCTTTGGTAACCATTTTGGGTACATGTGTTGTGGGTGTAGTAGGTGGATACATGTTTCTATTCATAAAAACCTTCTCAAAGGCTTTCTCTATTTCTTTCGCAACTAATTCATAGTTTTTATCCATTATATTCAGAGTTCTTGTCTTGGTTTTGAGGTGAGACTTCACCAGATCTAACAGAAACTTCTTTTCTTCTATCTCACATACAAGAAGAGTTTCATATAAGATCTTTTCCCTTATCCACAGATCTTCTTCAATAGCTTATCTCTTTTGGAATTCTAGGATATTCCATACATTGTCAGGGATCATTTTTTTTAGTTGCAAGACTATCTTGTTGAACTTGATCATGTGCTTTATGATCATGCTATGAATATCTGATTTGTCTATTTCACTATATTTATCATAAAACTTCTTTACTTGATCAATTATTCCCTCATCAATTATTCTGGCACTTAGCACACTTAGACTAGGTTTGAAACTTACTTCAGGAGGTGCTTGACTATTCTTTCTACTTCTTGTTACTCACGAGGATGGATGATTAGTGCCAACCTCTTTCTTCCTCTTTGGCATTTCCTTATACTCAGGAGGAGCAGTAAGGTCAATGGTTTCCTTGGGCATAGAAGGAGTATTATTAGTTATATCCTTTTGTTCATCAAATTTCTCTATCTTTACCTTCTTCAACTTGGGACCTTGTGATTTTACCTTTGTTGCATATGTGCTCTTTAGTTCCAAAGAAATCTTTTGTTCTTTTGCTTTGTCAAGATCTACTTGAGACACACCATGTATTCTCAAAATTTCTAATCTGACTTTAGCAACCTTTATTTTTGTTTCTACACTATTTAGCTTGGCATCTACTTCTCTTGTCTTCTCCTAATAAGTTCCCCATCTAGGTTCATTAGGGTCAGTAGGAGCTGTAAGCAATACTTGAGCATATGCTTCCAAAACTTGTTCCTCTACTTTATATCCAAGTGGATGAATCCACTTTGTTCTAGGTACAACTGCCTCCATACATGTATCTATTTCAACTATAAAACAAATAGTATCCTTGTATTTCTCCACCATGTTTTCTGGAATTTTGTACCTCATTTGCATCTTGACCCTGAAGGTCTTCAACTCCAATGTTATGTAATCTCTCAAAGTAATTTCAATGGTTTCCTTGTAAGATATATGTGGCATGGTTGGAATGGACTTGTCCAAATAAAAATCTGATACTTTCCAAACTATATGAAAGTAGATGTAAATGATCAAAGACCCAAACATGAATATCTTAGTCTTGTCATGCTTGATGGCCTTGATGTTATCAATCAACTATGTGTGAAAGATCTCACACAAGTTGAACTCTCCATCTTCCTTCACAAGTCTAATGGCTACTAGAATTGTGCCCGCAAACACACTATTCACTCTGCTGGTGTGATGAAACCTATATCCAAGTATCATAGACATCAATTTGATGTTAGCTTGCTCAATAGGCTCAATTGTCATCCTGCTCCTATCACTCCTTGACTTACATGTTTTCTCAACAATTTTCCTAACATCCTTGCCTACTGGAAGGATGGAACCTATCTTAGATAGGCCTATTATCTCATATATCAAGTCACTAGTAATTCTGACCAGCACATCACCTATCCAAAATAGGTCATCATGAATTATGCTTAGAAGTATTCTAATCCATTATGTCTCATAGAATTCATATGTCATAGCATACTCTACTATGGGGTGATCATTCCACTTCACATATTCATCTAGGAAGGTTTTGTCTAGTTTTAACATTGTTTCCATGTGTGCTCTTGCATGAAGGTTCCTTTATACTCCAAAAGCTTAAGTTCAAAGGTGCATACTCTGATAGTGAGTATACCAACCACACAGGGGTCTAGAGCTAAATTAGCTCCCCCTATGACCCTAAGGGCCATTCATACATATGGAGAGGGTGCGTCCACTGTGGATGCATTCGATACACTCTCATCAACTTTGTCCTTCTTTCCTTCTGACCAAATCAAGCTCATATCCTCTGAGGGTTTCACAAACTTGACTTCTCCTTCGAGATCCAAAATTGGTTCTTCAACCTTTTTAGGGCTTTCCTGACCTTGCATCCTTGATCTATAAAACTTTGAGATATGTCCAGCCTTGTTACAAGAGTGACAAATGAATGGAGTGTTAGAAATAGGAAATACTGAGAGGGGAGCGTGAATTAGTATTTCACAAACTTTTTCTTTTGCCCACTTATAGATATAATAGATTACTTTAGTGCATACAAATATTATCAAGCTAATTAACAAACATAGAAGTAAATAGAAACAACTCATAACACATCATATGCTCTCGAGGAAACCCTGGCCAAGGGAAAACCCTGGTGGGGATGGTACCCACAAAGATCACTAATAAAAAGTATCTTGTTAGGGATATTGGACCTTGTTAGGAGTCAATTTACAATGTATAGTAGATCTGTCCTGGTTAAAGGACTTTAGGCCTTGTTAGAAGCCTTAACCCTGTTAGGAGTTAGATTACAAAACCTGATCACCAGCTGAGCTCACTACCCAAATAGGTAATACAAAATGTTTTTGACTATAATATGGTACTCCTTACAACTTCTCATCAATATCCTTTGCTGCTATCATAATAAACAACTATCGCAAGTTATATTTTCTTTCTTTTTACATCTCACTTCTATATTTCATTACATTTCAAGTATGCCTAATATATGAGTTATTAAAGCTAATAACTTTACATGGTCAGCTTCCAAAATATTTATCCAAGAGAAAACATCTAGGAATTCATCCCTTAATAATGTTAAGTCATTATTTTGACAAGCAAAAATAATCCCTTAACTCTTTCGCTAAAACTGTCTCCAAAACTGCTCTGTCTGCAAAAACTATCTTCGGTAAACTTTGAATAACTTTGTTTGTACTACTCCAAACTTTATGTGCACTGAGATGGGGTATCCTCATACTCTATAGAAGCTTCAATTAACTGCACAAACAAAAATATTGCTCCAGTGGACGTTGCCAACTAAATCTTCATTGGGTGCTCTGTCAGGATCACTGTATTCAAACTTAGACAATTTCTTTCTTCAACTTTGCATACTTGCATTCTAGATTCTGCGCTCTCAATAGAGATCATATGTTTCCATAATGACAACATCTATGCATCCACATTATCCAAATTTCCAAAAATCTCCCCCTTTGTCATTGGTGGCAACATATGGGAAAATTGGCTAAGTGTGCAAACAAAACTTCAAAAACACTTATACAAAATTTGGAGCCAAAAGAAAAAGTTATACAATATGTATACAATATCATACTCCATAGAATAGCTCCCCCTATGAGTATCCTTCCTCAACATATATTCAATTTTCTACTACTATCTCTCCCCCTTTGACAATAATGACAAAGATAGGGTGTACAAAAATTTCAAAAAACTTTATACCTTATTATCAGTTATTGCAAAGCCGGTAGGCTTGCAACAAAATCACCAAACTCTAACTTCCAAGATTCAAAATCTTTCTCCCATATCATCCTGATGGATTCAGCAACATTGAGTAGAGTACTCAATCCGTATGCTGCTGTCTGACAAGCTTGCAGGGAATTGAAGCTAAACTTCTGAAATGATGTCTTTGCTGAAAGACACTACTTAATTTGATCTTCAACAATTGATATCTTGATTGAGAAATGCTCTCTCAAGATGTTAACCCTAATCATCTTTCTGTTCTTCTCCTCTGCTATCATTATGATTTCATCTTTCAGTTTCCTTATGCTCTTCTCTACAAAACTTATCTTGACATTAGGGCTTGTCAAGGTGTTTGTCTTAGCTGTAATAGCATCTAACTTCTCTATGATCTTATTATCCTCTTCAACTATTAGGATTTCTAATTTAGTGCATTGTATGTACAAATTCTTTCTTGTCTCAAAATGTCTCGTCAAATTCTTTTTGCATACATCTAAACTACCAATATCATTCTAAATATTTACACTTAGATTTTGTTACATTCCTGCTTCAAAGTCTTCCTAAACTTTTATCTTCGCAATATCCTTCAAGTTAGAAAATTCAGAGTCAAAAGAATTTATTACTGATTGAGCTTTCTCAAGTGGATCTAATTCAAATACCTTAGTGCTGATCACACTCTCAAGTTTCTCTGTCAAAACTCTAACTTTTCCTTCAAGGTCTTTCACCTTCTTATTCTTTCCAATAATTTTATTCAGAGATGTGATGAACTCAAGCTAATCATCATCTTCAACTTCTTTTCCAAGGTCTTCAAAAATTGAACCAATATGCCTCTTCTTACTGTTAGGTTCACTAATGTCTTCAACTAGTTTAGAGGGTGCACTAGAGGTAGTGGCCTCTGTCAAAATTTGTTTTCCTTTAACTCACCATTCTACTAGAACTGATTCTGATACAGTTGGTGCTTCCTCTACCTCTGTATTCTTCTCTGACTCTATGACCTTTTCTGGCTCTCCCAAAGAAAAATTTTCAACAATGTTTCCTAGATCATGAAATACTACATCATCTGATTCTAGAGTCACTTTGGTGCCTTCAATATCCATTGATTCTTTGCCAATATTGATATGTGAAGAAGATGGAACTTCTTCAATACCAACTTCCTCTGCATGCGGTTCCTCTGATTGCTTCTGCTGAGGGTCTGATTCAACATGCTTTTCTACAACTATATCTACAAGAACTTGCATTACTGCTTGCTCTGTCTCTTTCTGTACTTCCTCCTTTTTGCCTCCCATTATAAGGATTATTCTTCTCTTAGTTATCAATAAAGTTCCAAGAGACTTCAAGAATCTATTCAAATGATCTTCATCCTTAACTTCATAGAACTGTCTGATTACATGTTCTCTCATCTTTATGTCCTCTTCTTGTGCCCTCTATTTTCTATTCACAAGTCTATTTTACAAATCTTCTGGGATCTTACCATGAATGGTGCTAAGTTTCTTATCTGCCACAATCATATGTGTAACCATTGCATTTTCAAAATTCAATCTGTCAAATGATCCATATAGATCATAGAATTTATTCAACTTGGTGAAGTCTCCATGCTTCAATATATCTTCATTAACTCTTTCAATTCTTGGTTTCCAAGTTTTCTTCTTGACTGAAACTACATCATCATCTTTAATTACTGCTACATTTCTAGGTATAGGTGGTACAACCACTTTCTGTCTCTTGCCAGGTCCTATTGCACTCACTTTTACTCTTTTTCTAGGAATAGGAGAAAAAGATTTATCTCCTTCATCTTTTTCAGGTACTTCAACTTTTACCTTTACTATAATAGGATCAACAGGATCTGCACTTGACGTCTCAGGTGGAATTACAAGATTTTCACTTTGTCTCAGGGCTTCTGCAGTCTTCTTAGCTATGTCAAACTCATGACTTGACATACCTGATTCTATCAATATTTTCTTCATAGTAGACTCAACTCTCTTACTAGATTGCTTCTTTTCTCTCAACCTTATTGTAGAGTTGAAATTCTCTTCATAGGTTCCAAACCTATTTGCATGACCATCCAACTCACACTTTAACAATCTATTCACATATCCTACTATTTCTGCTTCAAATATTTCATAGCCAAGAGGGTCTATGAATTCCATTCTAGGCTCAACTACTTCAATGTAGGTGAAATCAGTGTCAACCATAAAACAAATGTCATCTTTATGCTTTTCAACTAAGGATTGAGGAATCCTTGATTTGTTTTTAACAATATTCTAAAAAGTCTTCAATACAAGCTTCACACTATCATTAACTTTATCAAAAAGGTGCTTCATGTATACTGAGTTTATTCTTTCCATTATGTTCACATTGTCACTCCAATCAAATGTGTAAGGAAATCTTCTCAAAATATGGAAAAACATATAGGTTATCAGAGATGAAAACCTAAATTGACTGTACTTAGCCTTCTTAATCTTTTCTAAGTTCTCAAATAACTGAATTTTTAGAATTTCACATAGGTCTATTGGTTTCTTCTCAACACACATAAGATAAGCTACATGAATCATTCCTGCAGCCATGTCATCTTCCCTTGAACTACCACAGAATTTAGTTGTTAGGATCTTGCAAAGGTACCTAACATCATCTTGCTTAATCTTACTTATCACAATTCCTCTACCATTATAACTAGATCCAGTGTTATCTAAAACAATCTTCCTCATGTTCTTTTCATTCATTGGAATCTCTCCAACTTTTGATAATCCAGTAACTTCATGAATTAGGTCGGCAGTTATATCAATAACTCTATCCTCCATCCAGAATTTCCCATTGTGGATTCTACTTAAAATGATCTTGGTAGATCCCTCATCATTGAATTCATACTTCATGGAATATTTGATAATTTCATTGTTCTCTAAGTGCCCATAAGCTGGTTTAACTGACATGTCTTGATTGTACAATTTCCTATAATCATCACTAAAATCTGCATCTCCCAAAGTTTCAAACTTACAACCTAAATATCCTTTAACATTCTCAATGTGCAATACTCCGTCTGGTACGGATGATAATGCTAGACTGTCATCAATTTCAGTTGGTTCTACTAGTTCTTTCTTAATCTTTGGTCTATTCTTATCCTTAACATTATGAACCATAGAAATATCCATCTTATCAACTGATTAAAGATCAAGAAATACCTCAACTTTGCAAATCTAGGGTTTCGGTATGATCGTCGCTGCAAACTACTTCCAAACTTCTTCAAATCATCCTTAACTCACCTTTCTTCTTTCAAATCTCTTTTCAATAACTTTGTAATCATAATAACTTCAATTTTGACCTTATAACACTTTACATTAACTTGATCTGACATCGCATTCATTCATTTTGCCACTAAAACCTCAAAAAGTTGATTCTGCAAACCTACAATCATAAAACTTTCTGCGACCTCGCAAAACACAATATTTTCTTTTGTGCACTTAACCATAGCATTAGTACAACATAATAAACCTACATCTAACTGTACAAAACTTAACTCATTCAAATTCCTAATCTACACTAATCCTAAGTCCTAAACTACAAAAACTTACATAATTTAAGTACTTAAAGAAGGGTCAAGTAAAGATTCATCCCTACCATCGGTTACATTACCTTCCTGACTACTTTCAGTGCTGACTATACCTCCTTGATCTGTGTCTTTGTCAAATTTTACTTCATCTTCATTGCTATAACAACCTTTCTCTTTGTTTCCTGCATTTTTATTCCTTCTTGCATTGTTCCTAGGGTTAGGGTTATGATGATAACCTCCATTGTTCATCCTGCAAAATCTTGCTGAATGTCCAAACTTGTTGCATATCTGACAAATGATTCCATTGTTTCCAAATCTCTATCCTTGCCGGTTAATCTGTGACCTACAATTTCTAGTAATGTGTCCTACTTTGTTGCATCTAAAACATACTACCACTTTTCTTTGATTCATTTCTTCAATAGATTTCTTATCTGCATTGTTAGTATTCCCAATCATTCTATTATAATTATTCAAAATTAGGTTAGGTCTTCCACATTCGTTAGCTCTATGTCCAAAACTATGACAATTATAACAATGTCCATTAAAAGATTTAAATTGCTTACCTGTGAAATCTCTCTTCATGTGCCCAATAGTATTACAAGAAAAACATCTACCTTTGAATTCTCTTTGCATACCTTTAGATGATTCTTCCTGTTTTGATTCTTCTTGCTTTGATTCATCTTTCTCTCTAGGTGGTTCTTCTTTAGATGGTTCTTCAAATGTGTTCTCATCTAGCTTTATTTCCTCCACACTTTCAGATGTCTTCAGATCTGACTTCTTACTTTCATGGTTTGTTCTAAACATACTATATCCAAATCTAGTCCTATCAAAGAATGGTTCTTTCACAATTTTATTATACTTCTCAAGTTCCACATACTGCACTTTTACTTTTTTAGATTTGGATGTTTCCTTTTCAAGTCTTGACCTCAAATCTTCATTCTCAATTTTCAATTTTTCATTATCAGATCTCAAATTTCTATCTTTCATACTAAGTTTCAGATTTACTATCCTCAACTCATGCTTAAGGATCTCATTTTCTTTTTCTAATTCATCACAATCTTCAACAAGCATATCATATTTCTTTTTAGATTTCAAATCTTCAATCTTATGTTTTAATTTGTCAATAGCATTCTTTGCATCTTCATATTTTCTTCTTAAGGAGTTTCTTTCATCAGTAAGCATATCAATCTGTTCAAGAGCTTCTTCAAGATTCTTCTGAAGTTGATCCATATCCATAGAGATCTTACTCAAGCGGCTAAGCTTTCCTTGAGTGTTCCTTCTCTGAGTAACTGTGCTCTAATACCAATTGTTAGAAATAGGAAATACTGAGAGGGGGGGTGAATCAGTATTTCACAAACTTTTTCTCTTGCCCACTTATGGATATAACAAATTACTTTAGTGCATACAAAGATTATCAAGCTGATTAACAAACATACCAGTAAATAGAAACAACTCATAACACATCATATGTTCTGGAGGAAAACCTGGCCAAGAGAAAACCCTGGTGGGGATGGTACCCACAAAGATCACTAATCAAAAGTATCTTGTAAGGGATATTGGACCCTTTTACGATTCAATTTACAATGTATAGTAGATCTATCCTAGTTAAAGGACTTTAGGCCTTGTTAGAAGCCTTAACCCTGTTAGGAGTTAGATTACAAAACCTGATCACCAGTTGAGCTCACTGCCCAAACAGGTAATACAAAATGTTTCTGACTATAATATGGTACTACTTACAACTTCGCATCAATAGCCTTTGCTGCTATCACAATAAACAACTATCGCAAGTTATCTTTTCTTTCTTTTTACATCTCACTTCTATATTTCATTACATTTCAAGTATGCCTAATATATGAGTTATTAAAGCTAATAACTTTACATGATAAACTTCCAAAATATTTATCCAAGAGTAAACATCTATGATTTCATCCCTTAATAATGTTAAGTCATTATTTTGACAAGCAAAAATAATCCCTTAACTCTTTCGCTAAAACTATCTCCAAAATTGCTCTGTCTACAAAAACTGTCTTCGGTAAACTTTGAATAACTTTGTTTGTACTACTCCAAACTTTATGCACACTGAGATGGGGTATCCTCATACTCTATAGAAGCTTCAATTAACTACACAAACAAAAATATTTCTCCAGTGGACATCGCCAACTAAATCTTCATCGGGTGCTCTGTTAGGATCATTGTATTCAAACTTAGACAATTTCTTTCTTCAACTTTGCATACTTGCATTCTAGATTCTGCGCTCTCAATAGAGATCATATGTTGCCATAATGAAAACATCTATGCATCCACATTAGCCAAATTTCTAACATGGAGGCCTTATATTCCTCAGCACATTGACATGAGTCACCATTTTACATTGTCTAGTTGAGTGACCATTATAGTTACATATCTGACATGTAACATTCTGAGAATATCTTATATTTCTCTGATTCTAATTTCTCTAATCATGTTGAATCCTATTCTTCTTATTGGTCTTGCAATTCATAGCTCTTTGACCAAAGTTTTTGCATGAATAATAGTAACCATTAAAAGGTCTTACCTCTGTACAGTTCCTCACAATGTGTCCATGCTTGTTACATGCAAAACAAGTGCGGTCTACTGGCCTGCGCTCATTCTTAGGTGGTTCACCATTATCTTTGGTCTGATCTTTAGTCTTCTTAGTATCATTAGAGTCTTTTTCTATATCCTTTCTTTCTCGCATGTTGTCAATCTGATTTTATGCTTCATTGTATCCAATACAGCTAGTGTCTCCTTTGGCTCTTCTTACATACAACTGAGATTCTATCAAATCAGAACTAATGTGTAATTTGTTAATGTAATCCTTTGCTTCCTTTAATTCAGATTCCAATCTTTCTTTGTTGTTCCTTAGCTCCAATGTTTCCATGTTTTCTTACCTCAATTTTTCATTCAATTTAAGGTTCTCTTTGACCTGTTCATCATAGACTTCCTGATTTTTAGTCAGCTTATCATCAAACTCTTCAAGTAGTTCTTTCAAAGATGCATTGTCTTCATTTAGCTTCTTGACCTTTGCTCCTAAATCACTGTTAGAGCATTCTTTCAAATCTTTCCTTAGCCTTTTCATGACTAATTAAGCATCACTGAGTTTATCTCTTAGTTCTTCAGTTTCTCTTTCAGACTTGTCCAAGTCTTCAAGAGAAGCTTCCAGATTCCTTTTTAGATGTTTCATTTCTACTTTGTCCATGATCTCCTCAAGTGGTTAAACTTCTTTGCTAAGGACCAAAGCTTTGATACCAATTGTTAGGAATGGGAACACTAAGAGGGGGAGGGGGGTGAATTAGTGTTCACTGTATTTTATCTTTTAACTTTAATCTTTATACTGAACTTAAATGCTTAAGTACTAAATTAAACATAAAATATGAAATCAACACATGACACCAATATGGTTGTAGGGAAACCCAAATAGGTAAAAACCCCAGTGGGAATTGACACCCACTAATATTCTGCACTAGTGTTTTGTGATCCTTGTTAGAAGATCCTTAACCCTTCTCATACTTCTTCTCTACTTAAAAAAACTATCTATCAACTTCCATACCAAATACAATGGGCGCATCTTATATTTATATGCTCATACAAAATAGAAAACTAGGTCGGCCCTTAGACCTATTACATACAATGCTTCCAAATGAATTGGCTCAAGTGTGTTTAAAAACAAACATATATACATGTTAGCAACCTAAATACAATAGGTGCATATCCCTTACATCATTAGAATATAGTCATAACTCAAAATGATAACTATCGGTTGTTTACTCTATTCTTCACTGGCACACACTAGTTGTGCAACTTCAACTGACAGCATCTTTCTCATCCTTGCATATCTGATTATGTGTTCATAGAATAAGCATGAATATAGTCTAACTAACTTAACTTCCAAGGTGCATACCATAATTCTATCATATGCATGTGCGCTGATGCTCTGAGCTGTAGGAACTCTATACACTATCCAATCTTTGACACTTAACTGATTTCTGATCTTGTCATCAAGTGCGCTAACTCCAAACTGCTATATGACTTTGTTGCCATAATGAAAACACTATATCAAGTCATATACATTAGTATAGCCAAATTTCCAATAGGAACATTTGCAGTTGGACAGGAAGAGGAAAGGAAAAGACAAAATCATGGTATGGAGTAAAATGGTGAATAAATTTAAAGGAAAGTTCTTACCTTGTGATTATCAGATTAACCAGTTTCAGTGAATGCAAAGTTTAAGGTAGAAAGATAGCTCGATAAAAAAATATACTAAGGATTTCTATAGATTAGATATCAGATCTAGACATGATGAAGATGATGTGGAAAGAATTTCTACATTCCTAAATGGTTTGAGAGTTTCCATCCAAAAAGAAATTAGTTTGGTTGAATTGGAGAACATTGAAGAGGCTTATAAATTTGCATTGAAAGCTAAGGAGAAATTTAATAAGAGACATGAGAAAAGACAAAGAGATAGAGGTGGTAGATTCCCTAGAGGAATAGGTAGATCTCATGGTGAAAAAAGTAGATGTGAACCTGAAAAGACAACTCTGGATAAAGGCAAGACCGAGTGGAAAGGTGAAAGTTCATCTAGAGGCAGAGGCAGTAACTACTAAGGTGGTTATAACAGAGGTGGTTTTTGAGGAACTTGTTACAATTATGGAGAAGGACATAGATCATTTTAGTGTACACATGAAAGTAAGAAGGTAATGAACTTGAGAAGGAAAATAACTTTGTCAAGAAGGAAAATAACTTGATGGTAAGGAGAGAACTTTGGAATGAAGGTAAAAAGGAAGATCCGATAAGGAAAAGTTTATTCAAGACTAGATGTAGAGTTTCTGATAAAGTTTGGAAGGTAATCATTGACAGTGGTAGCTCAGAGAATCTAGCATCTGGGGAAATGGTCAAAAAGTTGCAGTTGAAAAGGTTGGAACATCCGAAGCCCTATCAGATTTCATGGATCAAAGATGAGCATACACTCTTGGTGAGTGAACAATATTATGTGGATTTGAAAATTGGAAAGTACTATGATTAGGTGTTATGTGATATCATGCATATGGATTGTTGTCATATTTTGTTGGGTAGACCTTGGCAAAATGATAGACATGCTATATATGATGGGAGATTACATAAATATACTATTAGGGTTGATGGAAGAAGATAGATCTTGTAACCTTTGATTGAAGAACTAGTTAGTAATGTTTGCACATCTGTGAAATTTTTCTTGATGGAAGGAAGAAATTTTGTTAAGGATTTGAAGAAGAATGATGTATGTTTTATTGTGATTCCTAACAAACTGAGTAAGAAAATAGAGGATAGTGTCCTTGGGGAGATTGATAATTTACTCACCAAGTATAGTGAAATCATTTCTGATAATGTACCTAATAGTTTTCCACTAAAGAGAAGCATTGATCATTGCATGGATCTTATCCCTAGAGCTAGCTTACTGAATAAGGCACCTCATCGGTTGACACCTATCGAGAATCAAGAATTGAACCAATAGATTCAAGAATTATTGCAAAAAGGTTTGATTGGAGAAAGTTTGAGTCCTTGTGTAGTACCTATTGTATTGGCACCTAAGAAGAATGGAGAATGGAAAATGTGTACTGATTCTAGAGCAATCAATAAGATAACAGGAAAATATAGGTTTCCTATACCGAGAATGGATGACATAATGGATAGTTTGATTGGAGAAAGGTATTTTACTAAAACTAATTTGAAAAGTGTGTATCATCATATTAGAATTAGAGAAGGTGATGAATGGAAGACTGCTTTCAAGACAAAATAAGGTTTGTATGGATGGTTTGCTATGCCTTTTGGTTTAACTAATGAACCAAGTACATTTATCAGATTGATGAATGAAGTTTTGAAAAAATTCTTGGTTAATTTTTTGATTGTATATCTTGATGATATTATGATCTTTAGTAAGACCAGAGAAGAACATTTGTTGCATGTTAGACAAGTTTTGCAGAGATGGAAAGAAAAAAAGTTGTTGAAAAATTTGAAAAAGTGTTCATTCATGAAAGAGGAGATTGTGTATTTTGGATTTTGGATTTCAGCTGATGGTTTGAAAATGGATCCTAAAAATGTTGAAGCTATTTTGAATTGGCCTAAACCTTAGAATGCTAGTGAGGTAAGATCATTTCATGGTTTGGCAAGTTTTAACCGAAAGTTCATTAGGAATTTCAGTTCAATTTGTAATGCTATGACTGAGACTATGAGAGGAGATAAAAGAGAATTCAAGTGGACACATGGAGTTGATAAAATTTTTGAGACTCTAAAGAAGAAGGTTGTTGAATTTCCTATTTTGACATTGTCTGATTTCAATAAGGCATTTCAAGTGGAATGTGATGCTAGTGGTAGTGAAATTGGAGCTATGTTAAGTCAAGAAGGTAAACCTTTTGCTTTCTTTACTGAAAAGTTGAATGATGCAAAAAGGAAATATTATGTTTATGATCAAGAATTCTATGCTATTGTTCAAGAACTAAAGAAATGGAGACATTATTTGATACCAAGTGAATTTGTGTTGTATACTAATCATAAGGCTTTATAGTATTTGGGTATTCAGAATAAGTTAAATTAGAGACATATGAAATGGGTTGAGTATTTGCAGAGATATACATTTGTGATAAAGCATAAGAGTGGAGTCACTAACCGAGTTGATGATGCATTGAGTAGAAGAAGATCTTTGATGACTGAGATGAAAATTGAATTTCTAGGCTTTGATGACATGAGAGATTCTTATGAATTTGATCCTGATTTTTCTGAGCCATGGAGAATGTGCAGAGCACCTATTGAAGACCAACTGAATACTAAATGGGATGAATATTTTATGCAAGGAGGTATTTTTTTTAAAGGTATTTAGTTGTGTATACTGAGAGGACCAATGAGAACTAATTTGATAAAGGAGAAACATAGTAGTGGTTTGGCTGGACATTTTGGTGTTGATAAGACATTGAATTTTCTTAAGGAGAAATAATTTTGGCCACAGTTGTACAAAGATGTTCAAAAATTTGTGAAAAGTTGTGGAGTTTGTCACATTGCAAAAGGAGTAAGTCAGAATACTAGATTATATACATTGATTTTTGTACCTGAGAAACCTTGGATTGACATCAGTATGGATTTTGTTCTTGGCTCACCAAAGACAGTAAGAGGTAATGATTCTATATTTGTTGTTGTGGATAGATTTTCTAAAATGGCACATTTTATACCTTGTAGAAAGACATCAGATGTAGTACATGTAGCAGATCTTTTCTTTAACAAAATTTTCAAATTTCATGGATTACCAAAAAGTATTATCTTTGACCAAGATAGTAAATTTGTTGGATACTTTTGGGAGACTCTTTAGAGAAAGTTTGGCACCGAGTTGAAATATAGTTCTACATTTCACCCACAAACCGATGGATAGACAAAAGTTGTGAATAGAAATTTGGGAAATCTTTTGAAATGTTTAGTTGGAGACACACCAAGTAATTGGGATTCTGTGTTGGCACAAGAAAATTTTGCATACAATAATGCAATGAATAGGTGTAATATTCCCGCCAGGGAACCCATAAGGAATTAGGTCTTTGACCTAAAATTACAACTAATTTTTTTTCTTAACATTATAACATATAATCATTAATATTGATAAGTACATTTCTTAAGATTCCCTTAATTAAATCATTTACCATTATCAAGAATTGTATTTATTTACTTAATCAAATGAATTATATTCCCTTTTCAACTTCAATTACATCGAGACATTGCTTTCATTCTACATCAAAACCAACTGCCTTAATAAATTAATTGAATTCATCTTCTTTACCAAACTAACATATCATTTACTTTTAGAAATGAATTAGAAGCACTTCATTTATCTAATACATTAAATATATTTATCCTTTCCTCTTTCATTTTTTCTCTCCTTAACCTTATACATGCACTATCATCACATAAAATTTCTATTAAAAGCCCTTACTTTCTATTTACACTTTAAAATTATAATAGAAAGAGTGTAAAGTACTTAACCATCTATTTCTAACCAACATAAACCATTCACTGAATCTTTGTTGCCACAAGTCTAACTTCCACAAACTATCATCTATAACCTTGTATAAATCTAGTTAGGAATTGAGATTCAAACCTTGTTTAAATAACCTCACATCACACACATTGAACTTAGACATTTAAGAGAACTAGGAAAGAATTACATCTTAATACTACTTTCAATAACATACATATTTCCTTTCCCTTATTATTTTCACCTGGAGATACCCTTGAACCCTTAGCATATCTTTTCACTATTCCACATATCGAAATGAGTATTCCTTAAGAAGTTTACAACTATAAGTGCTTTGCAAAAGCTTACATAGAATCATTACTTTCAATTTCATTTAAAACTCAAGAGAGATAGGGTATGAATTACTTAAATATAATCCATAACAAATTAACTAATATTCAATCCCCTTTTTCAATTCCTAATTCTACCCTTCCCATATACATATCTTTTTTTTTTCATTTACAAACACAATAAGAATTACAGTTACTGCACATGGCCCGAAGGCATAGAGAAAGATAATTACATCAAGTTTCCCAAGGGCTTATAATACATCTTTACATCTTGATTTTAAAAGATAGAGATACATGATACAAGAACATAATCTTCACCACTGAACAACTCAGAATCCAAGCCATGACATGAACCACAAACATTACCTCAAAATATTTTTTCCACCCAACCATGTGAAACTGGTGAAGTTCCACCCCCCATGCTAGGAGATAGAACCAAGGTACTCTCAAGACCTTACAGAAATCTAAGTCTTGAAACACCAATAAACCAAAGCTCAAAAGAACAAGAATAAATCACATAAAATATCATCACACTATAACACTGAGGTTAAGGTTCTAGGAGACCGCCTAAGTGAGTCTCATCACACAACCTATATATTAGGATCCTTCCTAGCAACCATGTAACCCTGGTCCCCTCTTTATGAATAGGGATCCATCCTGGTAGTTAACCCTGGTCCCAATACTCCAATCAGGTATGTGTGGCCTTTATTATATTTTCTTTCATTATCTTTTGAATCCCCCCTTCCTAGGTTAATTTTTAAGGTTATCACATTTTACAAACCCACCCAAAGGATCATCTGGAAACCACTTTAGGGTTCCAACACCTATGGTGAGCCACTCACCTAGGGTTCCTAGTCCCTTACCCCATCAAAAGACAAAGATACAAAATAACATTTCCAAGTCCCAATTCATAGGTTTAGGAAACTCCCCTGCGCACTCAGGCCCTCAGAGTGAGTCCTAACCTTAGCCATATACATAAAAAGAACCATTGGAAGGATCTATATCACAAGACATCTCAAATAAAATCATAAAAATTTCCACAGCTTATTTATAGGTCTAGTAAACCTTTCCGTGCGCACAAGCCTCCGAGATGAGTCCTAGCCTCATAAACTAAGATCAAGTATATGCTAAGTGCAAAACATCATAAGTAAACCATATAACCTCAAAAAAAAAAAGTAATGAACACACATAGGTGATACAAATTTTCCACATGAATTAACATAATATTATGATAAACTTAAAGAAATAAAATGAACATTAAGAGAGGTACAAAGATGCAGATAGAGACTAGGATCAAGGTTGGAAGATATAGACCAAACCCCAAGCGATACAGGTGCCCATCACTGAAATCCATGACTCCAAAGTTTCCAAAATAGGTCCAAATAGAACATAAAATTAATATAATTATAAACTAATAAACATTGATGGGGAAATGACTAATTCTAGAGACATATATATGACTATCATGAAAATACAGTCTCAGTGTGGTGAGCATAAATTTTTTTTTAACTGTTGGATTTTCCTAATTTTCACATATGTTGTACAAAACCTAATCATGCACATTCTCACCTGAGGGATTGTCAAAATAATATCAGGTTCAAAAGTTATGCTGACCGAAGTACGGGTATAGGAAAATAAACCAAAACACTTTGTCTGTTTCCAATTAACATATTTTTTTTCATTATCATCCTAATTACAAATAATTTCACAAAATAAAATTTTTAGACCATATCAAAAATATAAATATTTAAGAACACACACATATACACAGATAAATATGCCAATTTATAATAATCAATCATAGACTTCCATGAAAGATTTTACCATAAAAATTATACAAACATTTATAAAATTACTTCCCGAAAACATAATTGAAATACACAGACAATATAACATTTAAATTTCTTTTCTAATTCATAGTAAACATTCATATGCTAATACAATAAAATATCATTCATATACACAATCATACACATAGGAAGAATGGAGATTCATCCCAGTTTAGACCCTACCTAGGGTCCTGTGAAGAATTCCCTTCCCTTGGCTGGAGACTCTCTACAAATATTCAAGCCATGAGTAGATATCCTCCTAGAGAACTTCTCTAGCAATCCAACTCCAAGAAATCCACACAATCTTTTCTTCACAAAATCAAAGACTCTCAAACTCATAGAAACTTCAAATAAATTTTTGGAAAAATAATTGCAAACAACTCCCAAAAATATTCCATATTTTCTCACTTAAAGTTTAAGAATTCCTCACATAGAGATAGCAGCCCAAAATGATTTCCAGATCCAAAATCCTAAAATTTTCCAAAGTTTCAATTCCCCCTCCAAAATCCTCTCTGGGATTAATTTATCCCCCAACTATATGGTTGGAGGAGTTGCTTTACAGGAAGCAACTTCTCCAACTTCCATGGTTGGTTGAGGATTAATTAAAAATCTTCCCTAACACATAATAAAGATTTAATAAATTTAATTAAAATACTCTCAAAAGAAACCTATAACAAGAAAATCAAACAAATAACTCTCAAGGAAAACACATAGCACACACGGAAACCAACTAGCCTAACTTCTAGGAGGTCTCGAGTTCAACTCCCTCCTAGATAGCTAATTTTACTACAAAGAGCATTTCTTCTTTTTATTATTCTAATCAATAATATTATTTTCACTTTTTATTTAATACACTCCATTCAATATATTGTATTAATTCACTTTATTTAATTATTATAAATAACATACCATTTATGTGATCAACAAAACATACAAATATTATTATTTATATAAGCATGGGTATATGCGTGTGCACCAACATATACACATACCTATATAACATACAATCAATATAACATAGATATATAATAAATATATATACATATACTAACAAGGATAAATCTAACTCACATCATAAATCATAGAACAACATCAAATCATAAATCACAAGACCACATCACATAGTGCATTCAAATCCCCCAACTAGGGTAACCTCCTAAATAGAAATCTAAGTCCACGGGTAACCTTGAGAGTAATCTTGGTAATATCTCCACATAGAAATAGTTTGAGGATTTTGAAGGCTTGCTCAGACTTGTGTGGCTAGGTGGAGATGATGCCTTGTACCTGCATCCTACAACACCAACCGACATGCATACATACATACATATATCTATATATAAATAGACAATAGAAAACAAGGAGGGAGAGTGCGACATCATGTGGACCTCTTGTAGGAGTAACTATGACTACCTCCCCTCATCCTACACTCACATTAGATAGTGACATCAACAAAGTAAAATTAGATTAGTGTGGTTAGTACTAGAATAATCTCATTTCTATATTGTATAACAAGAATGCACCAAAACATATTCATGTAAATGTAAATCATCTATTAACTTTCAAAAACCCATTTAACCATCAGGCATGTACTCAAAATGTCCCATTATCAAATCAAGATAAACAAATCATATAACCCTAAATGTATTAATCATGTCTAATCCCAAGTAACATTATTAGAGAAGGTAACACATCTAACCCTTAAGTGATTATAATCAATTAGCTAAGGTAAACATAATATTAATAATGAGTATTTCACATAGAAGCATATAAGTCTATTAGGTGATCCTTTTAGCATTAAGGTCCTAAACTATCATTGACACACAAGAAGATGTATAGGAACATACCTATGCAATATTATTATTTTCCACATTAAAATATGAAGTTATGGTGAGTTGGAAGAGGTTTGGTTTAAGAAACCATCACAAATAGCTCATTCTAATTTCTAGTGAGCATAACTAGGACTTGATAGGGCTGGAGGGGCATTACAATAGGAGTACTGGAAAAACACCTTTTAAGATTGTAAATGGCATACAGTCGAGAGGTATATCAGATTTGAGAGACATTGTTGATGAAAGAAAGAGAAGTGTTGAAGAAGTAAAATTTTCTGAGTACATGAACACATTGCATGAAGATGTGAAATACAAGCTAGAAAAGAGTAATCATAAATACAAAGACAGAGCTGATAGATCAAGAAGACATAATAATTTTGATGTTGGTGATGAAGAGATGGTTCATTTGAAGGTTGATTTCCTATTGGAACATATGGGAAGTGGAAAATGAAGAAGTTTGGACCTTGCAAGATTTTGAGAAAATTTGACAATGGAAATGCATATGAGATTGAGTTACCTTATGACATGGATATATCACCTATATTGAACATTTCTAATTTGTATGAGTTCCATGAACTTGATGAAGACATGACAATACCAATGGATTATCCTAAGAAATAGAATGAAGAAGTTGAGCAGATTTTGGAGCAAAGAATTGGTAGAAGTACAAGAGGAAAATAGTATATGGAATATCTGGTAAAGTGGAAGAATAGACTGATCAAAGATAGTTCATGGATTTCACATTCTAAGTTGGATGCAACTTGGATCATACCTGCTTCATGATTCAAAGAATCATTTTTCAAGTAACCCTAGGTGTCTGATGCAGGAGCATCTTGGGTCCTTGGCAATCCTATGTCACCAAAAACATATTTGAGTTTGTCTATGTTTCTCGGTTCCTTCTTTGACTAAGTTAGTTTGATGTTGCTCATTTTCCTTTGTTCACCGGTGTTGGTCATTTATCTCTTTGGCACTCGGTGAATTTCTCTAGTGTTCGGTGATGCTTGTCTGGCGCTCAGTTTCCTTTCTTACCAAGTCATTTATTTTGTATTTCTTTTGAGGCTGACTTGTGCATTTAATTTGGGTCATAGATTTAATGTTGGTATCCATCATTGGGAAGCATGTGGACCTAGATTTGGTTGTTCCTTCCATTGATTATGGATCTAAAGGCCGACTTGGCTCAGTAGCCTCTTGTATAAATATAGTTGTTTGGTTAGAGTTTAGGAGGAATTTTTGATATGAGATAGAGATAGAAAATTAGAGATTATTGATAGATCCTCATATATTGGAGGACTTCTATACTTGATACTAATATCTAGCCTAAATCAAGAAGGCCTTATAGCCTGGCATGTATGAATCAATTTGAAGATAATATATGAAAGTATCTGTATTCTCTCTCTCAATGTTGTGTTGTTGCTTCCGCATCTTGTTCTGCAAGGTGGATCTGGTTAGGGTGTGCCTTTCACCCCTCTCCCCATCCTCCATTGGAATCATGAATACACCTTGCATACAAACATACCAAGCAGTGGAGAGGTCATTTTTTGTCCTATGTGAGTTACCCGCAGTGACCCTTTATCGTTCACATCCTTGGGTAATTTTGTGTTTCGCAATAGGAGTAAGAAATTACTCAAAATACATAGTTAGATCTAACCCCCCCTAAACTATCTGGGTATCAATGGTTAAGGTACACGTGGCCATCTAATCATGATGGAAGCACTTATAGTGGACACCAATTCAATCCAGAGTTTTCAGAGTAATTACATTTTCACTTAAACACAAAAAACAAATAAAAGATTATGCCCCCAATCAATTCTCTCTAAATCCTATAAAGGATATCATCAAGTGGCTTGAGAGAACATAATATGAAAAAATCTTAATGTGAATCAGTCAACATACAAGAAGATAAAAGCATATCACAGAGATTGTTTTGTTTATCATTGTAGATTGTCTGTGTTGTTTTCAGGTGCAAAACCCTTTTCTGGTAGGGAGACAGACAGACTTATTCAGATAAAGATTTGAAGAATACTGATTTGGATATGACTTGTCTAAATACTAATGACCATAGGATATGACACTGGTTTTCCCCCAAGTTGTAAGCATTGATTAGGTTCTAACTCTGTTTGTTTGGTACATAGACTGACTTTATTGAATTTTAAGATATATACAGACTAAAGCATGACAAAAGGATGGGAAATTACCAAGATTACTTTGATAGATAGAGCATTTTGATACAAGTGGTGCCTAATTGCTGGGTTTTCACCATCTTGGTAGAGATTCTATTTTTGCTACCAAGGTGCCTGTTTACCAGGTTTTCACTAAGGCAATTTTTCTTTTTGTCCCTTTTTTTTGTATTTTTCATCTTTTCAATTTTTTTTGTATTTTTCATTTTTTCAAATTTTTTTATATTTTTCCATATTTGATTTTTTTGTGTACCATCAAGGTGCCTATTTCTAGGTTTTCACCAAGATGGCCATTTTTTTTAGGACTTTTTCCAATTTTTAGTTTGTTTTTCAGTACATTTTCCACATGTTGGATGCCTAAGCATAGAATTTCTTTAGATGAAGAACATTGATTGGTTCCTGGAGTAGTTCTCCATCAGTCATTGAGAGTTGATAGGCTCCTAAGCCAAAAGCCATAGTGATAAAAAAGGGACCCAGTCAGTTGGGTTCAAGCTTCCCCTTGCATTCTCAATGGGATTGATTCTTAGTGTTCTCTCTCAAGACTAGATCACCAACTTGAAATTCTTTGTCTGACCTTCTTGTTGTAGCCTCTAGACATTATTTTTTGATAGACTCTGAGATGATCATACATATCTTGTATGCACTCATCTAGTAGTTCAAGTTCTTGTAACCTAGACACTCTGTAATCATCATCAGTTACTAGACCATGTATTCTAATTCTGAGTGATGGGATTTCAACCTCAATAGGTAGTACCGCTTCATACCCATATACTAAAGAGAAAGGAGTAGCCCCAATAGGTGTTTGGATACTCATTTTGTAAGCCCAGAGAGTTGGATTGATCATCAGATTCCAATCTCACCCTATTTTGTTGACTGTGTGGTGCAAGATTTTCAATAAGTTTTTATTGGATGCTTCAGCTTGTCCATTCCCTTGTGCATAGTAAATAGATGACCAATGTTGAGTGATCTTAAATTTGGACAATAAGGAATTGAGGTCCTTATTTTTGAATTGGCCTCCATTTTTAGTGATGATGGAGTGTGGGATACCATATCAAAAAATTATGTAGTTCAAAATAAACATGGAAATTTATTTTCCAGTGGCTTTTGTTGGTTCCCCTTCTCTTTCTACTTGCAAGTTTACACTATGATTGACAAACTAATGTCACTGACTCTATCACCACTCCAAAATCTGCAAGGAAAAGGGCCAATTAACAAGGATCAACAAAGATCCTCCTACACTTTGAACCTAGATTCTTAGGCGGGTGTACCCTTGATTCACTTCTTGAAAGGAATCACTAAATATTATACATTTATACCCTTTACTAATTGATTTTAAATATTTTATGATTTATATTTGTGATTGATGATGATAAACTTCTTCTAGAGAATGGATCAGTGCCTTAACCTAGGGCATAGAGTCACTCAATAACATATATCAACTAAAACCCTAACTCAAACACTCTTGAACTTAGAATAAGTTCTTTTCCTATTATCCCTCTCACTCCCAAAATTGATCATCAAATTCCTATCCAACCATGAACTCACTAAAACTACCTTAAAGACTTTAATCCTAACTTTGTTAGGAACTCAAAGATAATCCCACAATATACTTTATATACCATATGCTAACTCACTTTGTGACATTAACATATATGAACCCAATATCAAAACAAGAAGACAAACATAAATCTGAGATTTGAATTCAAGTGTATTCTCATTAAAATCTGCATGATTAATACATTGCCAAAATAACAAAATACTAGGAAACAAACCCTAAATCCAGGCTCTCTTTGTTCAATTGCTCAAAAGATCATCAACCACCCTCAAAAATTAAAAATAGCTACAATATATACCACTAGTCATCTTGGAATCTCAAAAATCAAGATGCAACAAGCTACGGATGACTAGGGCATAATTAGGGTTTTCACCCACCATACCAACTAGATTCAATCAAAATTTACTGCATGGGAGAAAAACCAAGCAACTTGGAGAGATCAGATCCAAGAATGATCTTCATTTATGATAGTTCTCAGAGCAATGTACCAAAGATCATGAATCTACCATGCTTATCAGTCTGATCATTCACCTGCAACATACCTTGAGAAACTGCCTCATCAACTCCTTACGGTATAGACCCTCTGCAATCAATCATCATACTCTCTGGTTGATACTGTGATAGTCAACAAGATCAAATCTACCAGATCCAGCCACTCCAACATTGAATACCATTCCTTAGTCACTAAGAAACCCTTAAAATATTCAAATCTAGAAGAAATGGCTATATGCATGGCGTGAGACAGCTCATCAACGGCCAGCATCAACGGCCAGCATTCAAATCTAGACTCACTTTATATTAGCACCATCAGATCATCTCACTTTTTATGGGCTCATAGCTTAACTCTATAGGAATCCTGGTTTACATTTTTCCCTTAGTCATGAGATCATCAGACATCTCCTCTAACCATGGTTACATCCAAATACTAAGCAACTACAGTCTTGTAATTTCATAGTTATCTTTTTAACCGCCACATTTTCTTGAGATCACGTGACTGAAGAAATTCTCAGTCGTGAGACAAAATCACTAATTGTATCATTATTGAGAGACTACGTGACTGCCAGGAAATAGACTGCAAGTAGGGTTGTGAGACGTCAAACCAAACCACCATGACCTAGCAACTAACCCCAACTCTCGGTCTCCCGATAAAAGGGAATATTAAGGCTTCATTGGGAGATCACCTAACTGAAAGGAAAATCACAGTCACAGAAAAGAAAGGAATATTCGATCTGGGTTACGCAACTTAGAGATTGAGCTCAAAAAAGCTTGGGCCCACCTAGTTCCACTTGTCACCATACCATTTTCCCCTTACTGCTCAATCACATCTGACATCCGCCAACTGTTTGACACATAACCTGACTCATCTTTCACCTTTGCCAAATTTGGAGAGCTAGCGACTACGTAGATTCGTTATCGCTGAATGGTTTGCTTAACTAAGGTAAGATCAGGAGACTACCTGACTGAAGGTAGACTAACTATCATTGAACCCTTGACTTTAATCTGGAGATCACGCAACAACACCTTTGTCTTAGTCACAAAACACATTTTCTTCTTTCCCCAATCTGGTGATGACAAGAAACTTTTAATATCTCCATCATTTGGTGACCCAGCGACTATATTATATCTTTGAGTCACAAAAACCTTATTAATTCTTTAAGAATGTTCAACAATCACCCGATCTGGAGATCTAGCGACTAACAAGGAGTCTCTTAATTACTGAACCCTTTTGACTTTTCAACCTTCTTCTTGAGATTTTGCGACCACCATCGATCTTCTTCTTCATTTCATCCTATGGTCCATATTGAGTCATGAGAGCTTTCATGATTTAACTATTTGATCTAGTGACCAAGAGGTAACTACATCACTGGATCGCTGAAGGTTTTCCACTTAACCATCAAGAACCAGAGACCCCGAGATCATACAGTCGCTAGATCGTTGGATGAGAACTTAACCATCGAGGTCAGACCATGAAGAAACCTTATTTTTAACCCAAGCAGTATCTAGAGACTTGGAAAAAATGAGATTCACTAAGTCTCACAATCCTTTTATTAACTAGGGTTAAGTCCTAAGAATATGTGAATGAGACAAATCTCCAAGTCTCTGAATACTTTCTTAACTTTGAGTTAGATTTGGAGATTAAATACTTCCTCAGTCGCTAGATCGTTGAATATCACTTATAAACTCTAAGCTCACTGACAACCTGCCACATCATACTCTTACAACCAATAAAAATTGGACACCTCAGCTCCATCTGACATCAGATCCATCCATAGCATCTTTATCATGTGGGCCTACCATCTCATGACTCAGAAACTAAAGAGAAGATATAAGTCAGTTGTGGAGTCGCTAAGTGTTAGATATTCGACTGCCAGGATCAAGAAACTACATGACAGAAGGAAAATTAAAATTGTGAGATAAACCATGACTTGATTGCTACATTATGCAACCAAGAGATGACCACGCCCCTAAGTCACTGAACCAAAGCACTAACCACTTGCATACTCAAAGATCCAGTGACTAACCATCGCATCTGGAGATCTGGCGACTAAGAGAAAAATCACTGAGTCTCTGAAGGATAGAGAATATTCCTATGGCTTAGAGAGTCTGCATGACTAAGGCATTTCAGGAGGTCGCCAGATAGAAAGGAATATACTATTATTATTGGGAGATTAAGTGACTAAAGGGAGAAATAAAAGTGCACATGCATTTAAAGATCACTTAAGTGGCCTGATAAAGTAACGAAGGAATAGAACCTGGCCAAAAGAATTTAGGCTTTCTACCTCCCAACGGCTAGAAATTTGAATTTTGAACCTAGGGTTTAAGGTTAGAGATAGAGAAAAATATGCAGAGACCAGGGAAAATTCATACAGGTGCTAACAGCTTGTGTCAATGGAATTTCTTCTGGACCCATTTTGTGAAGTAATTCATTGCTATAATGATATGGGTGTGACCATTTAATGAATGTGGATATATGGCTCCTATGAGATCAAATGCCCAATCTTGGAAAGACCATTGTGTTGTAAAGGGAATCAAACCACTTCCTTTCATGTGAATCAAGTTACCATGGACCTGGAATTTTTGACAATTCTTAGCATATTGCATGACCTCTTTCTCCATATTTGGCCAATGTTACCCTTCCCTAATGAGTTTTTGATCTATTGTTAGACCATTGGAATGTGATCCACAAATACCTTCATGGACTTCCTCTAATGCACATTGTGACTCTTCACATTCTAAACATCTAAGAAGTGTACCATCCAGACTTTTTTTATATAGATCATTACCAATGATGACATATCATGATGCATTTTGTATAAGGTAGCATTTTTCATGGCAGTTAAAGGTATCGGGAATGATTTGATATCAAAGGTAGGAATAGATATTCTTCTAGCAGGAGGAATCATGACCAATAATGGTGTAGATCGTGTAGGTTTTTGGGCAATCATAGGTATGGAATGATGGTGCTTCCACTAGGAACTTGTAGCGTAGCTCATGTTCGTGTTACTATAGAAGAGATGATAGCATTTCTATGGCATCGGCTACCTTGTTCTCCATTCTTGGTATATGTTTGAACATGATACAAATGAATTATTTCTTGAGATCATCTACCATTCATTTGTATGGAATCAACTTCTCATCCTTTGTCTAATACACATCATTGACTTGGTGAATAACCAGTTGAGAGTCTCCATGAATGTGTAACTCTGTCACTCTCCATTCTAGTGCCAATTTCATTCCATTTAATAGATCTTCATATTCTGATATATTTTTGGTGAAAGGAAATTTGATTCTAAATGATTTTGTAATGGAGTAACCTTGAGGAGTGATGAATATTAGACCAACTCCAAATCCATTTTCTATGTAGGACCCATCAAAGAATAACTACCATGTTCTGTAAGATAGGTGCATGATAGAAGAATTAGATAATTCCACTTGAATTGGTTGATCATCAAACATTGGAGCTTTAGCTAGTTGATCTATGATCACTTTTCCTCTAATGTCTTTTAGTTCAACATACTCAATGTCAAATTCATTCAGTAGCATAACCCATTTTGCTAACCTACCTATGAGGGCAGCTTTTCTTAACAAGTATTTTAGTGGATCTATCTTAGCTACAAGTTGTATGGTGTGAGCCAACATGTAATTCCTTAGTTTCTATGATGCAAATATGATAGCTAGGCATGCCTTGTCTATCATAGATTAATTATTTTCATAAGCCACCAAGGTTCTGTTGATATAATATATAGTTATTTCTTGTTTATTCTCATCATGTTGTGCCAATAATGCCCCCAGTGATGTATCTCTTGTGGAGACATACAATATTAATATCTTTCCTTGAATAGGAGGCATGAGAATTGGTGGATTTGCCAAATATTGTGTGATATGATTGAAATTGTTTTCACATTCCTCACTCCATTTGTAGGTCACACCTTTATGTAATGTTTTCATGAAATTTTGTGATATATCAGCTAACTGAGAGATGAAGCATCTGATGGATTGTATCCTTCCTTGCAAAGTACACATTTGAGTGATGTTTTTAGGATGTTGCATCTCTATGATTTCCTTAACTTTTTTTGGATATACTTTGATACCTTTCTTTGAAACAATGTACCTTAGAATCTTTCCTGAAGTGACACCAAAGGTACATTTCTTGGGCTTTAGCCAGAGACTAAATTTTTCCATTCTATCTAGTATTGTACCCAAGTCACCTAGGTGTTCATATATTTTCATTGATTTAGTTAGTGTGTCATCCACATATTCTTTCATGTTTTTATGCATCATATCATGAAAGATAGATGTCATGGCTCTTTGATAAGTAGCACCAGTATTTTTAAGACCAAATGGCATTACGTTCTAACAAAAAGTACCCCATGCTCAAGTGAAAGTTGTCTTCTCTTGATCTTCTAGAGCTATCTTGATTTTATTGTATCCAGAGAAACAATCCATTAAAGAGTACATTTCAAATCCCTTAGTCATATCCACTATCATATTGATGTTTGGTAGTGGAAAATAATCCTTAGGGAATGCTTTATTTAAATCTCTGAAATTTGTGCATACTCTAATAGATTTATCTAGTTTTGATACTGGAACTATGTTTGAGATCCATTTTTCATAGTCTATTAATTAGATAACTCCTTCTTTGTGTAATTTTTCTAGCCCAACTTTGACAAGGAGTGCAACATGAGGATGCATTTTATGCAATTTTTTCTTGATTAGTTTAACTCTTGGAGCTATAGAAAGATGATGCATAATGACATGAGGATCCAGTCCTAGCATATCTAAATATTTCCATGAAAAGTTGATCTTTCTCTCTATTAATAATTTTGTGAATGCATGTTTTTCTTCTTCTGACAAAGATTGTGCTACATGAATTAATGGAGGTTCCTCTATTGTACCCAGATTAATAGGCTGAGTTGGGTCTATCAAAACTAGAGATCTGTCATGTAAATAACTTGGAAGGACATCAAATATATCATCCTTAGGTGCCTCAGAGAGGTTTTCACCTTCGGATACATCTTTTATTTTAACTATTTTTGGTTATGAGACTCCCACATAATGGTTTTCAACCTCAAAACTCTTTTAATTTTTTATTTTATTCTTTTGACTAAGGTATTTGATACCTAACTCCATCATGCCTATGCTAGGTTCATTAATGGAAGTCTTAATGGGTTCTATCATGTTTAGGTAGCATACGAGAGCATAGTCAGTTTGGAAAGTATGGATGTCTTGGCTGGGATATGTGGATATTTTGTCAATAAGCTCAAGATTTTTGATAGTAAGGGGAGGAAAGGATTGTCTTACGGTGTTTACACATATGGTGTTTTCATCATTGGTCTTGATCTAACTCTCAAATTTTAAGGTGATATGACTACTCAAGATATTTAGTCCATTAAGTGTCCCAATGTCATCGTTGGATCCTGCATTAGTAATAAGTCATTCAATTTTGTGAACTTTGTCACATAGCTCTAGAATCATGTTGGTTGTGGGTGTGTATTGGTGAATAACATCCACATCTTTATCTATTATAAGCTCATCTTCTTCTGGAACAATTCCCCATTCACAGTCATTAGATTCCTTGTCAGGATCTATGGGAAAGTCCAGAACATGTGTGAAATCAAGGTGAATCCCCCAAGAAGGGTTACCCTCAGATTCTGAAAGAAATTCATACTCATGAGAATTTGTCTCAAAATCCCTAGAGTGTCCCAAATATTCAATTATGGTGAGGGATCTTTCTTGTTCTTCTGGACCAGTCTGTTCTATAGTAAGTTCTTATGTGTCTACTACATTGACTTGTTCTTTAGGTTTATTTTCCTCATTAAGAAGGTCAAGGATGTGATGAGGTATGCGTTCATAAGGAAAAACATCTATTGTGTCATAATCATCACTTCCTGAATGATTTTCTTCTATTTCTTGAGCATCTATTTCTAGTTTGATCTATTCTATGACATGAGTAGAGTTTCCACTAAGATGGAAAGGTTTCTTCTGATAAACTATGTCAGTTGTATCTTTTTTTTTTCTTCCACAGTGTTCAATGGGTTTGATGATTCCTTTGCCTCTTGTTCCTAGAGGCCCTTTTCCAGTATATCCCATTTTAGAAATCAGCTTTTATCCTGGTCCATAAGATTTTGAAGGGACCTTGAGTGATTTAGAGTCACACTTTTGGATTGTTTGCAATTGAGATTCATCTTTGTATATTCAGGCTAGTACATCTTCTTCCTCATCAGATTCTTGTTTTGACACTTGTTCTATTATGAAACTCCTATTAAAGATAGTATGTGATTCTTTAATTGTAGGTTTCATTTTCTATGAGGGTTCTCCATAAGGCTTATGTGAAATTGGGAAAGACGTAAGAGATGAGACCGATTCCATTTTATATTCTCCCATGCCTATATCTTTGATCCTGATTTATTTTTCTATGTCTTCCATTTTAGATGTAGATGCTATGTCAACTTGTTTGGTAGAAGACTCTCTATTGTGTGGGACAAGTTTGTCTGCACTTTCCTTCAAAGCATTGCAAGATGCTAACATGTATGTTGGTATGGTGACCTCTACTCCATCATAGGTAAATTTGACACATTGGTGTTAGATTGATGGAATAGCTTGTATTTCATGAATCTAGGGCCTTCCTAAAAGGATGTTATAGGCTAGTGGGAGATCCAGTACTTGATAAGTGATATCTCTTATGGAAGGTCTCATTCTGATAGGTAACACAATGATGTCATTTGAGGATCTTTCTTGCTCATCATATGCTTTGATGGTTATTTTATTTTTAGGATCAATGGCATCTTCTGACAATCCCAGTTGTGTAACCAATTTATAAGAACAAATATTTAGGCCAGCCCCTCCATCTATGAAAATGTGCTTGACATGATGGTTTTAAATTAGGACTTCAATATGCAAGGCCTAGTTATACGAATGACTCAATGAGTTGTCATCTTCCTCTAAAAAGAAAATGTATTGAGGAGAATTAAAATGACCCACCATGGTTTTAAATCAATCAAGATCAAGATTTTCTGGAACATTGGAATTGAGCAAAGCTTTGTCTAGGACAGCTCAATGAGCAGGAGAGATTTGAAGCAACTCAAATATAGATATCTTCACATTTTTGTGTTGGAGTTACTAGATGATGGTGTATGATGTTGTTTTAGACTCTTTAGAATTGGAAGATTTAGGTGCAGTCCTTTGTTTAGATGTGGATGCAAGATTGAATGGTACCTTCAAGGCATTTTATGAAACTGAGTTTGATCATGGAAAGAGTTACCTAAGCTTGAGATTGAGTGACTACATTAGCCGATCTATTATCTCTATTATTCTTTATAGTAGTAATGACATTAAATTGTTGATATGCACATGGCTAAACCATGTTGATGACATCATTGTTGCTAGAGTAAGTGTAATTGACATTAGCACCTATATTTGGCTTAGAAGATGACTCTCCTTGAGCATGTTTCAAAAAAGGTTCTGTGAATATTGAATGATCATTGTTGGATTTATTGTTGTCAATTAAAATTTCTCTAGCATCAATTTTGTCTTAAATAAGATGTTTCAGATGCACGCAGTTATTGGTTTTATGACCCTTGCTCTAGTAGAAATCACAGAAATCGGTCTCTTTCCACCATCTAGGTTTGACTTTTGGGTCATATAGTTTAATCTTAGGTAATGTGATGATGTTATTTTCCAATAAGGTTTTCATGGAAGATTGCAAGGACTCACCCAAAGGAGTGAACTCACATTTTGGTTTTGTAACCCATGACTTGTACTCATTTAGCTCTTTAGAAAGCTCAATTGTCTATTTCTCTAAGGCTTTTATAGCTTGAGTGCCAATAGTGAGGTTAAATGCTGGTACCTTGGGTGGAGCACTGATGTGGTCAACAACACCATCTATGACAACATTTTTATTCTTGTTCCATAATTTGTCTTTGTCTTTTTTTTTAGAACTGGAACCTAGATCATACTTATTCTCTTTATGAAGCGAGATATCCCCTTTATGAACAAGTATGTCCTCTATTTTAATGGCACTATCCACCATTTTATCAAATGAAGTATGATTTTGCATCTGGAGATGGTAGTTGATTTCCAGAACTAGATTGTTGTTGAAGATTTATAGTTTCTCATTTTCTGGAATTTTTTGGGCATAAAGCAAAAAATTGTTCTTCCAACATTTTATGAAAGTCAGGTTTGGTTCTCTTGTTCTCTGCTTTAGGTTACCGATGTCAATCATGGTGACTGGATGTTGGATATTTTAGGAGTATTATTGATAGAACATTTTGATTAACTCCTCAAAATTTTTGATCATTGGAGGTATTTTAGAGAACCAGTTGATGGCTTCCCCTCCCAAAGATCATGGGAAGAGATGCATTAAGTACGTTGGTTCATGCATGAACTCCATGGATAGAGTGTAGAAATCCTTGACATGATCTTGAGGATCTAAATTTATGTGTCAAATTTGTCATACTTGTTTATGTCTAAATATGGACCTCGAATCTAGCCATAGACCTCAACATGGTCATTGCTCAATGAATGAACTATGATAATGAATATGAATTATTCATTTCACAATCTCGATTGAATTGACATGTCACCTCCTATTTAGATGGGGTGTGAATTTACTCTCAGAACGAGAGCCCAACAACCATAGACCAAACTAAAATGGAGGATTTGAAAGCATAATAAAATGATTGCAAAATTGAAATTAAACTAAGAATGGTAGTGAAATTAAACTAAGAATGAGAATGTAGATTTTAATCTAAGAAGCTTGAAAGAAAGAGCATTTAATCTAATAAAAATCAAAGAAACTAAATTAAACATGAATGCATCATTATTCTAAAAGATGAATGCTATTCTAATTATGCAAAATGATTATAGCTTTGAATCACAAAATGAGCCAATATTTCGATAGTGATTTGATACTCTCAAAAATTGCCTCCCCAAATGAGGAAAGAGAGGTTCATAATATAGAAGAGTCTGGGTGGAGAGTGAAGAGTTTCTTGCAAAGAAACGGTCGTCTCTTCATCTCCTTGGTGGGAGGTGAAACAATTTGGAGGAATTATTTAATTAAGTAAATGAATTATTGCCACATGGGTGGCTTTTCAAATTATTTGAATTATTAAATTCAAGTGGGGATAATCCATTTAAATAACCAAATAATATTTAATTCCTTTGATGTGTATTAGATAAAAGGGATAAAATTAATTTAATTAAAGCACTAGGACTTTAGAGTTAAATTAATTAATCATAGGGATTATTTAGCCAAAAAAAGTCAATATTTAGGAATTAAATATAGTACTTGATTAATGCAAATTTAGGATATTTTGCATTTGACACCAAGTCAAATAAATTCAATTAGGAGACCGAATTTCCTAGTACAATAGGACTTTGATTATGTAGAAATTTGAAGAAATGCACCAAAATTGATTAGAAATTGAAAGGTGCCAATTTTGGGGTATTACATTTTGCCCCTCTTTGAATTGATGTGCAAGAAGCACATTGATTCAAAGAATAGTCTGATGTGATAATTGATGAGGTTTCATGATTATCTCTAGAACAGAGCTTAGCCCTCAGAAGTCTAGGTTAGATTGCCAAGACACAGATCAGATCAAGTTGCAGAACTATCTCCAGAATGAAGCTTGATTCTCCAAAGCCTAAGTTAGATTGTGAAGGCATCAGTTGGATTATCACTTTGAAGGAAGACTGTCCCTAGAATGAGGCCCAATCTTTAGGATTCAGGGTTAGATTGCCCCAATACCTATTGATAAAATGATAACTGATGCAGATTTAGGACTATCTCCATAACAAAGCTTAGTCCTCTAAGATCTGGGTTAGGTTGCCTAGATAATGGTCAAAAAGAGATTTCGAGACCCATCTCTAGAATGAAGCTTGAATTTCAAGGATTAGGGTTAGATTGCCCCAATATGTAATGATATTTCAAGAACCATCTCTAGAATGAAGCTTGATCCTTGAGGATCCGAGTTAGATTACTTAGATACCTAATAGATAGATGACAAGATACAAGGCCCAAAGATACCCCTAGTGGTGAGATGCCCCGAGTGATGGGGAATTTTGATTCAAATCAGACTGATTTGAGAATTGATTCAACAAGATTCAATGATGTAATCATCTTTCCCCCTCAGGAGTGAAATTGAAAGATGACATGTCATAAATATGATTAACAGCAAAAGGTTGCAGATAGAGATACAATTAGAGATCCAGAGGAACTTAGAATAGATTATGGAAGGATCAGAAGTGATTTGAAATGATCTGGAGGTCTTGTTGACCAAGTTTGACCATGGTTGACTAGAGTTGACTTTTGATGAAAACATTGAAGATCTCAAGAAAATGATGATGAGATAAGATTCTACCAAGAAAATGACACCAGAAGGTCGACTGCACAAGCGTCCGATCATGATGTTCCCAAAAAATTTAAAACATGATTTTGAGTTGTCTAGAGATGTCAAATTTTGATTTTGATTCTGAAAATGGATTCAGAATGGTTGATTTAGCCAAGGGTGCAGTTTTTGCACAAAATGGAACACTTTTGAAAATTAGGTCAAAAGCTTTATAAGGCTCGGAGGGGTCATTTTCAATTCATTATTCACTTGTCTTTAGCAAATTTGAGAGCTTTGAGTGAGATGGAGAATGTGCCAGTATGATCACATCGATTTGAGTGCTCCTGATGACACAACTGGCCACTCGAGTATGACGCACCTGAGAGTAGTCAAAAACCCAACTTATATTATGACTTTTTACCACTTTCTAGAGTAGATTTTCTTGATTTAGGTCAATTTAGGGCATGTTTAGGGAGTTTCACGTCAAATCTCATGTGAGGAAATGGTTTCCTCACGTGGGTCTAGGTCACCTTTCGTGCAAGGAAATAGTTTCCTCGCGTGGGGTAGGGTTTTGTCACACAGGCCACCTTTGTGAGCTCACACAAGGTGAAAGGTGATGCCACACGGATTTCATCCTTAGTGATGAACTCTCACATGAACAGAGATACTAGCTCATGTGATAGAAAAATCTTGCATGGAAGAACAGTTTCCTCGTGTGAGAATCTACTACAAAATTTGAGAGTCCTTGTCCAATTTTTCATAAAATTAGCCAATCAGAGCATCTAGGAGTCATGTTTAGGATAGGTACATAGTTCCAGTTGCTATTATT
Source organism: Chamaecyparis obtusa (assembly GCA_027943335.1). Lineage (NCBI taxonomy): Eukaryota > Viridiplantae > Streptophyta > Pinopsida > Cupressales > Cupressaceae > Chamaecyparis > Chamaecyparis obtusa. The sequence goes on along the minus strand of BSBK01008435.1, from coordinate 106,016 downwards.
GCTTTGAAATAGTTCTAGTTGCTATTATTGCTTTGAAAAATCATCATGATCAAGATATTGATCAATTGTTATCACTTGCATTGTAGGTTGACTTCTCAAATATTACATTTTGGTCTCACCACCCGATCATTGGTGAGCTAGTGTGGTGCTTACATGATGCAGAGGGCTCACAAATAGATGGATTGGGACTATCTTATTTATGTGATATACCTGACATCTGGGTAAATCACAAACTACTAGGTGCACTAGTTGAGTGTTTCCACTCAAAGATGAACACCTTCCACTTGCCACTAGGGGAGATGATAGTCACCCTAGAGAACATCTACAAGATTCTTAGGATACCCTTCCATGGCACTCACATGGAGTATGATGTTTAGCTAAGAGTAGGCACACTAGTGATAAGAGCTATATTCCAAGATGAACTAGTGATGGGTCAGGCCATCTCATGGGAGGATCTAATTAGTCGATATAGTGTAGGGCACAGGTTAGTGGTCATGTTAGCATCATTCTTAAGTTGTTACCTGATGCTAGACAGAGGACAACATGGACTGGAGTGCAGTTGGGGATGCACATTGCAAAGGATGTTAGAGTAGCCTCCAGTGAGATTTATATGGGGCAAGTGCATGCTCACATGGATGTACCATGAGATGTATGAGATTGTGTATCAAGGTTCTTAGACTATGGCTGTAGGAGTCTTTGTTGTATAGATCTAGACTTGGGAGCATCTCCCCATATGTAGACTAATTTTTCATGATACTAGATAGCCATTGGATCCTTATATCTATAGGTACATAGGTCCTATGATTCAACCAGTGCTAGGTAAGATGAATCAGTGGTGAGGGCAATTGGATGATATGGTTGCAATGATTTGGCAGCCATGGGCAGCGATAGAGGTATGAGATGATTCCTAGCATGAGCTGCCACATATGTTCTTTTCACATCCTTTGATTAGGCATACTATTTCTATCATTGAGCACTTTCCTCTTACACAGGTCTTACAATAGTTTGGGAGGCCACAGGATGTCTCCAAGGAGTATTGTACATATGCTCGATTCATCGATGAGGCAAAGAAGGGCTAGAAGTTGAGGTTGGACTAGGTTAGATGCATGATCAAGGTAGAAGTAGCTATAGGTCAATGGGATTACCTAGCAACTATCACAAATGCAGGGATGACATTGGCATATAGATATTGGCACACCCTTATCCTAGATTCATAGATCCCATTGGCATGGGCCAATAGGTACAGTAGGTAGTTCAACAGTAGCCTTCACAGTAGTAGGTATCATAGCAATAGCAAGTACCACAATAGTAGGTACCATAGTAGCAGCCTGGATAGCAGTAGAGGGTGCTAAGGCTGACGACTGGGTAGACTCCCATTCCTCCTAGGCAGATGGGTTTAGATATAGGTGCACGTAGTAGCGAGGCCCAAGATAGGTCCACTAGGAAGACGACTGATGACATATCTCAGTAGTCACCTCCTAACAAGGAGGCACAGATCGGTGATATAGATATGAGGGATCAGGCTGCACAAGATCCACCTATGGGAGGTCAGGTCACATAGTTACAGGAGGCTCTATGAAAGAGCCAAGAGAGGATTGGATAGGTGTAGAGAGAGAGATATGACTTTCATACCCAGGTCATCATGCAGGAGACCCAGGTGGTAGAGAGAGATTGAGAGGTCAGAGGGCTACAAGAGGTTTTGGCTAGGGCTCATCTAGAGGCTAGATATGAGGCTGTACAGGCATCATATTATTATGTAGCATATGTTAGGGTAGTAATAAATTTAGCGGAGTAGGTTCTGCCATTTGCAAAATATGTCAGGGAATGGTAAGTTCCACAAGGATCTCCACCACAGGGACCTCCTCCACAGGGTCCTCCTCCATAGGGTGATATGCCACCTCCTCTGTAGGGTTAGGGTCATGATGTATATTGTAGCCCATTTTTTATGGACTGTGCTCAAGTAGCACCATTTTTTTATTGTACACTAACATTCAATTGATCGATATATATATGAGCTTGACTTTTGGCATCATTGTACTTGTGTATATATTGCTTTAAATTTTTTTATGCATTATGAGATGTTTCCTATATGATTAGATGAGTAGATATGAGATGCACATGATTCCTTTATGAATATGTAAATGTTTTGTTCTATATGTATTCAATGTGAGATGCAATGATAGATGGTACGTGAATAAATGCAATGAATGATTTGATTTATGCTTATAATGTATGCACATGTATATGAATATGTAGATGTAGAATGTATGCATATGAGTTTATGGATGCAAATGGAAATGCAATGGATATGGTACTAATCATCGAATGCAAGATGTCGCAATACATGATGGGTACTAACTAAAAGAATGATTGAAGATCAAGAATGAGGATCATACACTTGTGCAGCCAAGATGAACCTAGGACTAAAGTTTAGAACCCTCAAAAAATAAATCTAGAAGAGGAAAATTGAGTGAGCACCAAACCACTATCACTATACAAGCCTAGAATTAAAATGCAAGCCTAAGCTAGATGCAATCCTAGGACTTGGTTGTTGGACCAATTAGATAATTATCATCATAGAGTTTTTAGTAATGGATGCTCATAGGATTCCATAAAACCCTCACTGACATTGCAATCATGAGAATATGAATATGACATTAGTCTTAGATTTGTCAGAATGAGGTGTAAGCATTAAGGCACATGAAGCCAAAATGACTTGAACACCTATTCCTTTTGATTTAGCAAGTTAATCATAAGCATCAAAGCACAGTTGCTAGAATGACCTGAATGTTGCTTGCGTACAAACATGCTAGACACACAAGAGTTCCTCCTTTTTCTAAGTGAATGATAATCATATCAAAGGTGCTCATAGTGACCCTTACGTTCACTTCGTAGGACAAGCATTTGTAATTTCACTTGTAGCAAAAAGAAGTTACTCAAAAAGATAAGGAAAAGAACCAACCTCACCAAAGTTTCCATATAAAAGGATTCAAGGTACACATGGCCATCCAACACATGATGAAGGCTCTCATAGTGGACATCCCTCTTATATAGATTCATTGGATCATTGGAACTAAACCAGCAAATAGAAAGCAAAGAAAAGATCATGCCCCTAGTCTTAGCTTCTCTCAGTCAGGAAACACATCTTAGAGTTTCTCAAGGAGGAATGATAAAGTGAAAAGATGAACACACAAAATAAAAGTGCAGCATGCTTCAGTGAGTTAAAAATCTAGTTTTTAGTTTCAGTTTCAGTTTGAGTGGATTGATGTCAGATCAAAAGAACATAGCGCAAGAAGTCTCAACAGGATGGCAAGAGTAGGCAAACATAGTGAGAACCACTGGTGACTGACATGAGAGACAATCTCAAGGGTAAATTGAAGTGTGAATGAAGTATTGGCAAGCAGACACAATGAGAACCACTAGTGATTGATACAGGAGATCCTCATGGAGAGAGATCTGAGAGTGAATGACACATCAGCAGGTAGACACAGTGAGAACCACTAGTGACTGATGTACGAGGGATCCTCAAGAAGAAAGATCTAAGTGGTAGCTAGGTATCAGTAGGTAGAGGCAGTGAGAACCATTGGTGACTGATACATGAGAGATCCTCAAGGAGAGAAATCTCAATAATAGCTAGGCATCAGATGGTGAGAACCACTAGTGGCTGATGCGAGGAAAATCCTATGAAAATGATAGAACAATGCCCCCTAAACTAGGAAGGTGCCCCCAAGTGTGACCAATTTCAATCCATGTAGAGTCAAGCATAATCTTGAAGATAACTGAGAGCAAATGCATGAGCTAGCAAACTAAGGTAGGAAACAAACTAAAGCAGGAAACAAACTAAAGCAGGAAAGGTGGGAAAGCAAACTGCACAAGGCTAAGTGGTGCTTCAATAGGTATAGCATTGGGGAATAAGAGGCACATGTTTACCAGGTTTTCACCATCTTGGCAAAGATTCTATTTTTACTACCATGATGCCTGTTTGCCAGGTTTTCATCAATGGCACATTTTTTCCTTTTCAATTTTTTTGTACTTTTCTCTTTTTTGATTTTTTTTGTATTTTTTGAATTTTTCATTTTTTTTTAGTATTATCAAGGTGCCTATTTATCAATTTTTCACTAAGATAATAGATATATCAAAGTTCTTGTTTACTAGGTTTTCACTAAGATGATTATTTTTTCAAGACATTTTGTAATTTTTAGGATTTTTTTAGAATAGAGTATGTACAAGAGCACACAGAAAATGTCTCAGCTGTAGAATCGCTTTAGGTGTAGAGCGTTGATTGGCTCTTTGAGTTTTTCTCCTTCAGTAGTAGAGATTTGGTAAGTACTAGACCCAAATGCTATAGTGATAATGTATGGAGCGAGCCAATTTGGTTCAAAATTTCCCTTCTAGATCTGTTGTTGTTGATTCTTGGGGTTTTCTCTCAGGATGAGATCACCCACTTGGAATTTCCTTGGTCTGACCTTCTTATTGTAGCTTTTAGACATTCTTTTCTTTTATGCCTAAAGATGATCAAATGCCAATTCCGACCTTCATCCAGTAACTCTAGCTCTTGTAGTCGAGATATTCTAATGTCTTCATCAGTAATGAGGCCTTGTAGAGAGACTCGCAATGTAGGAATCTTGACCTCAATAGGAAACATGACATCCACTCTATAAAATAAGGAAAAGGGTGTGTCCCCTGTTGGTGTTTGAATGCTTATTCTATAGGCCCATAAAGCTAGATTAATCTGGAGGTGCCAATCTCTACCAAATTTGTGAATTGTTCTGTGCAAGATCTTGAGGATTGTCTTGTTGAAAGCTTTTGCCTATCCATTACCCTGGGGATAATAGATCAAGGACCAATGCTGAATGATTTTGAACTTAGTACATAACTCCTTTAGATCCTTGTTCTTGAATTGCCCCCATTTTCAGTGATTATTGAGGAGGGTAAACCATATCTATAGATGATGTAATTCAGTATAAACCTGGCAGCAGACTTGCCATCAGCTATAGTCAGAGGCACTGCCTCAACCCATTTGGTAAAATAATATGTGGCAGTGATAATGAACTTGTGTCCTCTAGAGGAAGATGGATGAATCTAACCCACCAAATCAAAGGCCCATTACTGAAATAGCCAGAAAATGATGAAGAGAATGATCTCCTTAGCAGGAGCGTGAATCAAATTTCTATGGAGTTGACACTGCTTGCAAGATTTGGCATATTATGTAGCTTCTTTTCCCATATCCATCCAGTAGTAACCAGCTCTAATAAGTTTATGAGCCAATTTCAGGCTGCTCCAATGAAAACTATAGATGCCTTCATGCACCTTAGCTAACGCACATTTGAACTCGTCGAGTTCTAGACACCTAAGGAGGGTACCGTCTAGACCTTGCCTATACAAGTCATTAGCTACAATGACATAGCATGAAGCACTATGGATTAGGTTACATTTTTCATTTCAGGTGTATGTTTTTGGAATAATTTGGTCCTAGAGGTAGGAGTAGATATGGTGGTAGCGGGATGAATCATGTCCAATGACTGAATAGATCATCTTAGATTCAGGGGTATTGTAGGCTGGGTAGCATAATGTCTCCACCAGGAATTAATGTCTGAAGTCATTTTTTGGCATTTGTAACATAGAGGCAAGAGTAGCCATGGCATCAGCTACTTTTTTATCTACTCTTGGAATCTACTAGAAAGTAATATGAAAAAAGTACTTTTTTAGATCATCAACCATTCATTTATAAGGCACTAGCTTATCATCCTTAGTTTGATATATATCATTAACCTGATTGATAACCAAGTGTGAATCCCCAAAGCCCTTAAGTTCATCCACATGCCATTCAATGACTATCTTCATGCCATTAATTAAAGCTTTATACTCAGCAATGTCATTTGTGCAAGGAAATAGCATTTTGTAAGCCTTTGGTTAAGAGTATCTCTGTGGTGTGATGAATAATATTCCAGCACCTGACCCCTGATGGATGAAAGATTTGTCAAAGAACATGTTCCATCTTTGATGTGTAAGAAGCATTATGGATTCATCTGGAAACTCAATGTTTAATGGTTGATTATCCTTGAGAGGAGCTTCTACCAATTGATTTGCAATTGCTTGTCCTTTAATAGCCTTTCTTTCTACATACTCAATGTCAAACTCACTAAGTATCATGACCCATTTCACCAATCTACCTATGAGGGCAGCTTTGTTGAGTAAGTACTTTAATGGATCAATTTTAGCAATGAGTTTTGTAGTGTGAGCAAGCATATAGTGTCACAGTTTATGTGAAGAAAATACCACTACTAAACAAGATTTTTCAATGACTAAATAATTTGCTTCATAAGAAACCAATATTCTGCTAATGTAATAAATGGCTCTTTCCTTGTTATTTTTGTCTTCTTGCGCCAACAGGGCACCCATAGATGTGTTTGTAGCTAAGATATAGAGGATGAGTGGCTTCCCATGAATAGGAGGCATCAAGATTTGTGGATTTTCAAGATATTGTTTGATTTGAGTGAGCCCTGTGTCACATTGCTCATTCCAGTCATAAGTCACACCTTTATGTAGAGTCTTGTTGAATGGTTGTGACTTATCGGCCAATTGTGTAATGAAGCACTGAATGGATTGTAGTCTACCTTGAAGTCCTCTCATCTGACTAATATTCTTTGGTGGAGGCATTTCCAAGATAGCTTGAACTTTCTCAAGATCTACCTCTATGCCTTTATCAGATATGATATAACCAAATAGATTTCTAGAAGTGATGCCAAATGCACACTTTTTTGGGTTGAGCCTCAGCCTAAATTGCTCCATTTGATCTAGTATATGACCTAGATTTACAAGGTGTGTCTTATATTGCATGCTTTTAGCCAAAGTTTCATCCACATAGTCTTCCATTGTTTTGTGCTTCATGTCATGAAAAATGGTGGTGACAGCCCTTTGATATGTAGCTCCAGCATTTTTAAGCCTAAAGGGCATGACATTCCAATAGAAAGTTCCCCAAGCACATGTGAAAGAATTCTTTTATTGGTCTTCTGGCGTGATCTTTATCTAATTGTAACTAGAGAAGCCATCCATTAGTGAATACATTTCATAGCCTGTTATCATATCCACAATCATGTCAATGTTGGGTAATGGAAAGTCATCTTTAGGACATGCTTTATTCAGGTCTTAGAAATCTGTGTAGACTCAAATGGATTTATCATGCTTAGTAACTAGAACAATATTGGAAATCCATTTTGTGTAGTCAATGGCCCTGACAAAACCAGCTTTGAGAAGTTTTTCTAATTCAACCTTGACTAAGAGGACCACATGTGGATACATCTTTCAAAGCTTTTGTTTGATAGGCTTAACACCTAGTGCAATAGATAGATGATGCATGATTAGATTGGGATCCAATCCAAGCATATCAGAGTAAGTCCATGCAAAATTTATTTTCTTGCTTTGAAAGAAATTGTGAACTCTTCTTTCTCTTCCATAGATAGTGACTATGCCAAATGAATAATGTGTGGTACAGCTTCCATACCCAAGTTCACTGGTTGGATTGGATCAATTAGTATTGATGATCTTTCTTTAAAATGAATGGGAAGTGTATCAAGTATCTCATCCTTGGGCGCCTTAGAGAGGTTTTCACCCTTGGATACGTCTTTTATTTTTACTTTTTTCAACTCTGAAACTGCCACAATGTGGTTTTCACCATCAGAGCACCTATTCTTTTTTCTTTTAATTTTATGACTAAGATACTTGATATTAGCTTCAGTCATGTTGATATTACTTCACTGGTGGAGAACATTACAAGTTTGATAGTGTTAAGATAACAGGAAAGAGTGTAGTCATTCTGGAACATAAAGACTTCACTAGATGGAGAGGAAGAGTTCTAATTAATGAGATTAGGATGTTGGAGTGAAAGAGAAGTGGTGGGTTCAAGTGCGTTCAAATTATAACCACCAAAAGCATGGATGAGTAAGTCAAGACCTAGATCAATCTCATCTAGAGGTGTGTTTGATTCCTCTTGAGACATCACAACGGAAGTAGAGGGAATGTTAATGTTAGTGGAATCACACTCGGTCATCCTAATACTAGACCCTTCACCTACTTCAAAAAAAATTTCATACACATGAACAACATCTATATCTTTATCAAAAGTTGCATTAGATAGACTCAAACTCATATTCATGTGAAATAGTCATGCTTGATATGGGAATTCCATCAATGTTTGTTGTACCATCTAGCTCATTTTGATCTCTTGTAGTATTAATGGTTTGTTGAAGTTGATCTTGTTCATACTACTCTTGGAAAGCTAATGGTATGTACCATTCACCTTGAAAATCAGGATTAGCCATTTACATTTCTCTCCATTGGTCATATGTGAGTAGATGCACTGAAGTAGTGTCATCAGAATCACTATCAGTCTCTACCAGATGGATAGGTATAATAGGATCACCTAGATTTGTAAAGAATTTAGAAAAATCTAGAGGAATGGGATAGGGAAAGATATCCTCATCGGAGTTGTCCTCTAGATTTGTAATTGTGGTAGTGTCTTCAGGTTTTAGCTCGAATTCTGGTTCAGGTTCTGGTACAAACTTGTTAATCCCTAAATGAAATGGGATTTTCTTGAAGCCTAAACCTATGGTGCACTTGGTGCAATGACCTATTTCTTCAATTGGTTTGAGCAAACCATTATCATTCACCCCTATAGGGCCACTCCCTTTATTACGAAAGTGTTTCATGAGCTTGAAACCTTCACTATTTGGTTCATGTTCTATATCACGGGAAAGAGTGATTTGTTCAAATGTGTTTTTCTCTTTGTAAATACAAGTTGTAATAGCTACTTCCTCATCCTCATCTTCTAGTGGCATTGTGGCCCGTACAAAGGCACCATCATAAACTATTTGAGGAGAACTAGCAGAGGGTTTATTTCTCTCATAGGGTCTCCTGTAGGAACATGGAGATGGAGGAAAAGATGCTAATGATAACACAAGTTCAATCTGATACCCCCCCATGCCTATATCTTTGAGCTTTAGATTCTATTCCATTTCTTTTGTTTTGGCATCATAGAATTCAGTAGACTCCCTATTAGTTGGGACAAGACTATCTGCAGATTACATGAGTGTGTTGCAAGAATAGTTGGTATTGGTAGGTATTGTCACTTCTGCTCCATGGAATAGGAACTTGATACATTGGTGATATGTGGATGGAACCATCTCCATTTCATGCATCCATGGTCTACCCAATAGTATGGTGTATGCAAGGGGAATGTCTAGAACTTGATAGATAACATCCCTCTCAACAAGTCCAACTCAGATTGGCAGCACAACCAGACCTTTGGATTTGTGTTCTTCTTCATCATATGCCTTAATGGTGATTTTCTTGTGGGCATCTATGCAATCTTCAGCATAGCCTAATTGGGTGAGTAGCTTAGCAGAGAAAATATTAAGGGTAGCACCATTGTCAATGAGGACATGGTGGATGTGCTTTGAGCCTATCATGACTTCTATATGTAAAGGGGCATTGTGTGAATGGCTCAGTGAATGGTCATCTTCTTTGGAGAAGGATAGATAATGCAGTGAGGTCAGGTGACCCACCATGGATTGAAACCAGTCAAGATCCAAATATTTTGGAACATTCACCTTAGTGAGGGCTTTATCAAGAATCTCCCTATGAGTAGGAGAGATCTTCAATAGCTCAAAGATGGTGATCTAAGCATTGGTATGTTGCAGTAGGTCTAGAATGTCGTAATTAGTAGTACTAGGTGTGGGGACCAATTTTGAGTTCTTTTTGGTAGGACCAACAACATCTTTATCCATGGGTTGTTTTGGGGTGGATGTAGAAGGGTCAGGACACTTGATAGTGATCTTCACATGAGACTGGGTAACAACATTTGCACAATCCTAAGATGATTCTGGTTGGAAGAATGAGACCTAGGGCCTCGCAAGACAAACAAAGTCTTAGGCTTAGGAGTATCCTCGCTCCCCTTGAGGGTGATCACATCATAGTATTCAACCTCCACAGGTTCAATCATGTTAATGACATTGTCATTAGTACCATATGTTCAGTTAACCTTGTTGTTGGCATTCTTGGCCTTGGAAGATTCACCCTTCTCGTGAGGAGGAAAGGGGTCCTTAAATGCCTAATGATCTGAATTCTTTTTATGGTTGTCCACAACAATGTCACTGTTGTCAATTAGATCTTGGATCTTATGGCATAGTTGGAGACAAGTAGAAGTTTTATGACCCTTATTTTGGTGATAATCATAGTATGCATTATCATTCCACCAAGCGGGTCATGGTTGCAGGTCATAGAGACATGAATTGTACAAAGGAGCGAGTATTTGGTTTTTCACAAGAGTCTTGTAAACCACATCAAGTAGTTCTCCAAAGGAAGTGAATTCACGCTTGGGTCAAGAGGCCGAAGGTTTGTTTCTAGAAAATCTTGAAGGTGGTTGAGTGTCTATTGTACCCTTTTTAGTAGCTTTGATAGCTTGTATACTAGAGGTAAGATTAAAAATATATTTTGAAGGTTTTGGCATCACATTGTCAACAACTCCATCAGTCACAACATCTCAATTTTTGTTGACAAACTTCCCTTTATCTTTGTTCAAGGAGGAAGGCCCTTGTTTATTATCCTTGTTCAAAGTCAACTCCCCTTTCTTGACCATAAATGCTTCTATCTTCATAGCTTGTTTAATCATATGATCAAAAGTTAGGGGACCTTGCAACTACACTTGATATCCAAAATCAGGGATGAGATTATCTAAGAAGATATCGAGCTTTTCAAACTCAGGTAACTTATGAGGATATTTTGTGAAAATTTGTCTCCATCTCTAGAAAAATGCCAAGAAAGGCTCCCCTAGTTGTTGTTTCAGATTACAAAGATGTTGGATATTGACTAGATGCTGGATATTGTGGGAATAGTGTTGGATAATTAGATTAGCAATCTCATCAAAAGACTTGATACCAGTGGGTAATCAAGAAAACCACTCCATAGATGACCCACCTAAGCTACAAGGAAAGAGGTTCATGAGATACATTTGATCATGTATGAACTCCATGGATAGAGTACCAAACTCTCTCAAGTGATCCTGGGGATCAGTAGTACCCAAGTATTTATCATATTTAGGGAACTGTACTTCTTAGGGAAAAGGAGGCATGTGAATACTCTTATCAAAGGGGAAAAGATAGATGCTTTCCATTGTGAACTATTGTACTGGTTTATCCTTATCCTTTGCAAGTTGGCTAATTTGGTCTTTCATGTCTCGAATCATCTTTTGCAACTTGGCGGTCTCGATCTCTTCTTCTTTGGCCACAAGTGTCTCTACTTTGAAATCTGGGGTAACTTGGCTCCTTGTTTAGCTGGTTCTAGAAAATATTTCTCCTTTTCCTCTAAAAGGAGGATTTCCATCATTTTGATAAGACCCTTATTGGATTTTGCAGCATCTATGTCATTTTGGATTATCATCTCATCATCATTACCAAGAATTTTAAAAATGCTTGGAGCTTGATCTTGATTATGGTCATTTTGAGAGTGATAATGATATTGTTGTCAGTCATTTTGAGATTTATCATGATGTTGGTCATTTCAAGACTGATCATGATGTTGGTCATTTCAAGATTTCTCATTTTGAGGTTGATCATGACTTTTGTTGTATTCACCTTCCAAAAAGTGGAATGGGTCTCCCATTTTGTTGATGGGTGAGTTTGCAAAGTGCACAAACTTAGTATGAGCATGTTCAAAGTCAGCATGAGTGTTTGTGATATGCTGAGAGGCCATGGCTAAGGTAACCTTTTCTATGTCAATAGGCTCAAAAGGATCAATAAGTTCAAAAGGATCAATAGGTTCAATGTGATCAAAAGGATCGATTGGATCAATTGGATTAATTCTAGAAAGTGACCTTCCAAAATTATGAAACAATGGGTTGTTTTATTCTTGAAAAAATGAGTCAGGATGTGTTTGAAACAATGGATTATAACACTCCTAGAATACTAGAGATGATGATTGAGATGGGCTCTCTTTCAATGTACCCAATGAGGAGGAACGTGAGGATCCCTCATAACACTCAGATTGTTGGACTAACCACCAATGTCTCCCTTCAAGATTCATGACATGGTTTAATAGCCTCTCATGTTCTATAATTCTAGTGGTTGTATCAAGCATTAACAGGTCGATCTTTTGTTGCAACGGCAACTACTACTTGTAACAAGTGGTATCAAAGCTTGGTCAGAAGTTTGAATCCCCTTAGGTGACACTGAGGGGGGGATTTTTGGACTAACCAGCAACTTCTCCCTTTAGCATTTATGACATGATTTAACAACCTCCTATGTTCTATAAGTCTAGTAGTTGTATCAAGCATTAACAGGTTGATCTTTTGGTGCAATGGCAACTACTACTTGTAACACATATTGCATGATAGGTACGAAACAACCTATTCCTTGGTTACGAGGTCTACCTCTACCTTGTCTAGTACCATGTAAGGAGAAAGTGTTGCCACTTCTAGTCGTAATAGTCATAGACAAAGATTAAGTGACAATAAGGAACTTAGGATTATGCTAGAACTCTATCTCTAAGATAGCAAAAAAAGAGATAAAAAGTGAAATGCACCTGGCATGAATTGTCGAGAGTGTGGCTAGAACAGTTGAGATGTGACTATCTCATCACAAGGTACAAAAGCACAGTAGGATAAGATGGAAAACAGGGATAAAATATGAGTTTAAGTAGTAATCATCTAGTTCTTAGCTTGAGATGTTTATTTTTAGATAGTGGATGACAAGAGAATAGGCAAATAGACCCTAGACAAGAATCAGATCAAGCAAAAAGTTGACTAGTCAACAGGAAATAGCTCACTATTTTGGGAATTAGGGGACAGTCGCAGGCAAGGAAGTGTTGGTTCGCATGAGGAAATGCTAAACTTTTCATGAGAAAGTGTTGTCTCATGTGAGGAAATGCTCAGGAAACTAAAATCTCACATGGGAAAAGACCAAAGTTTGACAGTTTGACACTTTTTTTGAGACAAATATCATATTTTGAGACATAGCGGGGACTGTTCTCTAACAAAATTTCTAGTTTTTGGATAGTTTTAGGACAATTTCAATTAGCAATCTCAGTTTGAATATTGCAAGCAACTGTTTACAAGAAGAGAATTTTAGACCAAGCAATAGTGATGCAAGCAGTAGTCACAAACAGTTCTATCAAGGATATAGCAACTTGGCAGAATCAGGGGAGTCTTTGACAAGTTTAATCATGATGGATAGTTTAAGACTCAAAACAAACACTAATTTATCCCTACAAAAAAATGGTAGAGAAGACAAAATCCATGTCTCACAACTTATGTGCATGTGTTCACCTCACACAGTCGTGTCACCCCCTAGAGGGCACCCGTGTTTTTGGTGTTTCCAAGGACTCAATAATATATGTTCAAAGGTTACCCTTGAAGCAAGGGCTAGTTTCATATACCACCTTCAAACATCCAGGTGCATGCCTATGGTGAGAATATAGGGGAGAGATTCTCCCCCCTCACTGCGCAAAGATTATGTCTCCTTTGGGAGGTGATCTAGGTAGGAAACTAACTAAAAGAGTGTTTAGTGGGCTTCCATTCACACTAACCTTCAATGCCCCTAATATAGGGTTGGGGCCTCATGGCCACACCGACACCTGAAAGTCATACACCCCTGCAAGTAGGGCTAGGAGCGGTGCCACTCAATACAATAGACAAAGCTTTCTCAAGATGATAGTCAGAATCAAGAGAAATAAGTTAACATGGCTTTGGAGTCTTTAGACTCAACAAATCTTTCTTTATTATAGTGAGGTGGAATCACTGGCAATAGGTGTGTACTCACTTGGGTCATTCCTAGAGGTTCAACTTCCAGTAGGCCCTTTAAAGGTGACACGGACTTTGGCTTGGATCCAAGGGTCAGATTTTTTTATTCTCTCAAAGAGAGAAGAGCATACTTCTCTACCTCTTCACCTTACCCAAACACACAAGACATGTCTATCACCAAACTAACTGCTCTTCAACCAATCCACAAGCTTTTTGGTTTCTAGTTCCCTCAAAGAGAGAATAGCATAATCTCCTAACAAGTAGATGTACTAAATACTTGTTACCTTTCCTTGATTCCCTAGGTATCTATCATGCTAGAAAAATTTGGGTCTAAGATTCATCCATGGGCATCACTTCCATGTAATGAAGAGCCTATTACCCTATCCTACTATCAAGACCCTTAAGAAATTTTAACAAGGCCCTAGTTATACTATGTGATTAAAGCAATAAACAAGCAAAAAAAATTTGAGTGTCTTTGACAACCATCCTGCAAGAAAACCATTAACGAGTTATGTCTTCAACAAGCATCTTGCAGCCCACTATTATGCTGTTAGAAAAATAGAGATATAAAAAATAGCACCATGTAATAATGTCAAGAAACAGTGCAAGAAATTTGCAAAAATTGGAAAAATTTTAAAACACTGAAGGAAAGTCTCGTGTGAGGAAGTACATCGATGTGGGCGAGAAAGTATAGGAACTTGCATGAGATAGTGCTTTTTTTCACAAGAGAAAGTACTAATAAAAGCACAACTTCATGCGGCACAGTGAGAAAGCTCGCGCAAGATTCCATACATAGTGATGTATGGATGTATGGCAAAGTGCAAAATTTTCAAAAAATGTTCAGAATAAATGAGGCCAGAAATCAATTTTATGCCCCTCGGTGGGCACCAAAATGTTTATGTCTGAATGTGGACCTTGAATCCATCCATAGACCTCAACATGGTCATTTCTCAATGAATGAACTATGATAATGAATATGAATTATTCATTTTGCAATCTTGATTGAATCGACATGTCGCCTCCTATTTAGAAGGGGTGTGAATTTACTCTCAAAACAAGAGCCCAACAACCATAGACCAAACTAAAATGGAGGACTTGAAAGCATAAGAAATTGATTGCAAAATTGAAATTAAACTAAGAATGGTAGTGAAATTAAACTAAGAATGAGAATGCAGATTTTAATCTAAGAAGCTTGAAAGAAAGAGCATTTAATCTAATAACAATCAAAGAAACTAAATTAAACATGAATGCATCATTATTCTAAAAGATGAATGCTATTCTAATTATGAAAAATGATTATAGCTTTGAATCACAAAATGAGCCAATATTTTGATAGTGATTAGATACTCTCAAAAATTGCCTCCCCAAATGAGGAAAGAGAGGTTCATAATATAGAAGAGCCCACGCAGAGAGTGAAGAGTTTCTTGCAAAGAAATAGTTTTCTCTTCATCTCCTTGGTGGGAGGTGAAACAATTTGGAGGAATTATTTAATTAAGTAAATGAATTATTGCCACATGGGTGGCTTTTCAAATTATTTGAATTATTAAATTCAAGTGGGGATAAACCATTTAAATAACCAAATAATATTTAATTCCTTTGATGTGTATTAGCTAAAAGGGATAGAATTAATTTAATTAAAGTACTAGGCCTTTAGAGTTAAGTTAATTAATTATAGGGATTATTTAGCCAATAAAAGTCGATATTTAGGAATTAAATATAGTACTTGATTAATGCAAATTTAGGGTTTTTTGCATTTGACACCAAATCAAATAAAGTCAATTAGGAGACCGAATTGCCTAGTACAATAGGACTTTGATGATGTATAAATTTGAAGAAATGCACCAAAATTGATTAGGAATTGTAAGGTGCCAATTTTGGGATATTACAATACTTTGGTAGTTCCATCCCTTTAGGGAATGGTTGCATATACAAGCTTCGATTGAATGGAAATGTAGATAGGGCATCCATATAGAATTCTTTGAGTTCCTTCTCTTTTTCCAGCTTGTTTAGCTTGACTTGCATTGCATGCATATGTTGCATCATAGCAGTTATAGGGGTTTATTCCTCTTGTGTGACAATGTTTTCAACATTAAATCTTGGAGAAAGCTTGGCCCCTTGTTGGGATAATTCAAGAAATTATGTCTCTTTTTCCTCTTGTATGAAATCTTTCATGAGTTTCTTAAAGAGATCATCATCTTGGTATTGTGCTATTTCAAAAGGTGTGGGCTCTTAACCTCTTCTCTCATTAGATTTGTAGCCTTGTGAACCATGGCTAGATTCTCTTTGAGACATGGTAGCATTTTGATTGTCTTCTAGGGTGTTTTCCTGAGTTGAAGCAGGTGTGTGACCTCTCTTTAGGTGTAGATTACCTAGCTCATCTTCTTCATAAAGATTAGGATCATAGGTTTGATGAAAATACTGAGCAATGAGAGAAGACAAAGGTGATATTTTTGGGTCTTCTCTTGGTTTTATGTGTGAGGAAGCTCTAGTTTCCACCATTAACCTTTAGGTGAATTTGGGAGCAAGATAAGACAACTATATGATAATCTGATTTAGGAAATATCGAGTGACACAACCTTGTCAAGATTGGATTGAATTGTTGATGAAAAGATTTTTGTGATCTAAATGAAGGATATTGTGCTCGAGATGTATGGGTAGATGCCCAAAATATGGTGGACATGAATTCACAACACTTAGTCATTTTGAGATGATGAATTGAGGTTGTTTTGACAAGGTTTTTGACACAAGATGAAACATGATTCAGAATGATCAATCAGATGAAAAATCAAGCTAAATAAATCATTTTGGGAAAAGTAAAATGGATTTGTTGTTTCTCTACTCTGCACCTGACACAATGGGTTTTCTAATAGAATTTGACCAAGGTTGACTGTTGACTAGTTTTCTGACAAAATTTGGAATTTTAGGCAATTTTGTGCAAATGGTCCTATGATAGTATCTAGGATCGTACGACACAAAAATGGGTCTGGCATAATAATTGAAAAATCTCGTATGACACTTGATACCAGGGATTAATTTTTGTTGATGGTTTTTTGACAACTCTCGTATGGCAGTGTATTACTTCCCGTATGACACTTGGGGGGTTCTGGTATGACACTTTAATGATCTAAGAAATTTTTGTATGATGATTGTAGGGGATGGACAAAATTTGACACCAAAAAAGGATTTTGCTATAGTTTTTCAAGGTTTTTGGTGTTTTCAGTCTCAAATGGTTTGCAAATTTCACTATCCAGTTTTCAAAATCTGTGTATTGGATTGTCTGATGGTGTTTAACATAGCAATAGGCTCACCATCTTAGCAAACATGTGGGAACTAAATTAATGAATCAAAACACATCTATCTTACCTAACTAGGAGAAGAGATGCATTACTTTCTCATTGACTTAGGAACACACTTAATGACTCCTCAGAATATGGTGGTCCAACAACACATAATGGATGTTGGAGACCATATCAGCCAAGTTCATATGTCAAGGAGGGATCAATATGATGAGTTTCTTGGGGTGATTACTATTCACCTCACACAAGCACTACAAATCCTTCAGAGGTATATTGGTGGAAAACTAGCTTAAGCTATTAATCAAGGTATTTGTTCACAACTATCTCCCATAGTCTTGCAAGTAGGATTGAGGCGTATAGCCCTATGAGTACTCAGATCCATGTAGTCTCATAAGAAAGACTTAACCAGCTCTGCAATACACAAAATCCAAGCATGTTCATGGAATAAATCCAAGGAACAAGTGCAACTATGTCTTCTGAGGCTTTAACCTCAAGGAAGCATCAAATTTTATAGTGGGGTGGAAGAGTCAGCTTAGGACTTGTCCCCACTTGGGTCATTCTTGGGATCTTTTTACCTCATCGAAAGGCCCTCTAAAGGATGAATTGAAATGTGAGGTTGGGGACCATAGGATCTAGGTTTTTGATTCTCTGAAAGAGAAGAGTATAATCCCCTAACCTTGTCCTTTTCCCTATCTAAAAAATGCCAAGAAGAATTAATCCAGAGACAGTACAAAAATTGGCACTAGAGAAGATACCTTTTGGGTTTCTAATTATACTAATAAGGAGAAGAGCATAATCCCCTCAATATCTACCTCAATGGAAATAGACGTGTTGGGTATATTCTTAAATTTCTAAGGTGTGTGTCTAGATTTTGGGTTAAATCTCCTTACAGGTGTTTTGCTTGGTCTAGGGTTTGGAAAATTCATAAAAATTGTCATAGCCAAGTTGAAAGGTCCTTACCCTAGGTTTTCTTTTTGAAAAATGTTGAATTCATGAAAAAACCCTCATGTTAGCCCTAATTATTCTATTTTATTGTTACCTTTTAGTCACTTAAGAAGATTAATCGTGCACGTGCTTATTTATCCAAAGTGTTCGCTAAATTGGAAAATGTCATAGCATGTCTCATATAGTATTCGACGAATCAATGAACAAGTCAATCTTATGCTAAGTGTCATTTTAGTCGCATGGTCTCTATGTCTCCCAGTGGATACCTCAACCATTCAGCGAATTGGCGAATGTGTTTGAACCTTGTTATATGTTTTTCCTTGTCATTGAGTCTCCAACTGTTTTGGCAGTTATTTTACCCTTTGTGAGAACTAGCAAACAAAGGCTATCTCCAGTTCGCTTAGTCCTTGGCAATCATGTGTTAACACTCAGTCACCTAGTGAAAGTAGTATTCACTCATTCTCTGAATCCGATGGTCAAGGGTTATATCAATTGGAGAACTGGCGAATACCGTGGATTGGTTTCAAGATCAATGGCTCTATTTTTAATCTCAAGTATCTTTTGGGTCCTACATGTTTGACTTGGCAAATAAGCGACTGAGTATTTGTAATATGAGTCTCCAAATGTTCTGGTGGTTCTGACAGTTTGACCAAATAACTTTAGTGAAGGTAAGATTTCTTATGCTCGCTTATTCTTGGAGTAAGCCAGTGATGTGCTAATTGATCTAGTGATTCAGTGAATCATGTGGTCGCCTATTCTCTTAAAAGAAAGGTGAAGGCTGGGAGCATTTGGTGAATGGGCGAATCAAAGGAATGACATTGTATTAAGCTTTCAGTCGCTTATTCTTGAAATAAAATATTCAATGGTTGAAGCATTGGGAGAATCAGCGAATGCTTTGCTCACTGAGTCTCAGGATCAAATGATTAAAGTTCATAGGTATTTAGAGAATTGGCGGTAGCCATCGATTTGTGTCAAGATCAATGGTTGATCCAAAATCTCAGCATGTAAGAGGATGATTAAAGAAAGAATTAATGATTTAGCGAATATAGGCATCGCTAGTTCTCTAGATCATCAAGCAGTTAAGTGTATCATCCAGCGAATGCACGAACCCTTTGTTTGCTAGATCTCCAAGAAATCTAACAGTCAGTCGGGACATTAAGAGAATGGGAGATGACTTTATTCTCTAGTTCTCCAAATAGTAACTATAGTCAAGTGCTCAAGGGCGACACTTTAGTCACTAATTCACCAAGTAAATCAGGAGTTAAGAATTGCATTGCGAGAACCCGCAAAGGCTTTGGTCACCAGTTCTCCAAATCTGAGCTAGGGTTAACATTATATTAAGTGATCACGAGAAGCTTTCAGTCACTGATTCACTAAATGGGCTCAGTTGGAAAAGGTAATAAAGGAAAAGAAAAGACCATTGCTACGTGGAATAAAGTACTTTATCACACTAGAGAGTAAACCAATAAGCCATCCAATTAGTTGTAAAAGGAAGATTGCATTACGTAAATAGGTTTAAAGTGCAGAATCATAATCATTTTCCTCTTTGCCTTGTTTTTGAGCTGTTTAATTTATCTATCAACATCCAAACACAGCTAGCTCAAAATTTGAAATCTGATGGTATATGAAATTGAATGTGGGAGCAATTAAGGAGATTTGTAGTAATTATGGTAGTTGTACACTCCTGATCTGCATCGATAAATAAGCTAAGCTCATTGTTTTATGTGTTCAAAATCAGTTGAAGAAAATTGTGTTTGTCTGAAGGAGTTTCTGAGCACCGAGCAATTGAGTTTGCAGAGGATTGAGGGTAATTTTGTAGCAAAGATGAGTCAACCTGAGAAGAGTGCAGCATCTTCCAGCAGTGAAGCCAAGTCTAAAAGTGGTGAAGACAAGAGCAAACTAAATTATTTAGATGAATTCATGAGATTACTGTCGGGATCTAGTCAGAACAAGAGGGTTGTTGATGATGTGTTTGAAGATTTTCTAGGTCAGTGTAGAGATCCTGTTACTCTGAATTTCTCAGGTTATACTATCTTCAACTTCTTTTACAGAAATAGAAATAAGCATGTTCCTATTTGTAATGGTTGGGTTTTGGGATTAGGAAAGGTGGTTGTCCCAGATGTCTTCTTGGATGTAGATTTAATTGTTGCTCTAGCTAGAAGCTATGACCATATATCAAAGACAATTAGAAAAGCGGACTAGTCACCCTTAGTTACTCTTGATAGGGGTTCATTTATGAAGGCTTTTGGTCTATACACTTCTTCTTCAACTGAGATAAATTTGAACCAGGAGAGGGAAAGATATAAGAATAATGTGGGTTCAGTAAAGGACCATATGGTTAAACATATGCCAAAATAGGATAAATACATAGCTCCCCTTCCTGCTAGCATGAATGCCGCATATCAGTTCAAATCCCTCCAGCATTATATGAGGCAAACTTGTTATGCATTGTGTAGAGTTTTAGGAATTGATGGGGATGCAGAATTTTTACCAGCTGATATTTTGATGATCATCCTAGATATTTAGAATTCCTTAGTGAACACTGACTATGATTACATCCATTATGTAATTGACAGAATACATGAAGGGTTGATATTTGTGAAAGACAGTAAGGCACCTATTAAGTTCTTGCACTATTCTTTATTGATGCATTTGATCTTGTTTTTCAATATCAACAGCTTTGATTTGAACATGTTGAAACTGAGGTTCACTTTCCAGAATCAGCATAATCCAGTACATTTATGGGTTAGGTTATGGAATTCTACTTCCAATGAAGGGGATTTTTGTGTTTTTTAGAATTTCATTCTCTTTCCAATTATCAGGATGTTAGGCATCAATGTCACAAGGATATCCCCAAGGGTCCTTAGGCTACTAAGACCATTGTAGTTTGTGGAAAAATGGGAGGGAAATCATAATTGGGGTGACTTCTATCTGGGAGAAAATTCTACAGTTATTAGGGTTTATGGTTGTCCCCAACCCCCACATCTGTTACCAAAATATGTGCCTCCAAGAGTTGCTTGTCTAGAATTTGTTTGCCAGTTGATGTGCACAGATAGAGAACTTCTAGCCCCTCACAGGAAGGGTACATTCACACCTAGGCAATTCAAGATAGGTGACTTCCTGAAAGGAAAGAGGGCATTTCCTCAAATCACTGCATGGTTACAACAATTCAAGATGGTTGCTGGTGCTTGTAGACATGTAGATCCTGAGGACTTTATCAATTTTTCCAAGATGACCTACATCCCAAACATTGGTGTGATTAAGGAGCATGAAGGTTTAGATGAGGAAGATATAATCAAAAATATTTTAGAGGATGATGAGGTTAAAAGGAGATGTAACAAATTCCTTGATTTGATAGATTTGTCCAAAAAGATGAAGGCAGCTTGAATTCCTTTTGATGGTTTTTTCCCTAACCTTCCTTGAAGAAAATTGATAGGTTGATAGAAATGTATGATACTTTGGTGAACCAAATGGAAAGCCTAATTGATAAGAATAAGCCAGAGAAGAAGATGAGGGATTACTCATCTTCTGATCAGGAAGAGTTCACTGATGAGTCACAGGAAGGAGATAGTCCTCCACAAGTTGGAGGGTCCCTAGTTGTTGATCTTACTCAAGCTCAACCAAAAATAGAGAGTCCTCTAGAGCCACCTTTGAAGAAATAGAGGCTTGAGGAAGGTGAGCCTTTAAGGCAAGAAAAATAGAGAAAGGGGATTGATAGAGCATTTGCTCTTGTACCGGGTGATAGGGCTTACCATCACCAATTGAGAAAAGCAATAAGAGCAGGCAAGAAGGTGGCCGCTAAGGAAGAAGATAAAGAATAGTCCCTATGGTTAGAAAAGGATATTAGAGAGGTCTATCAAGAGGAATTTTTGAGTGATGACCAATTCATTAAAACTGATGAATTCAAGAGTTTTCTAATTTGGAACAAACAACAAAAGGTGAGGAAAACTCTGCCTGAAGGTATGGAGCCAAGTGAAGAAACATTGAGAGCTCTAGCTTCATATGACCCTAGCCTTGATCCTATAACAGTGGATGAAGCTAGAGAGTTGGTTAAATCGACTGGAATGTTGTTAACTCCGAGATGGGATCTAACTTCTACTTTCATCATTAATCAAATAAGAAAGCAACCACAGGGTAGCCTATCATATGAGGTTAACATTGGTGACATGATCAGAGGAAGTGGTTATGACCCCAAATCTCAAGTTGTTGCAATGTGGTCTATGGCCCCTAGGACCCAAAAGCCATCCCTATTAAGTATAGAGGATAAGATGGAGGGGAAAAAAATCATATGGACTATGCAGAATACAATTGACCTTCAAGTTTCCAAGGCAGTGACTCATTGGGCCAATTTGAATGAGGCCAAGATAGCTCAGTTGTCTGAGAGATATGCAAAATTGTTTGAAAGTTCAAGCATGGTGGCCAAGGATAGAGATTTCAAAATGATGAAGATCAAACAATTGGAAGATGAGTTGGTAGAGGTAAGAGTCAAGCTTGAAGAAGCTTCAAAGGTAGTTCCTCCTCCTTCTTTGCAAATTGAGGCCCCTGTGCAGATAGATGTGGAATTGCCTGAAAGACCTACTGAGCATTTGGAAAAGATAAGAATAGATGCATCCCTGGATACTATAGTAAGAATTATGAAATATAGGTAGGGTAAGATAAAGGATAGAATGGAATCAGTCCATAAATCCTTTAGCTTATTGCATCAGACTAATGAAAAGGTGAATGAACATTTAATCACCTTGGAGCCACTTTTTAGTACATGGTCAGGAAGGAGTATATTATTTGACAAACTTGATGATTTGCAAGAATACAAGGTAGATGTTCCTAAAGTAGTAAGTGAGGTTTTTGAGAAGATTGGTTTAATAAGTGCTGCCTCAAAGTTTTTCAAAGGAAAGTCAAACCAAATAAAGGCCAAGCTGGCCATGTTTGATAAAGATTATAGAAAATATTTGCCTCTGATTTATGATGACAATGGAAATGTGGTTAAGTTGGAAGAATGGAAGCTTTCAATGGATTAGTTTGTGATTAAACAGGATGCCTTCCTAAAGGATGATAATGCTTTAGACTTGGATAGATGTAATAATATCATTGATAGTCTTTTCAAGATTGAAAATGATTGCATACGGTTTGTGGTTGAAGCCAAAAATATAACTGATTCTACATGGGAGCAGCAAATCAAATCACTTCAGGAGCTACAGAACTACAACTGGCCATTTGATGATGATGTGGTAGCTTGGGAGAAGTTAACAATAAAAAGAAGAACAAGCCAGTTGTCCAACTTATAGAGGAAGGAGAAGAATAGAATGCACTTGGCACCTGATCCATAGTTTGAGGGAGAGCATTTCCAAACAAAGGATGATGTAGGTTAGCCTGTAATGGTGGTCATCATTCATGCAAAAAATTTAGCAACTACTCTAAAATATCCTTAGACAAAGGTGCCACCTACAAGATTGTTGGAAATAGATATTTGTAATCTGTTCTAGCAATCAAATTTTGTCAGTTTGTAATCTTGTCTCTAGTGTAAGATCTTTTCTAGCCATCCCAAGCTTGTTGCATCCTTTCAAGGATTCCAAGATGGCTGAGAATATATATAGCAAGTCTTTGTTCATTTTAGGGGGTTGGAAAATACTTTGTAAAAGAAGGGTTCTGAATACAAAACCTTATTTTCTAAAAGTAAGAGGATACTGTATCAATGCATTTTGACCATTAATACAAAATATTGGAGCTCTGTTACTATTTTTTTGTTGTCTTTATGTATGGAGTGTTTTAGTTTTCTTATGTATTTAAATTGCAAGGCTTTTTAATGCATTATTCACAAGGTGAATATAGGGGTTAAGCTTAAGTTTCCTTCAAGAAAAGAGTAAAATCTTAGGGGAGATCTCTGGGAATTAATAATCCATGTAAGAATTTGATGACAGTTGTAGGAATTAAAAGGATGGTATGCTAGGCATGTCATTTGAGTTTCAATGTACTTGTTTTAATAGATATATGTGGAGGTAGGGTTTGACTCTGACGCCCAAGTGGATAAGGCACTGGCTTTGGATCCATTTACATTTATTTACCACCCAAGATATAAACAACTAATTGATTTTACTTTATTTGCACAAATCTTAATCTAAATTATTCTATGACAAGTTCATAGATGTATATTGTAATGCTTTGTAGAAGCACTGAATGAGGTTAACCTTCCTTGAGTTCAACTCTAAAAAGAAGAAGGATGAATATCCTTAAACCATTGTTTCATGTTGCTTCTTTCATGATTTCCATCATAGTTTTGTGTATCAGGATAATTTGGGCCATACTCAGAGTTTTATCATCTTACTAAGTTGATGTTTGAAAGCAATGACAAAGCAGTGAAGGAGCTAGTTTACAATTCAAGGCTCAATCAAACAGTGAATTGATATAAGTATACCCGCCTGAGTACCCATACTTGAAGTGAAGAAGGTTTTCGAACCTTAATACCTTAGTACTCCCATTTTTCTAGATTATGTCTATTGGGATTTTATGAGTATTTGATAATCTGCAGATTTGAGCACTAACAAAATTGGTGACTCTGTTGGGGAACTTCTGAAAAGCTTGCAATAGGTTAGTGCAAATCCTATCTATTGTGCATTTGTAAGACCAGTATAAAATAATATGATTCCCGCTTATAGTGGGTGGTGACTCTAATAATCTATGTTTACCAATCACTGGTATCTTTACGTTTTGATATATTTTGTATCACATACCATGAGTTGACCAAGGTACACTAGGTCTTACTACAAGGATCACCCAAAAGATAATTCAGGTGATGAGCTTCATACACCAAGTAGAAAGAAATGGTCTAGGAGAGGTCATAATAATGCTAGTTCCCAAGGCCCTTCTCGAGAAAGATCTCGTGTCCCACTTCCTCATGAAACTTCCTGCTCTTGTGATGACCCCGAACATATCAAGAAGATCATGCCAAATGTTCATATGCAGAAAGAAGTGATCATAGAAGTCACAGAAGTAGATTATTTCCCTATGAGAGAAACCCTAGAACAACCAGAAGAAACCTCTACTACTAAAACTACTTCCTATGATTCTGAGAAGTTGAGAGGAGAGGTGATTGCATTGAGAAAGAAAGAGTGTGAACAACTTGCTAAGATTGCTAATAGGGTGAAAGTGAGGGAACAACAAATTTATGAATTGCTCATGGAGAGGCAGGAACTTCTCAAGAGAACCAAGAAAAATGAGACCCAAGTTAGTGACCTAAACCAAGATGTTCAAAGTTTAGATAAGGACTTTTTTGGTGATATGGAAGATTTGAGAAAGCAGGCTCAGGATACTAAACCAAAACAAGGTGAATTTGAGGGAACAGGCCATGTTCTAAGGCAATCGAATCCCTCTGAAATCCAGAGAAATAAGGAGATTAAAATTGCTCCCAAAGAGATCCCTGATAAGGGAAAACAAAAGGTGGTGAGTGTAAATATTAATGAGCCCAAGAGAATTGTGGCTACTCCTAATGTACCTTCACAAACAAGCATTGATTTGGAGAAGGCTAGAAAGGCCAAGAAAGATTTGGCTATTCAATTGGAGAAACTTGAGTTGGAGGCTACTGCAGATAAAATGAAGAGGAAGATTTCCTTCTTGCATGCTAACATGAACACATCTACTAGTAGTTCTATCCCTATTAC
Source organism: Chamaecyparis obtusa (assembly GCA_027943335.1). NCBI lineage: Eukaryota > Viridiplantae > Streptophyta > Pinopsida > Cupressales > Cupressaceae > Chamaecyparis > Chamaecyparis obtusa. The sequence continues at coordinate 80,328 of BSBK01008435.1, read as the reverse complement.
CACAGAAACAATTCCACCTAGTCAGCCTAGTACTTCACTTCCAAATTCTCAAGCCCTTCACCCTAGACAAATTCTACCTAGACAAGCTATTAATCAAGTTCCCCTTATAGATAATGGTATAGTGGGAACTGTACCCTATCAAAATGTTGTAGCTACCCCTCTAAATCAACCAAATATCCAAAGAAGACCAGTTCATTTGGATAGATATAGGCCTCTATTTTTTGATGGTATTCCTGGTCAACCTAGTGCTATCCCTAATGAGATCAGAAAGAAGATCCCATTATTTACTGGGAATAATGTTATCACTTTTGAAGAGCATCTAAAGTTTTTCATAGATAAAGTAAATGATTATGAGATTGAGCATGAAGATTTCATAATGAAGCTCTTTGTTCAATCATTGATTGAAGATGCTAGGGATTGGTACAGGGGTCTACCTGAGAATAGTATTGCATCTTGGGATGAATTTGTCAGGTGTTTTAAGGAGCAATATGCAGAACATGTGAACTCTAGCTACATGCTCAATGAGTTCAATAATATCAAGAAGCATTATAATGAGAGCATGTCAGAGTTCAATAGCTGATTCCAAAAGGCTATGTATAAACTATTCCAAGTATTAAGGTTAGATGATGTAGTCTACATGAAAACTTATTTTAACTCTATGGATGGTAAGATGTCTTACCTTTTGAGAGATGAGAATCCTTGTACCCTTAGGGATGATTTTAAGTTGGCCTTAAATATTGAGAGTAACCAAAAGGCATCTGGCCAAATGTAAAAGAGGGATGAGGGCAGACTGTGGAAAGAGACCAGGCCACAACCTACAAGGCCATCCAAAGAAGAGGATAGAATGGACAAAGGAGCTGGTATTAGCAAAGATTTCCCAGAAAGGTTTGACAAGGGTGGTAGAAATTTTCAAGATACAAGACCACCTTATCAGAGGCAAGACAAAGCCCCTAACTTAAGAGATTTGCCTTACAAGACAAATTGGAAAGATGGCAGGCCTGTCCCTGATAGTAATGAACCCCAAAAGGGAAGAGATACACTAGATCCCTTGAAGAAAAATATAGCACATAATGTGGAAAGTGTTCTCTAGTGTATGGCTTGTAACATGCCTCACTCACCATTCCAATGTGCTATGGCCTAGGCCTTGGGAGAAGAGGCCAATGATTCATATGCAGGAGATTATGAAGGATTTGAAAAGCCTGTTATTAACATGTTCACTAATGAAATAATGGGGGACCTAGTGTCCTCAGATGATGAAGTTATTTGTCATGATGTTGATCATAAGAGGAAGATCTTCTCTGATTATGAACAAAAAATATTTACTCAATTTGATCAAGAAGATTTTGATAATGATAATTATAAGACTCATATGGTAGAATCTGGATCAGATGAAAAACATTGGAGAAAGCCTAGTGAAGAAGAGATCAAAAGTCTAACTGTGGCTACTATTACTCAAGCAAAATCCTCATACAACTTGAGGAACAGAAAGGTGGATAATGACCATGGAGTCCCTAGATCAATATTTTTCAAGAATAAGCTTCAAGATAAGGATTCCCCAAAGCGCAATGTTTTAAATAGTAAGGATGAAGGGTTTGAAGCTGAGAAGAAAAAGAAACAAGAAGTTATTGCTGACAAGGTGAAAAGGAAAATTGGTAGGTCAAAGGATCACCCTGATTTTTCTACTGATTCTCCTACCTTTGATATGAGACATGCCTTGTCCCAAATGAAGGTCTCCATCCCCTTGCTTGAAATGTTGAAAATAGACGAGCACAAGGTAGCAGCCTTGGCTCTTATCAGTGAGTAGAGAACTACTCCTATTTTACAAGAGGAAGGGAAGTCCATGGATAAGCCAATTACAATTAATGATATCTTTGATGTATGTGTTGGAACTATTGTGACACAAGAGTCCTCTTCTATCAATCCTTTCTATGTTACTTTTCTTGTAAATAATTTTTTGCTGAAAAATTGTATGATTGATTCTGGCGCTGCCACAACTGTAATGCCTTATCAAGTAATGAAGGATTTAGGGTTGCAAGTTGATACATCTAGTGGAAGGTGTTATGCCATGGATAATAGGGTAGTACTTGTTGTAGGGACCCTGATTGGAATTGAGGTGAAAATTGGTGCATTTCTAGAGGCCGCATATAAAATGGATGTGGTTGTTGTTGATACAAAACCCCATTATGGCATGTTATTGTCAAGATAATGGGCAGCAGCTATGGGTGGAAATTTGCAACTAGATTTGTCATATGCTACCATCCCAATAAATGGAACTAAGGTAAAGTTGTACAGGGAGCCCCGTTCTTCAGTCATGATTGAAATGGTTGCTCTAGAGGATCTGAACTATTTTGTAGATATTGACATGAATAATTTCATGGTTGAGGAGATAATACCCCAGATGAGGAATAGAGATCCAATTGTGGATGAGTTGATACTACAGAAAGATGGGCTTTGGCAAATGTTCTTTGATGGTGGATGCTCCAAGGAAGGATTAGGAGTTGGTGTTGTGTTCATTTCCCCATCAGGTATTACATTTAAATACTCATTCCTGCTGACTTTTCAATGTACCAATAACACTACTGAGTATGAGGCTCTAATATTCGGATTAGATGTAGCCATAAAACATGGTATTAAATTTTTAAAGGTCCATGGTGATTCCCAATTGATTATAGCCCAAGTAAGGTATCAATATGCTTCTAAAGATGAAAAACTAAAATTGTATAAACATGATGTTTGGGATAGACTAGAGTTCTTTGATGCCTTCAATCTACTTTGGGTAGAAAGATCAAATAATATCATGGTATATTTTCTTGCTAATGTTTCCCTTAAGAGTGATGACATAACCCTCACTGGTGTGTCTATGTTAGAGGTCAAAATTAGGCCTGCAGTGCCTGATAATGTATATAATTGGCAATTTTTTGAGGATGACCTAGATATCCTTAGGTTTATTCAGGGCCTTGATTAGTATGATGGCCAGTAAATAGATTTCAATGAAGCACAACAGTGTGTTGAGGGAAAAGAATGTATCATGGGAAATGAAATAATGCAACTACCCTCAAATCACATACCAAAAGGATTAGTGGAGTTGGAAGGAATGTTCAAAATAAATGATGGTTATTTGTCTCAGAAGTCTAACACTAAAATGGAGGACTTAGAGGAAATAAACTTGGGTTCTGAAACCTCCCCACAAATGGTGTACATTGGGAAGAAATTGAGCAAAGAGGTCAGAGGTAATTTGATAAGTCTTTTGAAAAGATACAAGCATGTATTTTCTTGGTCATATGATGACCTTAAGGCATATAGGGCTGACCTATTTCAGCATGAAATTCCTTTAAAGGAAGAAATTAAGCCTTTTAGACAAAAACAAAGACCCATCAATCCCTTTCTCTCTACAAAGATGCAAGCTAAATTGACAAAATTGAGGGATGCTAGTATCATTGAGCCAATTAGGAATTCTACATGGGTTTCCAATCTTGTGTTAGTAAGGAAAAAGAATGGTGATATTAGGCTCTGTGTTGATTTCAGGAACCTGAATGTGGCTTCACTTAAAGATAATTATGGATTGCCTAATATGGAGACCATGCTGCATAGGGTAATTGGTTGTGAGCTTTTTTCAATGATGGATGGTTTCTTAGGTTGCAATCAAGTGCTAGTCAAATAATCAGAGTAGTTTAAGATAGCATTTACTACCCCATGGGGAACCTATGTATATATCTACATGCCCTTTGGTTTAAAAAATGTTGGGGCAACTTTTCAGAGAGCAATGGATGTTGCATTCAAGGAATTGATCAATGTTCTTATGGTTGTATATCAAGATGATCTCACTACTTATTCCAAGAAAGCTGAGGATCATTGTTCCCATTTGGAAAAGGTCATTCTTAAGGCTTTAGAATATGGTGTTTCCCTTAATCCTAAAAAGTGTCAATTTTTTGTGATAGAAGGGAAGCTACTTGGACATATAGTGTCAAAAGAAGGAGTCAGGATTGATCCTGAAAGAGTAGAAGCAATTAAAAAGGTCCCTCCACCAAAGAACATAAAAGGTGTGTAGTCATTCTTGGGATAGATTAATTTTGTAAGAAGACTTATTGCTAACTTTGCAGAATTGGTTAAACCCATAGTGAAGTTCCTAAAGAAGGAAGTGAAATTTTATTGGAACCTTGAAGCTCAACAAGCTTTTGAAAACATCAAATGAGCAATTCAAGAGGCCCTGGTTCTGGTGTCACCTAATTACTTAAAACCATTTTCCCTATTTTCTCTTGCATCTTTTCATACTATTGCAGCTATCCTTTTACAAAAGGATCAAGAAGGATATGAACATCCTATAGCCTTTTTCAGCAAATCTTTGCAATTTGCTGAACTAAATTATGAACTAATGGAAAAGCAAGCCTATGCACTTGTAAAGGCAGTCAAATCTTTCAAACCATATCTAGTATGTGCAAAGCTTAATGCTTATGTACCTCATGCTGCAGTAAAGGATATTTTAGTACAAAGTGAAGTCATGGGAAACAGATGTAAATGGATAAATAGGATTCAAGAGTTTGACCTTGAAATTCACATTACCAAATTGATAAGAGGATTGGGACTTGCTAAATTAATGACTGAAGAAAATATGGACCTTGTCCAGGTAAATAATGTTGCTACTAATAGTAATATGATCACCAGTATTGAAACACAACCCTAGTACAAGGATGTTGCTTACTTTATCAAAAATGCTAAATGTCCACATGAATTAAATGATAATCAAAGGAGGAGTCTGAGATTGCAAGCTCAAAAATATGTGTTAATCCAGGGTGATTTATACTGGAAGGATAATGATGGCATTCTACTCTTTTGTCTGGACAACCACCAATTAGAGAAGATGTTGAAGGAAATGCATTCTGGAATGTGTAGAGGACATCATTCTGCTCTGTCAATAGCTCATAAAATCTTAAGGCTAGGATACTATTGGCCTGTATTGTTCAAAGAAACTCATTCTTATGTAAGAAAATGTGAGCCTTGTCAAATGTTTTCTAAAAAATTGAAGTTTTCAGGTGCACTCTTATTGAACCTTGTTGTTGCAGAAGCTCCTTTTGCAATGTGGGGTATGGATTTTATTGGAGAGTTCTCTGAAAAGTCCAGTGGGGGATATAGTCACATTTTGGTGGCTACTAATTATTTCACCAAGTGGATTGAAGCTATTCCAACCAAAAGGGCAACCAGTGCTGTTGTAATTGATTTCCTGATGAACAATATAATTACTAGATTTGGTGTCCCTATTAAATTGGTTGTTGATAATGCCATGAGTTTCAGGTCACAGGAGATTACTAATTTTTGCTCAGAAATGGGCATAGTGTTGTCTTACTCATCTCCTTACCATCCACAAGCCAATGGACAAGCTGAATCCAGCAATAAGAGTATTTTGCAAATTTTGAAGAAAACCCTAGAAAAGAATAAGAGAAGTTGGCATGTGAAATTAAAGCTAGCACTATGGGCTGATAGAATTTCTAAGAAGAGAGCTACGGGTAAGTCCCCTTTTGAGATGGTATATGGTGCAAAATCAAGATTACCAATTAATAATTTCCTTCCAATCTATAAGTTTATGCAAGAAGAGGACATGGAAATCAGTGACCCACTACAAGACAAAATGGTTTAGCTGATTGAATTAGATGAGATTAGGAGGGAAGGACAAAGAGAAAATGTGAAGTTGCAGTGAAAAATGAAATATCTTTTCGATAAGAGAGCAACTGTGAGAAAATTCCAGTCTGGTGATATGGTTCTCCAATGGAATGTCAGGGCTGAAGATAAAGGGAAGCACAAAAAATTTGAGTCTTTGTGGATGGGACCTTATATTGTTCATCAAACCCATGGTAAGGACTCATATTTTCTAAAAAATTTGAATGGTGAAGAGCAGGAATTGCCAGTGCATGGACAGTTCCTGAAATTTTTCTTCAGTTAATTCTTTTTTCCATGCACAATAGGCTTGTATATATGTATAGGTGTGTTTAATTCTATTGCATGTTTGTTTCTTGTTTTAGGTTAAGGTTTTTTGGTCTGCCTCCCAGAGATTCATAAATTCTTGCTATGATCTTGCAATCAAGCATCCTAAGATAGAGCCACTGTTAGGTATATTCTTAATTTTCTGAGGTGTGTGTCCAGATTTTGGGTTAAATCTCCTTACAGGTGTTTTGCTTGGTCTAGGGTTTGGAAAATTCATAAAAATTGTTATAGCCAAGTTCAAATTCCTTACCCTAGGTTTTTTTTTTGAAAAATGTCAAATTCATGCAAAAACCCTCATGTTAGCCCTAATTCTTCTATTTCATTGTTATCTTTTAGTCACTTAAGCGGATTAATCATGCACATGCTTATTTATCCCAAGTGTTCGCTGAATCAAAAATGTCATAGCATCTCTCATTTAGTATTTGGAAAATCAGCGAACAATTCAATCTTATGCTAAGTGTCATTTTAGTCACGTGGTCTCTAAGTCTCCCGGTGGATACCTCAACCATTCAGCGAATTGGCGAATGTGTTTGAACCTTGTTATATGTTTTTCCTTGTCGCTAAGTCTCCAAATGTTTTGGCAGTTATTTTACCCTTTGCAAGAACTAGCGAACAAAGGCTATCTCCAGTTCTCTTAGTCCTTGGTAGTCATGTGTTAACACTCAGTGAGCTAGCGAAAGCAGTATTCGCTCATTCTCTGAATCTAGCGGTCAAGGGTTATATCAATTGGAGAACTGGTGAATACCATGGATTGGTTTCAAGATCAACGGCTCTGTTTTAATCTCAAGTATCTTTTGGGTCCTACATGTTTGACTTGGTGAATAAGTGACTAAGTATTTGTAATATGAGTCTCCAAATGTTCTAGCAGTTCTGATAGTTTGACCAAATAACTTTAGCGAAGGTAAGATTTCTTGTGCTCGCTTATTCTCAGAGTAAGTTAGTGATGTGCTAATTGATCTAGCAATTCAGTGAATCATGCGGTCGCGTGTTCTCTTAAAAGAAAGGTGAAGGTTGGGAGCATTTGGCGAATGGGCGAATCAAAGGAATGACATTGTATTAAGTTTTCAGTCGCTTATTCTCGAAATAAAATATTCAATGGTTTCCTGCAAATAAGGGCTTAGAAAAAAATATAAGCTAAATGAAATTAATCTAAAAACTTCATGAAAATGAATTGAAACTATTCTATTAATGCAAAAACAATAGAAAAATGTTAACAATGATTCTCCAAAAGTTGCACAATCTTCAGAATTTGACAGTATAGTGCAGTTGCTCTCCAAATTGCACATGTGTATCAGATCTTTTTTGTGAAGGACTGAGGCCTATTTATATAAAAATCTAGGGTTTTGAGAACTCATGGAAAGCCAAAAATGACTCCTTGATCAACTCAAATTGATTGGTGAGTTATTAAGAAATTAGAAATAGTTATCTTGTAAAATCATGCAAATCAACTTTTTAACCCACAATTAGAAGTTGAGATTACTCCAATCTACTTTTCAACTCACAATCACATGTTCAATTTAGAAAGTTAAGAAATTGAATTCAATAGTTGATTTTGAATTTAACTGCTTTTCTAATTTTTGCATAGATAATTGTGAGTTTATTTAATTTTTCATGTGTTTTATTCTCAACTTAACTAATTTAATCAATTAAATAACTAATTTATGGGTTAATCAATTATTTTAATCAAATTTTATCCAAAATTATATTTTTAAATTTGACAATTTGATTTTAATCAATTAAATAAATATTCAATCAATTATTTTTAGGATTTTGATTTATTGTCAAATAAACAATATTAATTAAGGTATAAATTAATTAAATCTAATTAAAATAATTAAGTGGCCAAATAAATTGTAACTAATTAAATATTTATCATATTCAATTAATCGACTTTGGATAAATAAAATAATATCATTTATCGCCAAATAATATTTAATTAGAAATAATTAGGATAAATTAGGAATATTTAGGAATATTCCCTAATGCAGATTTGAAATAGGATCGATTAGGATTTTGATGATTTGATGTGGAGATGTGCCTTAGGTTAGGACTTTTAAGGTCAATTTCAATTGATTTGTTGATGTAGGAGGTCAATGGTACTGGAGCCCATTTTTTGTGGTATTACAATCCTTACCTATAAACTTACTTAGATTCTACCATTGAAAGTCTTTGTCATATCATAGTGAGCTCTATATCTCCTATAGAATTAGATTATCAGTTGTTACTTTCATCTTAAAACTTTAGGAGTTCTTCCCACATCTTCCTAATTATCCATTATCCATAATTTCACCACATTTTCATCTTTCACCTTTTTATGGTTCAAACTCAATCACAAAGACTCAAGGAACCTGTAAATCTAGAATCTAGAGACAATATGGTAGGATCTAGCAATGATGAAAACCCTTGGCCAAGATTTTCTTCCAAGGACACAATTTTCACAAATGAGGAAGGACCCACAAATGATAAATTGAAAGAATCGATGCAAGATCCTAAGTTCCACAAGGTTATGGAAAGAATCTTATATATGGACAAAGAAAAATACTTCCTCAAGCTTGCTCAACAAGGAGTAGAATTACAACCTGATTTTGATGTCTCTAATCTCAAAGAAAAACCTATGACAAATGATCAAGAAAATCCTAGTGGTTCTCAAGAGATACATACTCATGGAGCTATGGAAGACAAACAACATAGTGCTTCAACATAATACACAAGGACCTAAAACAACTTTGGACCCTATTTTATAAAAAAACCAGATGCTTCAACAACAGATTCATGATATTCAAACTAGATCCTCTACAAAGAAATATTCCTTAGATGATATATGCCCTTATCCTTTTGACAAGCATTTAGCAATGATTCCATTCCCTCTTCACTTTGAGGTGTCTAAATTTGACAAATACAAAGGGAATTCGGATCCTCAAGACCACATACGTGAGTTTTGTGCTACTTGTATTGAAGTCACTCATAATGATACTTATCTTATGTGATTATTCCCACATAGTTTAGGAGGAAAAGCTATGTAATGGTTCTCTAAATTACCCCCAGGCATCAAGTCATTCAATGAACTTATTGACAAATTTGTGACTCACTATTCATACAACATCAAACATGAAGTCACTATGCTCGATCTTTGCAATGCACAAAAAAAGAATGGAGAACCTTTCCTTATTACCTTCTTGCAAAGATGGCATCAACTATTTGCCAAATATCCATGAATGATTCTTGAACAAGAAAAGATGGATATCTTTGTGCACAACCTTACACTACAAATGAGTTATAGGTTACAACTACAATGTCCTCCAAGTTTTAACAAACTCATTGAAAATGAAGTTGAAATTGAGGAACCTATGGTTTGGAAAGGTGAGATTAAACTCTACACTAAAGACAATGTTGGATCTTCAAGCTCTAATTCCAATGATAACAACAATGAAAAATCAAAATTTTGAAACAAGAACAAGAATATTGTCAATAATGGAATTATTAATAACCAACATGTTAAACCAACACAACCTATCCTAAATCTCACAAGCAAGTAAAATTCTACTCAACCTACTCAAAGTAATAAAAACACAACACAAAATACTGAAAATACTTCATCAAATTCAAGGTTACCTTTTATGCCTTGCAGGAGGACTTTTACTCCTTAGGTGAGTGTCTTGAATCTGCATTAAGAAAACTAATCACAAAGAAACTCATTGTGCTTCCTGAAATTAGAGACTATGAATCAAGAGTGAAATATTCTTGGTGGAATGATAATGATTATTGCAAGTTTCATAGAGGGAAAGGTCATAAAACCATTGATTGTCACAGACTTAAACATGTAGTACAAGATTTGATAGAAAATGGTGAAATAAGGATTGATGGACATACCTCAAATTAGTCTCATATGAATTTTGAAGATCCACTTCTCAAACATGAGAAAGGAAGTTCATCCAATACTAAGAGTGATAACCAAGTCAATTACAATGTGACATCTTATAAGTACGTTAACCATATCTCAGAATGTGATCCTTCTCAATATTATGCCTATGTGATTACTATCAAAGAAAAGTCTAACAATCAACCAGTTATTATCACAACTTGAGCCCAATCCAAGGTTACTTTTCAAGGTGTCTCATCCAAACCTTCCACTTCAGAAAACAAGTCTTTCTATGTACCAAAGTCCATGCCAAATTTTTTGAATCAATACAATCTTTTGGATCAACTGAAGAAAACACCTACCCAAATATCTATATTATAGCTTTTATGCTTGTCACCATCTCACAAAGATATTCTTGAGAAAGCTCTACTAGAGACTTATGTCCCTAATAATCTAGATCAGGCCCAATTCCAAGCTATGGTGGGACATTTGAACCTATATTTTACTAAATATGATGATCTAGCCATTAATCAACTGCATAATGCTCCACTCCATATTGAATTCCTTATCCAAAATCATAAAATCAAAAGAGTTATAATAGACGAAGGAGCTAGCTTGAATATGTGCACTTTAAAACTAGTCCTTGCATTAGGATTTTCTAAAAACACTATAGATCCAAAGAAGAAAATTATAATCAAATCTTATGATGAAGAGGAGAAGTCATATATGGGATTAGTGGTTCTACCTATCAGATTAGGTCATGTAGTCAAAGATGTTCTCTATCAAGTACTTGACATGGAATTCACATATAACGTTCTTTTGGGTTGACCCTAGATTCATTCTATGCAAGTGGTATCTTCAACTTATCATCAATGCTTGAAATTTCCTTATAATGGTCAAGAAATAACCATCAAAGGTGATCCTAATCCTTTCAAATGTTGTAACACTGTGAAGGTAGCTCCTAAAACTTTGGTACCTTACAATTGTGTTGGATCTTCTGCAACAATACCCAATGATCCAAGTAATGTAGCATCAACATCCAAAATCAATGGTATCAAGATAGACATCAAAGAACAAAGCATGGGGGAATAAACTTTGGGTCAAACATTTTGTATCACATAGTTACCTTTATCTCCCAAGTCATGTGGAAAATTGTTGATAATCAAACAACAATCATAAGCTCCTTCTACAATTGTTTTTGGCACTTTTATAAGTGAGGGAGCTATATCCAATGAAGCAGTTGAACAAAATGCTAATCACTTACTTAACCAAGAAAAGAATTAGGAGAATATAAAACATGAATATATATCATCTGATGTATATGGTAAAGGGTATTATTTTTTGCAAAAGATGAGACATGAAGGCAAAAGACCTGTGGGATTGCAAAGAGATGGTGTCATAAAACCAATTTTGAAAAATCCAAATTATCAAAGGGATACAACAAGGTTGGGTTATAAAGAGGAAGGACCAAAAGAACATAAAGGTAAAGAAAAACTCACATCTCCAATTATCAATAAAGTCACTGGTACTTCTGAATTAAGATTCTAAAAAGATGGAAAGTGTGTGGATAAGGAAAAATAGAGAATAGAAATAGAGCTCATTGATAAAGTTAGGGATAATCAAGGATAGAGTGATTATAATGACTCTAATAATTATGAATGTCATTCATTATCTGAATGTACTGAAGAGATAGGAATCAATGTCATTCATATGTATAGTGGCACTTATCATGAGGGGGAGAGTTCAAGGATCAAATCAATAAGATTAGTCCCATATAATACTACTCATAACAATCATGGGGAAAGTGAAAATCATCTTGTGAGAGATAATTCAGACAAGAGTATGGAAATAGACCTTATCGAGACTATCATAAACCTTGAAAATTTCTCTATAAATACCATTATCCCCTTTTAAATTGACCCAAGTGATCCATTACCACTTATCCATCTTGAACTTATAGATTGATATTCTTCTAATAATCCAAAACTTGACATTTTCCATAATGATGATGCAATTATTGATTATCTTGGAATCAAGGATCATCTACTACCAGGAGATCATAAATCAGGATTTCATATTGAACTCAATGACATGGCTTATTTTGGAGAGATTTCCAATCCTTTTAGTCGTAAAATGTAAAAACTATAAATAGATCTAATGGTGAAAACCACTTAGTGGCAGTAATAGATCCAAAAAAAGTAAAAAGAAAAGATGCATATAAGAGTGAAAACCTCTCTAAGGTACCTGACGATGGAAGGATTTACACTCTTCCCAATTATCTTTATCAAGACAAATTAGAAATACTCATTGAACCAAAAGTACCTCTCACCATTGGAATAGAGGATTCCAAGTGGCAAGTGTCTTCTTCAAGTAGTGGCCTCTTTAGTAGATTCAAAAAGGGAAAACTTTTTGTATTTTTTCAAGGAAAGATAGGCTAACTTTGTCTGGTCTTATGCTGACATGCCAGGTTTCTATCCTAATCTTATCATGCATCACTTTTCTATCGCATCAGGGATCAAACCAATCAAGAAGAAACTCATAAAAATACATCCTCGTATTGCACTCCTTGTTAAAGAATAACTAAAGAATCTCCTAGATGTTGGATTCATTTGAGCCATTGATTATGTTGAGAGGATTTCAAATATTGTGCAAGTATCAAATCCTGACAAGTCTATTAGGATATTTATAGATTTTTGAGATCTAAATAAGGCTTTTTCCTAAGGATGACTTCCCATTACCTACTATTGATATCATAGTGGATTTGACAACTAGTCATGAAATGTTGTCCTTAATGGATAGTTTTTATGGCTATAACCAGATCACAATTTCCCCAAAAGACCAAGAGAAAACTTATTTTACATTTCCTTGGGGAACATACTATTAGAATGTCATGCCTTTTGGGCTCAAGAATGATGGAGAAACTTATCAGCGGGCCATGACCATAATCTTCCATGACATGATGCATACTATAATGGAAGACTATGTAGATGATATCCTTGCAAAGTCTAAAACCAAGGAAGGTCATTTGAAAGTGCTAGATAGGATATTCACCCAAATGGAAAAGTATAAGATCAGACTCAATCCCAAGAAATGTGCATTTGGGGTTACATCAAGAAAATTGTTAGGGTATATTTATTACAAGTAGTGGTTTCCATTGCACCAAAATATCAACTTGTTAATTCCTGATACAACCACTAGACTTATAGAAGACACAGGAGGTGGTTAAGCCATGTCACAAATCCCAAGGGGAGCACTGACTATTTTTCTAAAAATATCCCCCTCAACATTACCCGATGGTATTCAAACCTGTGACCAAGCTCTAATACAACTTGTTACAAGTAGTGGTTGTCGTTACACCAAAAGATCAACATGTTAATTCCTGATACAATCACTAGACTTATAAAAGACACATGAGACAGTTAAGCCATGTTGCAAATTCTAAGGGGAGCACTTGTAATACCCCAAAATTGGCATCTCGCAACCCTAACCAATTTTGTTCTATTTAGTCTCATACTACCAACTTTTTGAATCATCAAACTCCTATTGTACTAGGTAATTCTGATTTATGACTGACTCTACTTGACTTAAATGTCAAATGTGAAAAACCCTAAATCTACATCAATCACATATTTAACTCCTAAATATCAACTATAATTAGCTAAATAAACCTTATGATTGATTTAATTTAATTACAAAGTCCTAGCACTTTAATTAAATTAAATTCCCCCTTTTAGCTAAAAATGCATGAAAAGGAATTAAATAATATTTGGTTTTTGAATAAATATCCTCATTTCAATAATTGAATTTAATTATTCAAACAATTGAGAAAGTTCATTTATGAGGTCATATTTCATTTATTTAATCAAATATTCTCTCCAAAATCCACACTCTAGTTCAGAAAAGGAAATGTTGAGTTAACTGCAAATTTGAAAGTGCAACAAGCCAGTTATTTTCTCCACTCACTCTAGAAGTAAATAGTTGATTGTCTCTCTACAGGAAACTTACCATTCTGAACTGGACTTCCTTCCAATCTCCACCATTCATCTCATTCAATCTCGATTGTCGATTGATTATGGGATTCTATAAAAGAACCCTCTTATTTCTCATTCAAGGAAATGCAACAAATGAGTATCGAATTGCTGCTGAATTGTTACCTCAATTTGTGTGCATTCAAGCTTTTACTATTTTCACTTTGCATTTCTAGATTAATATCATTTCTTAGATTAATAATGCATTACATCATAGCTTAATTTATTTCAATTTCTCTTAGATTACTATTCATGTTTCATTGTTCTAGATTAATCTCATATCTACATTCTAGAATAAACTAAATTTGCATTCTAGATTAAAACCCTCCATTCTAGAGTCAGTCTATGGTTGTTGAGCTTTTGACTCTGAGAACTTCTCAAAACCCCATCTAGATAGGCGGCAATAGGTCAGCTCATCTAAGCATGTAGGATAAATGATTTCATATTCATTCATGTGTATGACTGATGAATACAGACTATGTTGAAGTGTATGGCTAAGATTGAGGACCACATTTAGCGTATACATTTTTGGCACCCACCGTGGGGTAGAATATTCAATTTCTAGCCTCATATTCTACTTGTTCTATCAAATGCAATTCTCTGTCTGTACATCTCTATAGTGAATTCTCGCACAAAGATTCACTTCATCACGTGAAGTTTTGTGTTATATCATGTGAAGTTGTGCTTATCCATGCATTTCATTACATGATAAAAGTACTTTCTCACGTGAAGCATTTCACTTGCTCGTGCAAACTTTGGCATTAGAAGTCCATAATCTACAGTTTTATATCTTTGTTTTTTGATATTTTTCTATTTTCTGTGATTTTCTAGTTTTTCTTTCTAATACAGCTTAACAGTGGGCTGCAGGACAAATTTCAAAGACTCCCTAAGACATGATTATGCAATCTCACTAACTATTTGACTACAGGACGCTTGACAAAGATGTCGGGTTTAAGAAGATAGAAATAACAATTATATGCAAATATAACCAATATCATAACAACCATAAACCACACATAAGAGAATAGAAGAAACAAATATTTAACGTGGTTCACCCAATCCCTGGGCTATGTCCACCAACAAAAAGTCCAATATTATTATTATCCAGTGATTGCAACCTAATTACAATCTGTAATCCCTTACAGCTCAATTCCGCTGCAAGTACTAAAACCATACATTATGAAATCCCTAACCCTGAGCCATATTATACAATATTTTTCTGCTTTAGGGTTAGAATGAGTTACAACATGTCGACCCAAAAATAGCTGGTCACAATATGTCAGCCCCAAAAAAATTTGCCACCCCGGCGAGGGCAGGAGGAAAAGTGTACAGTACTTTCCTGATCAGTCACCACAAGCTAACAATCTCCCACTTAGTGACTAATCAGTATCCACACAAAAAAAAACCTCCCACTTGGAGACTGATCCTATAGCAATATTGCTACCATATGAGGCTCCCACTGGATCGAACCACCCTAGACTCAACAGTTCCTTTATTTTGTTCAATCTAGAAGACCAACTGAAGTTGAACATGAGTTCAACCCCTTGTTACTACCTTTGTAAACATATCTGTTGGATTATCATCTATATGAATCTTTTCCATCTTTAGCTTCCCATCATCCAAAACTGACCGAATGAAATGGTACCACAACTGTATGTGTTTTGTCTTTGAGTGCAAAGCAGAATTCTTTGCAAGATGAATGGCACTTTGGCTATTTGTATGCAAAAAATTATCTATCTATGGATGTCCCAATTCTTCCATGAAGAATTGAAGTGATATCATCTCCTTGGCTACCTATATAGCAGCAACATACTCTGCCTCTGTAGTGGATAAAGAAACCACCTTTTGTAGTTGAGAAATCCAACTCACTGTTGTCCCACCAAAAGTAAATACATAGCCTATAGTACTCTGCCCGCTATCTATATCTCCTGCCAAATCTGAGTCAACATAGCCTTGTATAGTAGTAGTAGATCCCCCAAAGTGTAAACACTTACTGGATGTACCTCTCAAATATTTGAGAATCCATTTGACTACATTCCAATGCTCAATACCAGGGTGACTCATATATCGGCTCATGACTCCCACTGCGTGTGCAATATCTGGCCTAGTACATACCATAGCATACATTAAGCTCCCTACAGCTGAAGCATAAGTTACCTTAGACATTTTAGCCTCCTCTTCTAATGTCTTAGGACACATATCCTTAGTCAATTTCAAATGACCAGGCAAAGGTGTGCTGACAGCTTTGGCATTCTCCATAGAGAAATGCTGCAACACCTTCTCAATATAATCAACCTGAGATAAAGTCAACTTCCTATTTTTCCTATCTCTACAAATTTTCATACCAAGGATTTGTTTTTCTACCCCCAAATCCTTCATAGCAAAAGAATGTGGTAACTATTGTTTCAATCCCTTAATGTGATTCATGTTAGAGCCAACTATTAGGATATCATCATCATATAAGCATAAAATAATGTAGTTATCATCATCCAACCTCTTAAAGTAAAAACAATGGTCAGAATGACACTAAGTGTACCCATGCTCATTCATAAAAGTGTCAAATTTAATATACCATTTATGAGGTGCTTGCTTCAAGCCATATAAAATTTTCTGCAATCTACACACCAAATTCTCCTTACCCTTGACCTCAAATCCTTGTGGCTATACCATATATATTTCTTCATCCAAATCACCATGAAGAAAAGCTATTTTAACATCAAGCTTCTCTAAATCCAAATCTTCAGCAGCCACAATACTTAAAACAGTATGAATAGAAGTCATTTTAACAACTGGAGAAAATATCTCATCAAAATCAATGCCCTTTTTTTGTGCAAATCCTTTTACAACTAACCTGGCTTTAAATATTTTCTTACCTTCATCCTATTCTTTCAGCCTGTAAACTCATTTGTTCTGTAAAGCCCGTTTACCTACAGGTAACTTGCATATATCCCAAGTTTGATTTTTCAGAAAAGAATCCATTTCCTCTATCATTGAAGACTCCTACTGAATCTTTGTATCCACCTGTATAGCTTCATTATAACATTCAAGTTCACCAGCATCTGTTAACAAAATAGAATACAAAGAGGGAGAAAATCTTTCAAGAGGTCTACTGAGCCTTGTTGACCATCTAACATTCACTAGGGTATGTGGTATTTGTTGTTGATTTTGTTGCAGAGCATAAGGAACTACTGGAACATCATATTTTGGAGTATCATCTAGTACTACATAGTCATTTTCTTTCTTCTCATGTTGTTGCAATAGATCTTTGTACAACACTTTCTCATTGAGTATGACATTCCTACTTCTTACAATTTTATGATTTTCAAAATCCTAAAGCCTATAACCAAATTCATCAATTCCATATCCAACAAATACACATTTCTTTGACTTAGCTTCTAGTTTGGTTCTATTTTCAAAATCTATATGTGCAAAAGCTTCACAACTGAAGGTTTTGAGAAAAGAATAACTCACCTTCTTACCAATCCATGCTTCCTCTAGAATACCATAGTCCAAAGGAGTAGAGGGGCCTCTATTGATTAAATAAACAACAATGTATATAGCCTCTACCCACATGTTTAAGGGCAGCCTAGCATGCAACCTCATACTCCTTGCATGTTCCATTACTATCTTGTTCATGCGTTCAGCCACTCCATTTTCTTGTGGAGTCATTGGTACAGTTTTCTACCTAAGAATACCATTAGAGAAGCAATAATCTTCAAATTTTGTGCTACAATACTCACCACCATTATCAGATTTGTGACATTTTAACCTTTTACCAGTCTCATTCTCAACCAAGCATTTCCATTTCTTAAAAGTTTAAAATACATCAGATTTATATCTAAGGAAATAAATCCATACTTTTCTTATTGCATCATCTATAAATGTAACATAATATAGAGAGCCACCAAGGGAGGATACCTAAGCTAGCCCCCATACATCTATATGCACAAGCTCTAATCTCTCATTTTTCTTTTACTTCCCACTCTTTACAAAACTAACTCTCTTTTGTTTTTCATAAACACAACTTTCACAAAAATCCATATTGAAACATTTTAGACCAAGTAAAACTTTCTTTGAATGAAGTAATTTCATACCTTTTTCACTCATGTGCCCGAGTCTTTTATGCCAGAGTGTTGTGTCAGAACCTAAAAAAATAGTTTGATGTTGTTCCTGCTCAACTACAGCCACTATTCCTGAACATTCATTATCTTTTGTAACAATTAAAGTAGAAGGAACAATATGACCTGTACAAAGATATAAGGTGCCTACTTTCACACCTTTTTCTACTACTAAGGAACCTTTTGAAACCTTCTAATTTCTATCATTAAAAGTAATTGTGCAACCCTCATCACCTAGTTTCCCTACTGAAATTAAATTCCTACTCAACCTTGGAACATGTCTTACCTCTTGTAGTAGCCAATGATTCCCATTCTAAAACTTAATCTTAATTTTTCCCTTTCCAACAATCTGACAGGGTTCATTATCTCCCAAATAAACTAGCCCAAAATCCCCTTGGACATAATCAAGAAAATAACCTCTATGGGGTGTAGCATGAAATGAAGCCCTAGAATCTAAAACCCATGAATCATCAATACTTTCTAAAGAAAGAAGCAAGGCATCCTCTTCAGGTTTATTACTTACCACATTTTCCTCCTTGTTACCTTCTTGTTTGTCTCCTTCTTTATTCTTCTAAGACCAGCAATCTTTCTTCTTATGACCTAGTTTTCCATAGTACCAACAATCATTTGGCCCTTTGGATTCGGACCTCTTTCCCTTTGATTTTCCTCTTGATTTCCCATGATTACCAAAGTTGTCTCCTCTCTCATTGGTTCTACCTCTACTTTGTGTGTTTAGGACACTACCTAATGTGGATCCACCTGACCTTTTCCTACAAATTTCCTCACTTAGAATAACACCAATAACATCATCAAATTTTACAATATTAGAACCAGGAACATAGTTAGTAACAGCCATTACCAAGTCATTCTAGCTTTCAAGAAAAGAACACAAAATCAAGAGAGCCTTGAATTCTTCATCAAAAATAACATTGACTAAAGTTAATTGACTAATACCTGTATTAAACTTATTTAAATGATCAGCAACTAACCCACCTTCCACCATTTTCATATTAAACAAACGCTTCATGAGAAATACCTTATTTGAAGCGGAGGGCTTTTCATACAACTTCGCTAGGGTTTTCATCAAATCTCCAGTCATCATTTCTTATGTAATATTGAATGCCACCGATTGTGCCAGGCATAATCAAACACTACCAAGAGCCTTTCTATCAAGAATTGTCTAGTCCTCATCAGAAATTCTTGTCGGTTTGTTGGCTTTTCCTTCCAAAGACTGCCATAGATCCTTCTGATAGAGATAGTCCTCCATTTGCATTTTCCATAATTGAAAGTTCTGCCGATTAAACTTGTCAACCTTTAGCCTACCCTCATCTACCACTTCTCCCACTCAACCATGAGACTCCCACTAAACTATGAGATCTTCCTGCAGAGGATAACTAAAAACAACCTTGCTCTAATACCACGTGTTAGGTTTAAGAAGACATAAATAATAATTACATGCAAATATAACCAATAACAAAAGAACCATAAACCACAGAAAAGAGTACAGAAGACATAAAGATTTAAAGTGGTTCACTCAATCCCTGGCCTACGTCCACCAACAATGAGTCCAATATTATTATTATCCAGTGATTACAACCTAATTACAATCTATAATCCCTTACAACTCAATTTTACCGCAAGTACTAAAACCATACATTATGAAATCCCTAACCCTAAGCCATATTATATAATATTTTTCCACTTTAGGGTTAGAATGAGTTACAACATGTTGGCCCAAAAATAGCCAAAAATATGTCGGCCCCAAAAAAAATCACCACCCCGATGAGGGCAGGAGGAAAAGTGTATAGTACTTTCTTGATCAGTCAGCACAAGCTAACAAAAGACCATTTGTCAAAGAATTTCAAACCCACAATCTATTTTCATGCTTTCCTTACATAGTATAATTAGGGCCTTGTTAAAATCTCTTAAGGGTCTTCATAGTAGAATAGGGTATTAGGCTCTTGATTACATGGAAGTGATGCCCATAAATGAATCTAAGACCTAGATGTTGCTAAGGGATAGATACCTGGGGGAGCGAGGAAAGGTAACAAATTAATTTACATATCCATTAGTGAGGGGATTATGCTCTTCTCTCTTTGAGAGAATCAGAAACCTAGAAGCTCTTGTATTTGTTGAGAGAGGAGTTATCTCGATGATGAACATGTCTAGTGTGTTTGGGTAAGGTGTAGAGGTAGAGGATTATGCTCTTCTCTCTTTGAGAGAATCAGAAACTCAGGCCCTTGTATCCAAACCACATCTGAGTCACCTTTAGTGGGCCTACCAGAAGTTGAACCTCCAGGAATAACCAAAGTGGGTACACACATTTCGCTCATGATTCCACCCCACTATAATAAAGTTTCTTTGTAGAGAGAAAGACTCCAAAGCCATGTTAATTTCTTCCTCTTGATCCCTGATGTCAAACATCTTGAGGAATCCCTATCTGTTGTACTAAGTGGCACCACTCCAAGCCTTGCTTTCTAGGGATGTACACTTATAGGTGTCAGTGTGACTATAGGTATCAACCTTTCTTGTGAGGCCACCACAGGTTAATGTGAATGAAAGCCTATTAAAACTTTTGTAGCAAGTTGCCTACCCGGTTCACCTTCGAAAGGGGGCATAATCTTTGCACAGGGAGAGGGAAGAATCTCTCCCATAGATTCTCACCATAGGTATGCACCTGGACATTTGAAGTTGGTATATGACACTAGCCCCTACTTCAGGGATGTTCTTTGAACATATATTATGGAGTCCTTTAACACAAAAAATATGGGCGCCCTCTAGGGGTGACATGGTTGTGTGAGGTGCCCGCATGTGCATAAGTTGTGAGGCAAAGGTTTTGTCTTCTATACCATTTTCTTCATAGGGATAAATGAGTGTCTATTTTGAGTCTCAAAATGTCCAAAATATCCAAACTTGTCAAGACTCCCCAGTTCTTCCAAGTTGCCTTATCCTCAACTGAATTATTTTTGACTACTGATTATGTCACAACTGCTTGAAAGTCCAAACCTTTATGCTTGTTAATGATTGGTTTCCAAATGCTCAAAATAAAAAAAATTTGATCTAAAACTATCCAATAGAGTCTGTAAACTAAGTACTCTATTAGAGAACAGTCCAATCTATATCTCACAATTTTTTTTGTCTTGAAAAATGGACCAAACTATCAATTCCTGCACTTTCTTGCCTAGCTTTCTGCAAAACTTCTCATGAACTTTTGTGTGTTGTGCACTTCTTCACATGAGATTTTGAATCTTCACCCAAGGTTTTGTCAAAGCTCTATCAATTTTTTTTTCCAATTTCTCAGTCTAGTCCTGCACTTCATCACGCGAGACTACATAGTTTTGCGTGACCTTGGTATTTCTTCACATGACCTTGGTATATCTTTGCATGAGAGTTCTCTTATTCACATGACACTATGAAATTTTATCTTACCAATGAGCTATTTGTTGTCTTCTAGTTGTCACTCTACTTGGTCTGGTCTTTGTTTGGGGTCTGTCTAAATGTCTTCTTGTCTATACATAGTTTGAAACTAGATGTCTCAATTTGAGAACTACGTGATGCTCACTTGAACTTACCTTTTCTCTCTATTGTCTACTCATTTCATTGTGTTATCATACCTTATGACATGATAGTCATTTCTTGGATGTTTTATCCTTATCTCTGATGACTCATGCCAGGTATATTTCACCTTTGTCACTCCTTGCACTTATCTCAAGACATAGTTCCAAGTGTAGTCCTAGTTCACTCTCGACACACAATCTTTGTCTATGACTATTGCAACTCGAAGTAGCAATGCATTCCCTTCATGTCTTACTAGATGAGGTAGAGGTAGACCTCACAACCAAGGAAGAGGTCATTCCAAACTTGTCACATAGTCCAAGTGTAGTGGGGGGTCCTCACATTCCTCTACAATAGCTACACCTAGAGAGGGACCATCTCGATCTTCCTCTTCTATCATTCAACCTTACGTTAGGTGTTTGTTCCCTATGAACTTCAGTTAGGTCCAAAACCCATTTTTTTGAGGAGCATCAAAACTCTGAAGAGTCATCATCTGAATCTGACTCTATTGACATAACAAGGGTTCCCATAGACACAACCTCTTGACACACTACACCCCCTCATACTAAGTCTATACATGCTACACACTTGCACACTAGCAAGATGATAGACCAAAAGCAAGAGGGTGAACATAGAAAAGGTAATTATCAATCTCAAATCGACAAGGATAAACATCATTATCAAAACATCTCTAGTGATGACGATGAGGGGATAACTCAACAAGACATAGAGGCTTCCCAAGCTAACAAAGGCCTCCATAGAATGATGGAGATCCTCATGAAAGAAGAGAAGGAGAAGTATTTTCTCAAAATTTCCAACCAAGAGGCCAAGTTACCTCCAAACTACAATGTCGAGACTCTTGTGGTCAAAAAGGAAATTGAGAATGCTAAACTGCAAAAGTTAGTTCAAGACATGCAAGACCAAATTAGTCAAATCATGAAGGACAAGGACAAACTAGAAAAATAGTTCACACTGGATAGAATTTGTCCATTCCTATTTTATAAACGTCTCTATATGCCTCATTTTCCTTAAGGAGTGGAACTTCCCAAACAAAAAAAATATTTGGGCACCTCAGATCCTCAAGATCACTTAAGAGATTTTAGTGCTCTATCTATGAAGTTTATACATGACCAAACTTACCTCATGCATCTCTTCCCACGTATCTTGGGAGGATTTTCTATGGAATGGTTCTCTCAGTTACCTACTAACATCAAGTATTTTGATGAGATTGCCAATGTGTTCCTGTAGCACTACTCATACAACATCCAATATCTGGTTAACATCTATGATCTTTGCAACTTGAAACAACGACATGGGGAACCTTTCTTGACATTTATCCAAAGGTGGAGACAACTTTATACAAAATAATCTCTTAAGATACCTAAGTCTGAAAATCTTGACATCTTTTTAGACAATATTCTTCCCAATTTTGAGTACCAAGTACAGTTACAAGGTCCTTTAACCTTTGATGACATGATCAAACAAGCTGTGAGAACTGAAACATTCATGGTCAATAAAGGAGAACTAACCTTACACAAAGATAACAAATAGGGTTCCTCCTTGAGAAAAGACAAACCCAAATTTTTCAATAAAAACTAAGATGTTGTGAACAATGGAGTTGTTGACAATGTAACTAAAAATCCTCCAAAGGTTGTGTTCAATCTTACTACCACTATGCAAGCAGCCAAATCAACTGAACAAGCTATGGTAGAAACTAGACCACCTTCAAATTATTCTAGAAACAAACCTTGGGCTCCTCATTCCAAGCGTGAGTACACTCCCCTAGGAGAACCTCTTGATGTGGTTTACAAGACTCTCTTGCAAAACCAAATACTCACTCTGGATAATTTGCATCCTTACAATCCAAAACCATGACCTTCTTGGTGGAACAAATCTGTGTACTATGATTACCACCAAAACAAAGGTCACAAAATTACTAGTTGTATTCAACTTTGGCATAAGATTCAAGACCTTATCGATAGTGGTGATGTTGTTGTGGGAAACCATAACAAGAACTCTGATCACCAGGCATTCAAAGATCCCTTTCCTCCTCATGAGAAGGGTGAATCTTCCAGGGCTAAAAATACCAATGCAAAGGTCAACTACACATACAGTACCAATGATAATATTATTAATATGGTTAAACCTGTTCATGTCAAATATTGTGATGTTATCACCATCAAGGGGAGTGAGGATGCTCCCAAGCCCAAAATTTCATTCATCCTGCGAGGGCTAGCATCTCATTCTCCTGAACAAGAATAGTCTTAGGTTTAACAATGCAAATAAAACTATTGTGGTCACTTCCAACAAGAATTCTAAATTGGTCACCTCATTTAACAATGCTAATTACAGAATCCTAGACCAATTGCAATGAACCAACACTCAGATTACTATCTTTGAGTTGCTGAAAATCTCACCTGCTAACAGATAGATTCTTGACAAAGCCCTTTCTGAGGGAAATTTTCGTAAAGATCTTGATTTAGACCAGTTTCAATCCATGGTAGGTCACTTGATCTCACCCCATTACTTATCTTTCTCTAAGAAAGATGATCATTATTTGAGTCATCCACACAATAACCCCTTGCATATCGAGGTCATGGTTGGCCCAAAGCACATCCTTCGTGTCCTTATTGATAATGGTGCTAGCCTTAACATATGCTCTGCTAGCTTGCTCACCCAATTAGGCTATGGTGAAGATTGTATAGATGCTCACAAAAAGATCACCATTAAAGCATATGATGAAGAAGAATGAAAATCTAAAGGATTATTTGTGTTACCAATCTGGATCAGACCTATTGAAAGGGGTGTCATCTATCAAGTACAGGACATTCCCCTAGCATACAATATACTATTGGGAAGACCGTGGATCCATGAGATGCAAGCAGTCTCTTCAACCTATCATCAGTGTATAAATTTCCCATTCCAAGGAACAAAAGTAAGAGTACCTGATAATATGAGCTATACTTGCAATATGCTCACAAAATTTGTTGATAGCTTTGTTCCAGCCAACAGAGAGTCTACTGAATTCTTCAATGCTAAACTCAAGGAAATGGAATAGACTCTACAACTCAAGGATACTGGCATGGGGGGTATCAGATTGAACCTATAGTTTCATTAACATCTCTACCTCCATTGGAACATTCCTATGGAAACCCTCTGAAGACAAGAAACCTTCTGATGTCTATCCTCAAACAATCTATGATGGCACCTTTGTACAGGCCACAACACCACTAGAAGATGAAGATGAAAAAAGAGCTATTGCAGCCTAGATTTATAGAGGGGAGAACACACTTGAGAAATTCACTCCAACTTGTGGTATAGAAACTGAACAGTATGGCACAGGCTTCACGCACATGAAATGCTTTGGCTATAAAGGGAATAGCCCTATAGGGATGAACAAAAAAGAATTTCATGAACCACTTGAAGCTACAGGTCAACAAACAAGAGACACTACTAGTTTAGGTTTCAAGAAGATCCTATTTCACTTAGGGATTAACAAATTTGTACTTGAACTGGATCACCGGCCAGAACTTGAAGGCACTTCTACAACTAAAAATTGAAAGGACAACTCTGATGAGGATACTTTTCCTTATTCTATTCCTCTAGATCTTGCTATGATTTTTGTTGAGACAGATGATGTTGTACCACATGACAGTATGGTCAAGACTGATAGTGATTCTAATGATACTACCTCAATCACTCCACTAACATATGAGAGGTTGAGAGAAATGCAAACTACCAATCCTGGTTTTCAAGGTAAATTATACATGCTATCACATTTCCAAGAGCGGTTCAGACAAGAAAAAATCCAACAAACCATCAATGCTGTGAGAAATGAACAAGAATCAGATGGTACCGCAAGTAGTGATAAAGGACCTATCTCAAGCATTATGGACTTGCATGAGTATGAATTTGATTCTCTATCTGATGCAACCTCTGATAAGGATGTAGATATTGTGCATGCATATGAAAACCTTATCAAAATAGGTGAAGTGTCTAGTGTTAGGAAAAATGAGTTTGATTCCATCGATGTTAACTTGCCCTCTAATACAAATGTGAGGACTCAAAGGAATTCAAACACATCTCTAGATGAGATTGCTTTAGGTGTCAACTTTCTTGTCCACGCTTTTGATGATTATACTATGAATGCACTAGAACCTGTCACTTCTCATCCACTTCACCATCCCAAGCTAATAAACTGGAACTCTTCCTCCCCATGCAGTCAAGTCCTTACATTTGATAATGATTATGCTCTTTCTTTCTACCTTAACATTGTCGAACTAGTAACGTCCTCCACTAGTGAAGACAGTGATGAAGGGTGCTCCCCTTAATACCACAAACACATAACAAACATAGAGAAACAACAACAATAATATGCAAGAACAGAAAATTGTCTTCTTATTATCTCCACAAATGTGGAATTACAAATTTTTAGAATTACAACATGCAAAGCCACATGGGCATTCCCTTACAATATTTTTTAGGACAAAGCCTCGAACTATTACCGAGATCTACTACCCAGAACTATTCTGAACTACCTAAGACAATAATACAGCCTTCCTTATATAGGCAATTTTCCACCGCCTGGGAAGGTTCCAGAATTTTAGCCAATAAGGCCGACCAAACTTAGAATTATTTTATTTTACATTTTATTACATCATAGTCGGCTCAAGATAACCTTTGAAACCCAAACAGAAATTTTGAAAAAAATTATTTTTCGCCATTTCAGGTGGCCCAACTTCTGAAGACCATAAGTCATCACCAGTTGACCCGATCGGCTATTATAACCCCATTTCAGAAATGCCACGAAGCGCTCTACAGGCTTGACCGGTGCAAGCACCTGTCACCCAAATTTTTGACCTCATCCGGGGCCTCTAAAGCCTTCAAAACTGAGTTCAAAGTTTCTGTACCCTACTGCCAATACCGAAAATCTTTAATATCTTCCAATATACACTTGATCTGGCAATGAAACTTTACTGGCAGACTTATATGACCAAAATGAAACTCCAAGAAAGTAATCAGATCATTTTGAGCACATACAAAAATTACCAAAAATAGTAACTTTCCATAAATAGCAGCTCTGCACAAAATAGCCCTTATTGAATATAAAAATAGAAATATTTTTTTTTGGGTGATGCAAGATTGCTCTTACACCCAGGATGCTCCTGCATCAGACAGCCAGGGTAATTTGAGAAGTGACCCTGTCATGACTTAGGTGTGCAGAGGAAAACCAAGATGGCTAACCTCCTCCTTTGTCAGCCATGATGAATCTTCAACAGGTCATCCTTTCCACTTGACCAGATATTCTTCATATGTCCTGTTCCTTGTGCTTCTGCCAACACGACTATCCAGTATATCTTCGATCTCCTTAGTGTCTGAACTAGTTGCTGGAATACTCCACTGTGCTGCTGTGATCTCATCTTCAACACCTCCTTCATGATACTCTGTTAGATCTGAAATGTTAAACACTGGTGAAATATTTAGCTCAGTAGGCAATTCTACCTCATATGCATTTCCTGAATCATGTTTCTTCAGTATCCTACATGGTCCAAACTTCTTCATTTTCAGCTTGTTATATGTACCAACTGGAAACTGTGCCTTCTGTAAATGAACCATGACTTCCTCACCAACCTGAAATTCCTTATACCTCCTTTTCTCATCTGCCTTAGCCTTATACTGTGCGTTCATCTTGGTAATATGCTTCCTCACCTCCCCATGGATGTTCTTCAAGTGTTATGCAAAATCCTCAGCTTCAGCACTACTTATTTCTCCTTTATCTATCTTCCTCAATTTAGATGCATTTCTTGGACTACTTCCATATACAATCTGGAATGGTGATTTACCAGTGCTCCTGTTGACAGAATTATTGTATGCAAATTCCACCTGTGGTAAAATCAAATCCCATCCTGTTGGCTTATCTCCAACCAAACATCTCAGCAAATTTCTCGAACTCCTATTCACCACCTCTGTCTGTCCATTAGTCTATGGATGATGTGATGAACTGAACTTCAAATTTGTCTTTAACTTCTTCCACAATGTATGCCAGAAATATCCAATAAACTTAGTGTCCCGATCTGAAACTATGGTCTTTGGAAAACCATGAAGTCTCACTACTTCTCTGAAAAACAATTCAGCTACATGAATAGCATCATTAGTCTTCTTGCAGGGAATGAAATGTGTCATCTTTGAAAATTTGTCAACTACCACAAAAATTCAATCATGTCCCCGCTGAGTTCTCAGTAAACCAAGAACAAAGTCCATACTGATATTCTCCCAAGGCTTCTCTGGTATAGGTAATGGCTGATATAACCCTGTATTCTGCTTCACTCCTTTCACCATCTGACATACTCTGCAACTCTGTACAAACTTCTTCACATCTTGCTGCAATTGTGGCCAATAATAATTCTCACCAACCAAAGCAAGGGTTTTATCATGACCAAAATGTCTAGCCAATCCTCCACTATGCTTCTCCTTGATGAGATTCTCCCTCATAGAACTTCATGGAATACACAACTGACTCCCTCTGAATAGCATATCATCTTGGATGATAAAATCCAGCCATTTTGTCCTGTCTAGAGTAACAGGTTCTGTACAAGCTTTCCAAGCTTCACCAAAATTAGGATCCTCTAGATACAAATTCTTGAGTTCCTTGAACCCAACCACTTCAATCTGCATTTCTGTCAGCAATAGTTGCCTTCTGCTAAGAGCATCTGCAACCCTATTAGACTTTCAACTCTTGTGTTTCAAAACAAATGTATAACTCTGCAAAAACTCAACCCATTTCAAATGCCTTTGATTCAATTTTCCTTGACTATTCAAATATTGCAAAGCTTGATGATCAGTATACAAAACAAACTCCTTAGGAAGTAGATAGTGCCTCCACTTTTTCAATGCTTGAACTATAGCATAAAATTCCTGATCATAAATAGAATATTTTCTCTTGGCATCATTTAATTTCTCACTGAAATAAGCAATAGGTTTACCTTCTTGGCTTATAACAGCTCCTATTGTAGTACCACTAGCATCACAATCTACTTGAAACACCTTATTAAAATCTGGAAGTGCTAAAACTAGTTGTTTTGTAACTTTTTGTTTCAACAATTGAAAACTCTTTTCTGCCCCATTAGTCCACTTAAACTCTTTTCTATCCCCTCTCATTGTTTCAGTCAAGGGTCCACAAGTACTGCTAAAATTTTTGATAAAATTTCTATAAAAGCTAGCCAAACCATGAAAAGATCTTACCTCAGTAGCACTCCTTGGAGTAGGCCATTCAAGGATAGCCTGTACCTTCTCTGGGTCCATTTTTAGACCTTCTCCTGAAACTACAAACCCCAAATACACCAACTCTTTCTTCACAAAATTGCACTTCTTCAAATTAATCAACAATTTCTCTTCTCTCAACTTCTCAAATACCATACGAATATGCATCATATGCTCATCCAATGTCTTACTAAAGATCAAAATATCATCTAGGTAAACAATGACAAACTTACCCAGAAATTCTTTCAGAACCTCGTTCATGAGCCGCATGAAAGTGCTCAGTGCATTGGTTAGCCCAAAAGGCATGACTAACCACTCATATAGTCCTTCCTTTGTCTTGAAGGTAGTCTTCCATTCATCTCCTTCTCTGATCTAAATCTGATGATATCCACTCTTCAGATCTATCTTTGAGAAATACATAGCTCCACTCAAACAGTCCATAATATCATCCATTCGTGGCAATGGAAACCTGTACTTGATTGTAATCTTGTTTATTGCCCTAAAATCTATACACATCCTCCATTCTTGATTCTTCTTTGGTGCTAATACTGCTAGTACAGCATAGGGACTCAGACTCTCATGGATCAATCCTTTCTGTAACAGTTCATGTACTTATCTGTTCAACTCCTCACTTTCTGCAGGTGTCATTCTGTGTGCTGCCTTATTTGGCAAACTCACTCCTAGGATCAATTCCATCTGATGACTGATCTTCCTGATTGGTGGTAATCCATCAGGCATGTTATCGGATACAATATCCTGAAACTCATTCAACAAATCTACAACTTCTATAGGAACATCTTCTACTTCCTCTTTACCAGCTTTTGGAATTAAAGAAAAACATACATGCTCATGCCTCATACCATCTAGGAAATTTCTTCCATCAACAAAAGTTATCCTTGTATTACCACATACCTTTTCTTCAATCTCCTTCAATGGTTTTAGCTTATGTCGCACTCCATCCTTTGTCAGGGAATAGGTATTCACACGACCATCATGTACAGCACATCTGTCAAACTACCATGGTCTACCCAACAACATATGACATGCATCCATAGATATGATATCACACAATACCTCATCTTGGTATCCGTCAATCTTGAACTTCACCAGGCATTGTTCATTGACCATGACCTTGTGGTCATCCTGTACCCAGGCAATCCGATATGGATGTGGGTGTTTCTGTCTCTTGAGCTTCAACTTTGTCACCATCTCTTCTGACACCAAATTGTCAGTGCTTCCACTATCAATAATCACATCACAACATTTACCTTCACACTTGCACCTGGTGTGAAATAGGCTCCTCCTTTGCTCAGGTTCATTCTCACCACTCAATAGGACTTTTCTGTTAATCAACATTTATCCTCTTTCAGCATCTTTAGAATTTGATGATCTGGCATCTTCATCTACATGTGCAACTCTGGCCTGGCCTTCATTTCTCCTGTCTATTTTGCCTTGGTGCTGAGGACATTCAAATGTCCTATGACCTTCTTCTCCACAGTGAAAACATGTTCCACAGAAGCCACCTCTTCCAGATCCTTGTCCTCTTCCTCTTCCTCTCTGATCTCTATTTTGCTGATCCTGGAAGTGATTAGAATTATTTCCTCACTGATTCTGACTGCTACTGGCCTCATCCTTCTTTTTTGGATCTTCATTTCAGCCACCATATGACCGTCCACCAGATCGTCCACCGCGACCTCTTCCATTTTGTCTGCTCTCAAACTTCTTGTTCAACTTTTCCTCTACTTTTAGGGAAAACTGGTATGCCTCTTCAATACTATTCATTCAAACCAGATTCAGCTCCTCCTGAATGCTTGGCCTTAACCCATTAAGGTATCGGGCAACTTTCTCCTTATCAGCTTCTGCATGGCCTGTTCTGATGAGAAGTCGATAGAACTCCTCTGTATACTCCTAAACAGATCTTCCTGCTTGCTTCAAACTCTATATTTTCTTCAGTAGGTCAAGCTCATAATCAACAGGAATGAACTGTCACTTCAATTTATCCACCATCCGATCCCATCTCGTGATTTTCTCCTTTCCCCTTCTATTTCGCTCCAACTAAATCTCTTGCCACCATATCTTCGCATGACCTTTCAGTCTGGCCTTCACAAATTTGACCCTATCAGGATCCTCAACATCTTCATACTCAAAATATTCCTCACATTCATTGATCCAGTCGATCAATTCTTCTAGGTTAAGATTTTTAGAAAATGTAGGAACCTCAATCTTAGGTCTTTTCCCAATCTTAGAAATGGCCTGAAAAAGTCTTTCTTCCTCCTGGTTCACAATTTTGACTTCTCCTTGATATTCTTCTTCAGCTTCATCCTCGCTTTCATCTCTAACATTAAGATTCATTCCTCTATGAATCTCTTCTTGCAATGCTCGCACTTGTCTCTGCAGTGCCCTAACCTCAGGTGTTACAACACCAGCTCTTCCGCCACGTTCCCTTCGTGGAGGCATTTTCACGATGCGTGCTGAAACACTAACCACGGTCCTAGTGCAAACTGCCTCACAGTCGGCGATCTATTTACACACTTAGGAACCTGGCTCTGATACCACTTGATGAAGGGTGCTCCCCTTAATACCACAAACACATAACAGACATAGAGAAACAACAACAATAATATGTAAGAACAGAAAATTGGCTTCTTATTATCTCCACAAATGTGGAATTACAAATTTTTAGAATTACAACATGCAAAACCACATGGGCATTCCCTTACAATATTCTGTAGGAGAAAGCCTCGAACTATTACCCAGATCTACTACCCAAAACTATTCTGAACTGCCTAAGACAATAATACAGCCTTCCTTATATAGGCAATTTTCCACCGCCTTGGAAGGTTTCAGAATTTTAGCCAATAAGGCTGACCAAACTTAGAATTATTTTATTTTATATTTTATTACATCATAGTCAGCTCAAGATAACCTTTGAAACCTGAACAGAAATTTTAAAGAAAATTATTTTCTGCCATTTCAGGTGGCCCAACTTCCGAAGACCATAAGTCATCACCAGTTGACCCGATCGGCTATTATAACCCCATTTCAGAAATACCATGAAGTGCTCTACAAGCTTGACTAGTGCAAGCGCCCATCACCCAAATTTTTAACCTCATCTGGGGCCTCTAAAGCCTTCAAAACTAAGTTCAAATTTTTTGTACCCTACTGCCAATACCGAAAATCTTCAATATCTTCCAATATACACTTGATCTGGAAATGAAAATTTACTGGCAGACTTATATGACCAAAATGAACCTCCAAGAAAGTAATCAGATCATTCTAAGCACATACAAAAATTACCAAAAATAGTAACTTTCCATAAATAGTAGCTCTGTACAAAATAGCCCTTATTAAATATAAAAATAGAAATATTTTTTTTTTGGGTGATGCAAGATTGCTCTTACACCCAGGATGCTCCTGCATCAGACAGTGTCAACATGACTGAAGCTGATAGCAAGTATCTCAATCACAAAATTAAAAGAAAAAAGAATAGGCACTCTGATGATGAAAACCACATTGTGGCAATATCAGAGCCAAAAAAAGTAAAAATAAATGATGTATCCAAGGGTGAAAACCTCTTTGAGGCACCCAAGGATGGGATACTTAATACGCTTCCAAGTCACTTTCAAGAACCGTCATCAGTTTTGATTGAACCAACTCAACCTTTGAACTTGGTCATAGAAGAAAAACCTCAGATCATTCATTTGGCACAATCATTATCTAAAGAAGAGAAAGAGAGGTTCATCAATTTCTTCTGGAGCAAGAAGATCAATTTTGCATGGACATACTCTGACATGCTAGGATTGGATCCTAATCTGATCATGCATCACTTGTCCATTGCACCATATATTAAGCATGTTAAACAAAAGCTTCATAAGATGCATCTGCATGTGGTGTTACTAGTCAAAGATGAAATAGAAAAACTTCTTAAAGCTAGCTTTATCAGAGAAATTGACTATGCAGAATGGATTTCCAACATAGTTCTGGTATCTAAACATGATAAATCCATCTGAGTCTGCATAGATTTTTGGGATTTGAACAAGGCATGTCCTAAAGATGACTTTATGTTGCCCAACATTCAGATGATTGTGGACATGACAACCGGTTATGAAATGTACTCACTGATGGATGGTTTCTTTGGCTACAACTAGATAAAAATCTCACCAGAAGATCAAGAGAAAACAACCTTCACGTGTGCATGGGGGACTTTCTGTTGGAATATCATGCCCTTTGGGATCAAAAATGTTGGGGCTACATATCAAAGAGTTATCACTACTATCTTTTACGACATCATGCATAAGACGATGGAAGACTATGCGGATCTTACCTTAGCTAAAATCAGGCAATAAAAGACACATCTTACATATCTAGGTCCTATACTAGATCACATGGAATAGTTTAGTCTGAGGCTCAATCCAAAGAAGTGTGCATTTGGGCTTACATCTGGAAAACTACATGGTTACATTATCTCTAAAAAAGGCATAGAAGTGGATCCTGAGAAGGTCCAAGCCATTATGGAAATGCCTCTACCACACAACATTAGTCAAATGAGAGGACTCTAGGGCTGATTATAGTTTATTCGGCCCTTCATCTCACAACTGGCTAACAGGTCACAACCTTTCACTAAGACTTTACACAAAGGTGTGACTTATGGAATGAAGACTGTGATAAAGGGCTCATGTAGATCAAATAGTACCTTTCATATCTACCAATACTAGTACCTCCTATTCTTGGGAAGCCACTCATTCTTTACATCTCTGCTATAGATATGTCACTGGGTGTCCTATTAGCTCAAGAAGATCAGAATAATAAGGAAAGAGCTATTTACTACATCAGTAGGACACTAGTCTCATATGAAACAAACTACTCTATCATAGAGAAGGCTTTCCTAGTGGTGGTATTTTCTTCACAAAAACTATGACACTACATGCTTGCTCATACTACACACCTCATTGCTAAGATTGATCTCTTAAAGTATTTTCTTAGTAAGACTACCCTCACAAGTAGACTAGAAAAGTGGGTCATGATACTCAGTGAGTTTGATATCAAGTATTCTCCTAGATTTTTGCAATAAGAGGTTCTCATTTCACATCCCAATTTCATCACGACTACACAAGTGTTCGATCCTCACTCTTGATCCTCAAAAATTTCTTTTGGTTAGCACATGTCATACATTGTGACATCTTGCATGAGATGTTAGTACCATATTCATTGCATTTACATATTTCATTCACAAGTGCATTACCATAAATCATCTACATACATACACATCTACATCTACAATTGTATTTCATCCATACATAAAGGAAAACATATGGAGATAGATTCCTTTCACTTTGCTAGAAAATGTAAGAAATGTCATATTCATGGGAATATAATTCATGCACTAGCACAGGAGCTTCATCCTTTCACAACCACATTTCCAATTAGTCAGTGGGGACTTGACCTTGTGGGTGCAATTCACCCTCCATCTTCAAATGACCATAAGTATATTATCATTGCAAATGAGTATTTCACTAAATGGATTGAAGTTGTTCCATTGATCACTACCACTGGTAAGAAAATATCCATGTTTATCCTTAATTACATCATTTGCAGATATGATATCCATATGCATCTTATCACTGATCATGAGAAGAAATTCCAAAATTAGGATATGGATAAATTATGCAAAAAATTCCACATCACCCATAATTATTCCACCATCTACTACCCCCAAGGAAATGGCCAAGTTGAGGCGTCTAATAAAACCATTGATAAAATACTTTAAAAGACTGTTAATGATGTTGGTCATGACTAGAATATCCAATTGAATCTTTCCATATGGTCTTATCATGCATCCAATCATACTCCAATTGGAGCTACACTGTATTCCCTAGTCTATGGTTCAGAAGTTGTCCTACCCCTCGAGGTCAACTTACCCTCTTTGTGAGTATGCTTAAGATATTTAATTCCACATGAAGAGTATAGAGTATCAAGGTTACTGTTACTCAAAATTATAGCATACAACACAATAAGCATAAATAGGAAAATGTTGCACATTTGAGGATCCAATTAATACTACCTTCCAGGTTTTGTTAATTGACATTTCATTATTGCATTCATTCTTTAGATTTCATTATTGTACTCTAAGTATTGATCACATTTTAAATTTTAAAAATTCATAACTGATCATTACATTGTGCATTCAAACTGAATGTAGTATACAAAGTGTCTTCTCATGTTTCATATTTCATATCAATAATTGAGTACATATGCAGAATTGAAAAAATGATTGAAGTGTGGAATAGGGGTCCCATGCATTACCTTGTTGTCAATGTGTTGTCAGTTGGTTGTTTGCCAAGTGCTTAGGTCCAAGTCTTCTTCTACATTTAGGTCTTTAGAGTTCATTCCTGCATGAGAAAGAAAATGTGGTTAGATCATGTTGGATCTAAGAAGTGCATGAGAAACAAATAACATACATTAATAGTCAAGTTTTCAATGTTGCATATCAATCTGGTAAATTAAATGCAATAAGGAAATGTACACCCATACTCACTACAAGGCAGTATTAAAGGGACTTGTTTTCTAAACATGAAACCTTGTACTATTAATGATCATTCTAGTGTATGTTGTCCTTTATATTAACTAGGTATCTGAATTAAAGGGACTTAGTATTTCTAACTGAGAAAAAATTTTCAGATAATGAAGTACCTTGGTAGATTAGTGAACATAATGTTTTGAATATTGATTCATAAGTGTCTTTTTGGCATGTTTACAAATTGTTTATTATGTTCAGTAATCTAACTAGTTCAAAATGATGTTGTTTGAGAGATTAACAGAATATTTTGCAGTATTTCCATTTGACTATTTTTCACATTTAGTCAAAGAAAAGAGATGCAAACCAAGATGGAATTTCAAAACAAAATGCTAGAAGTGTTACAAACAGTCAAAGATCAAATCATAGAATTCAGTTACATAAATACTGGTATAGTATATATTGGCTGATTCAAAAGTACAAATTCAATTAATTTCACTGACTACTACTAATTATAGAAATGATGCTATAGAATTGAAAAAGCATCATAAAATGTTTACTAAAATGTATCTTTGAGTGTCACAAGCCCATGCTCAAACTTCATTGATAATATACAAACATTTTTACATCTTATTGCATTCCTTTTAAAGAATTCAAATTCAACATCAAAGGGAATTGTATTTAATATCTGGTAATTTGTGCCATTATTGTACCATTTTTTAATGATGATTTTGAGTACTTGGTTATCAAGATCACAATTAAAAAAAAGAGGACTTTTCCAACATATAGAATGAATGGTGTTTTGGGTTAAAGAAAAGTATAGCAACAGTGGGTTGAAAACAATGGAAAAAATATACAAAATAGTCAAACATTTACAGCCAAATCAAATGTACATTTAAAGTTTATCAAAGAAATCAATTGAAGGAGTTCAATTTTAAACATTCATTATGCTATAGGAACTCTAATGCAGTGTACTTTTAAAGCTTTGGTTTATTTTATGAAGCAGATCATGTTTGACTATATATTGATAGAAGTTTATGACTGGTCTTTGACACTATGTTGATAGTGAAAAATCAGAGATACAAAATGTACACAAGTTTCCAATAAAATAAGCAACAGATAGAAGAGAATGAACTTATCTGTATATGCAAAGTAGATGGTGTCTTTTGTTTATCTTTTAGTCATGTTTTGAGTTAGCTTACAAAGCCGTGAAGCTTATGACTAAAAGATGTCATAGCTTAAGAGTGTGATATATCTACCACATCTTTTAGTCATAGCTCATGGTTTTGCAGAGTTGACCGAGGAGAACACACTTGGTAGTATACTATCGAAAGTTTTTAGACACCTCGGCAAGAGTCTAAAACTTGGTTGAGATGCCTTAAGCTAATGCCAAGTTTCTTTATGACACATCTCATCCATAGCTTAGACTGTCACTAGTATGACTGAAGGTGGAAGCCGAATCATGATACACTGTCATAAGTTGCAAGATAACCCATGTCAGTAAGAGTGGTGTAAATAAAAACAAATTTCAGGTGAGATCTACTAGTCATGGAAAGTAAACCAAGAAAGGATCTGAGTTCATAACTCATGGTTTTAATGTTGTTTGTTCATAGTTGCAAGTAAGGGAAGAAGCTGAGTCTTGGTTATAATACTATCAAAGCTGCAAAGAGCCCATGCCAAGAGTGGAATATGTAAAATAGAGGCTTCATGCCTAAAATGATGTAGTGAACTTGAGTAGGTTGAAGACTTACCATTTTGATGTCGAGTTGTTGCTGAGTGTGAACTCATAGTTCTAAGCCCAGGCAGAAACTCAATGAAGAGTCACGGCTTTATTCAAATAGTCACATTGAAGTTGTAGTCACAAAGTCATGACTTATGAAAATAAAAGTCCACGTTTCATACAAATTCAAGCCCAAAGTGCATTCATAAGTCACGGCCTCATATGCATTCAACAGAAGGGTAAACTACAGTCACAATGCCATGACTTATGGAAGCTAGAGATAATGCTAGGTTTCGGCCATACATAGTCAACAAAGATTTATTAAGCAACTATAGTCAACCCACGTCTAGTAGTGAAAGTCATGGTTCTTGCTTTAAGTTCGAGCCTCAACTCATAGCTGAGCTATGTATTCATAACTAAAAATATTATCAGTCATAGAGTTCAATAAATACATCAGTCAATATCAATAGAGACATAGTGGCTTACTAGTTGCAATATTATGCAAGGCCAGCTTGGTGATGAAGACACAAAATAAGAAAAGGATGATAGGATGAAGACTCCTGACAACGCCAGTGAACCTGAGTGCCATAATACTGAGCTCTCAGTATGAAAATGCATGCCAGAAGAGTTAAGATGACAAAGAGCTCAAGCTTCGTCTACATTCTGGCTGAGTTCATAAAAAAATTTCCATAGTCGAGCTAGGGTTTCCAAAATTCTTCATGTTTCTTATATGAAAAGATAGGCATAACACTGGTTTTGAAATCAAATGAGCCTATGAGTTTTGGAGTCCTCCAAGTGAAGTGCATTCAATGTCTTCAATGCAGATGTCAAATTCTTGTAGTTTTTGAAAACTACCACAGTGCCACCTCACCCTTTTTTTTTGCATTGTATGCAAGTGGGATGAGTGGTCACATCGATCCTATTTCACTTTGCATTATACATACTTAGGAATTTATTTTCTTAGGTTGAAAGGGATGTAAGGTTTGTTTTATTATTTTTGAATTTATTTCAGAAATTAAATATTGGCAATTTATTATAAAAGGATTTAAAATCCTTATTGTAAGCCAATGTTTAGGGGCACTTATAGTGGAGTCTTCATTGGCTAGATTCTTGGCACATTTTTTGGCCAAGTTAGGGCATTTTGTAAAGGGTTTTCATTTTCAGATTTGGAGCTAGGGTCTGGTATAAGATTGATTTTTATGATCAATTTTAGGGGGTTGTGAGTTTTGGAGAGAGTAAAATAGTGAACTTATTGTTCCTACATGTTTGGAAGCCATTCTTTGTGACTGCATTATTAGATTTGTGAGAAAAATAAAGTAGATGTTCTTTGGCCCATACATTCTTGAAGTTTTGATTTTATGATCCTGATTTCATCTTTCTTTGCAAGTGTTGTTTTCATGGTTATCCAAGAGAAGTGAGTGCATCTATATTCCTTCTTAAGGTGATCATTTATTCTAAACCTTGTATGGAAAATGTATGTTGTTAACTATTTTAACTATTTGTGGTTTAACCCTAATAGTGAAACCTATTAGCCTATATGTTGAATAGAGATTTGAAGAGTCAAGCCTTTGACATATGATTTTGAGTTACTATTTTATCATTCTAGAAAAGTTTGAACTTATTTTGGTGTATCACCACTTTCATTTGAATTTAATGTTTTCTTCTACCCTTTTCTTATCAAGTTTCAAATCATGGGGTGATATTTTATACTTAATAGGAACCGGCCTAGAATCCAGAGATTCCTCCTTATTCATAGTCCACCCATAGCTAGAGAAGGTTTCCATTGTTAGGATTGAATTTTCATGTAGCCCTAATGCATGAGTTAGGGTGAAAATTCTAAGCCTGAATAGTTTTAGGCACACCCGGTGGGACACGAACTACTTCTTAGTTTTGAGTTACAATTTTCTATGGTTGTTTTTATCCAATTGTGGATTTGAGTGTTTACTTAATGAGTAGAACTCCAACAAGACCAAACAAGGAAGGTTTTTTGTATCAGGAATTATAGGTAGGAAGAAGGGGAGGTAGATCAGACAAAGGAGGAAGAACACCACAAGATCCAAGAGGTAGATCTTCTCTATTGAATTCTAATTTTTCATCATTTGACAATCCCATTTTTGAAGATCAGGCTACAAATTCAGATGAACTTGAGGTAATTATTGAAGAAATTAGTCTCCCTAAGGATCTAAGTGTTCCTAATCATTCTAGATCAAAATTACCAATTTTTGAAGACTTACTAAGAGATAATTTTGTTTTGGGAGCATCTACAAGTGGTACAACAACAACTCCTCAAATTTTGAAAACATATCAAAGGAAGGTAATTCACCCTACTCATCCTTCTGTTACACCTGTAGTTTAGCAACAAGCACCTCCTCATCAAGCAATGGAAATAAATCTACCTTTTGTTGCATTTGACCAAGGTAGTCCTCTAAGGATTGCAAATCACAATGACATACCATTATCTGCTTTGAAAAGCTTGCCATCATTTATTAGAGAAGGACATGTTATAGCTATTGAGCATATCAAAGATGTTGCTACTCTTTACATTGTTCATCACATTACAGCTGAGGATGTAGCTTTGAAGTTGTTGGCTACATCTCTCAAGGGTAAAGCCCTTGACTGGTTCAAAACACTCCTGGTGGACTCTATTGCTACTTGGGATGTTTTTGGAGAAAGACTTTCTAAATTTTTTGAAGACAAGTCTGATAACTTGTCCTTGGTGGAGCAATTAACTACTATCAAGTGAGCTCCACAAGAGGAGATGAGTGATTTCAATCTCTATTTCCAAAAGACTTGGAATAGGATTCATGTTACGATAAGGCCTTCGGCTGAATATGATTTTTTGTATTATTTGAAGAGTTTGAAAAGTGATATCTCTATAATGATTCAACCTATGGGGGGAGTTTCTTTACCCTTATCTTTTGATACCACTATTAGAGTAGAGAATAGTCTTATCCAGGTAGGAAAGATAGCTCCTAGGCCACCTATTCCCTTCTTTCCTAACATTCAGGCTAATATGTCATTGGTTGTCCCATCATTTAAAGTCATAGATGTAGTCCCTGTATCCCCTCTGAATGAATTATAGAGTATTAAGTGTTAGAAAGTAAAGTCCACCAAGATAACTGAGAGGGGGGGGTGAATCAGTTATCAGATAATTATAACTTTTATCATTTTCAATAGCATTAAACCATATAAGTAATGTAATTACCAACCATAGAAAGATATTCATACACAATAACACAATGACACAAGATATGTTGACTAGGGAACCTCTTGATCAAAGAGTAAACCCTGGTGGGAATGATGCCCACAAAAGATGCACTAATATGAATATTCCTTATGAAAGGATGGACTCTGTTAGGAGTCTTATGAAATACATTCAGTACATATGAATCTCTATTAGGAGATTTTGAATCCCTATTAAAAGATTCTAACCCTATTAAGAGTTATGGAAGACAGAAGGACCCACTGCCCAAACAACTTCAGGGTAAGATCACTGAACACACTGTCCAAATAATATTTGCATTACTCAATAGAATAATATGTTACCTCTTCTCTAACTATGCCAAACCACACTCACTATTACATCATATCTCAATTTCAGATCTCTATACCTTGCATGTCTTCCTTCACAAATTTGCTTTCATACTTAGCTCTTTTCTTCACTTCATGCATACAACATCACACACAATCACTCTAATAATTACACAACCATATTAAAACAAGGAAATACATTCCTTCCTTTATACCACACTCAAATAATTACAAATGAGTCGGCATACAATTACAAAATAAAAGTTTCCACACGCTACACCAAAATTACACAAAATTGTCAGCTTCCAAATACAATAAATCTTCACTCGTGTGACCTCAAAGTCTGCATTGTCATCCACATCACTATCAATGTGTCTTCAACTTCCCTTTAATTATGAAAAACTAGATTCCATCCTGACTAGGAGATATCATCCGATTTCCACAAACTGCTACTCAGGAACACTGCCTGAATGCTGCTTCCACCAAAATGATCATAACTTCCATGAATAAATGAATTGTTGTCTGTGCTCTTAACCATAGACATATAACATATCAAAGAGTATAACCTCAACATTGCATATCTCCAACTATAATAACCCACATGCGCTAATCCAAACTATGCCTGCTTCTCTACAAGTCTTTGGTAAATCACTCTATTGACATCAATGACAATCATAGTCATGAATGAAACAAAAAGTGCTACAGAATGGCTGTCAAACATTTAGCATTCATTCCTAACAATCTCCCCCATTGGAATTGATGGAAACATAGATGAAAAACATCAATGCTCCAAAAATCCAATACTGCTTCTTCAAATCCTCTTCATCAATCAAATCTTGCTTCGTTATCCTATTTAGTTCTCTCCAACAGATGTCCAAGATGGTTTTCATGTATACTTCTCCCCCATTGACATCAATGATAGGAATTTCATCACTATGTCAACAACAACTCAATGTCAAAAGACACTATTCAGAAAATACATTTACTAGAGTCCTCATGACTCGGCTCAGATACACATACTCCCCCATAGAGGAAGTACCAACATCCAGTCCAGAAGAAAGATAGGGCTCATATACCACTGGACGGATGCAACCAACTGCATCACTTTTCAAAAGTAGGCTGGGGCATAACCCCAAGCATACCTCTTAGATACTCAAATGTATCCTTAGGAAAAGGCTTTGTGAATATATCTGCTATCTTCTCCTTTGTACTTATGTACTCAAGTCTAAATTCTTTCTCAGCAACTTTCTCTCTTACAACATGATACTTAATCTCTATATGCTTTGTCTTAGAATGTAATATAGGATTCTTAGACATACTAACTAACTGGTGTTGTCACAATGTATAACAACAAGATCAAAAAATTTTATTCCAATATCCTTCAGCATTTGCTTCATCCAAATTATCTGGTTACAATTGTTTGTTGTTGCTACATATTCTACTTCTTTTGTTCTTTGTGAGATACAATTCTTCTTCTTTCTTAGCCAAGAAACTAATCTTCCTCCAAGGAAAAATGCTCCACCACTGGTGCTTTTCTTATCATCAACACTGCCTCCCCAATCAGCATTTGTATATGCACATAGGGTAAAATCATCATATTTTTCATACCATAATCCATAGTCGATTGTGCCTCTTAAATATCTTAGTATCCTCTTTACTACTGCATAATGTGATTCTCTAGGTTCAGCTTGAAATATTGCTACAATTCCAACAAAATGTGCTATATCAGGTCTAGTATGAGTCAAATACTACAATCCTCCAATCATAGATCTATGTTTCTTCTGTTCTACTTTAGGAGTCTCATCTATGCTAGATAACTTATGTCCGGTCACCATGGGTGTTCCAACTAGTTTGCAATTCTCCATTCTAAATCTTTTCAATAAGTCATTCAGGTACTTTGTCTGACTTACAAAGATACCATCATTATTTTTTGTTATCTGTAATCCCAAAAAGTATTTCATTTCACCAATCATACTCATTTCAAATTCAGTCTTCATTTCATCAGCAAATTTGTCACTAGCTTCATCTTCTCCTCCAAAGATAATGTCATCAACAAAGATAACTATAACTAAAAAACTATTTTCAATTTCTTTTGTGTATAGATTGATATTAGTTGTTCCTTTTGTAAATCCCAATTTTAACAAATACTTATCCATTCTTGCATACCAAGTTCTAGGTTCTTATTTAAGTCCATATAAAGCTTTTTTCAATTTACATACCATGTCTCCTTCTTTAGTTAAAGGAAAAAGTTCAGGCTGCTCAATGTAGACTTCTTCTTCCAACTCTCCATTCAGAAATGCTAACTTCACATCTTGATATACTTTGAATTTCTTGTAAGTTGCATATGCCAAAAACATTCTTACTACTTCAATTCTTGCAACAGGTGCAAAGGTTTCTTCATAATCAATTCCTTCTTGTTGTGAGTAACCCTTACTTACCAATCTTTCTTTGTTTCTTACTACTTCTTGTTCATTCATCTTGTTTCTGAATACCCATTTAGTTCCAATAACATTCTTGTCTTTAGGTCTAGGGACCAATTCTCATGTCTTATTCTTTTTAGTCTGATCTAGTTTTTTTTTCATAGCATTAGTCCAACTTTCATCTTCACAAGCTTCACTAGTAGTCTTAGGTTCGATTTGAGAAATCAAACATAACTATTCTTGTGCCTTATTTCGATTTAGAACAACTCTTTTGATGCTTCCAATAATCTATTCAAAAGGATGATTCCTTAAAAAACTCTTGCCAGGTGTCACTGTCTCAAATCTCTCTTCAGATGTAGGTTCTTCAATGACTTCATTGTGGCTTTCATTCAACAAATCACTGTCAGTTTCATAAAATAATTCAGTAGATCCAGTGTTAGGTTTAGGATGAGCTTCTTCATCAAATTCATAATCAAGCATTCTTTCCTGAATTTTAAACTTTTGATCAACTTTAACATTTGCACTTTCAACAATAGTCTTAGTTCTTTTATTGAAACATCTATATGCTTTTCTTTTTAAAGAATATCCAAGAAATATATCTTCATCACTTCTAGGATCAAACTTTCCAATATCATCATCTCTCTTTATATAACATTTGCTTCCAAAAATTCTAAAATACTTAATTGAGGGTGCATGTCCAAACCATAATTCATAAGGTGTCTTGGCTATGTTTTCTCTGATTTATACTTTTTTCAT
Source organism: Chamaecyparis obtusa (assembly GCA_027943335.1). Classification (NCBI taxonomy): domain Eukaryota; kingdom Viridiplantae; phylum Streptophyta; class Pinopsida; order Cupressales; family Cupressaceae; genus Chamaecyparis; species Chamaecyparis obtusa. The sequence continues at coordinate 36,591 of BSBK01008435.1, read as the reverse complement.
TGTATACACTACTATGTTCACTACTTCTCTCCAAAATATCTTCACCAAATCATTTTCAAACAACATAGCTCTTCCTACTTCAATCACTGATTTGTTCCTTCTTTCTGCAATGCCATTTTGTTGAGGTGTTCTAGGGGCTGAATATTGTCTCTTAATGCCATTTTCTTCACAAAAGGTGTTAAACTCTCTAGAAGTAAATTCTCCACCTCTATTAGATCTCAAACATTTAATCTTCATTCCAGATTCATTCTCAACTTTATTCTTAACAATCTTAAACTTATCAAATGCTTCAAATCTTTCTTTAAGAAATGTAATCCACATCATTCTTGTAAAATCATCAACAAGAATCATAAAATACCTTTCTCCATAGAATCCTCTAGTCCTGGTAGGACTGCTTAAATCTGTATGAACAATCTCTAGCTTCTGTGTAGATGTAAACTTATTATTGGGAAAAGAACTTCTCTTCTGTTTAGCCATTACACGTTCTTTGCAAATCATGTTAGTAGGCTTCATAATTTTAGGCAAATCTCTTACTGCAAGTGCAGTACTTACTTTCACAATGTTATCAAAGTTTATATGATAAAACCTTCTATGCCATAACCAACTATCATCAATCTTAGTAATCAAACATGTCATCTTAGTAGGATTCAACTCAAATACATTACCTTTGGTTCTAGATCTAGTTCCAATCAGATTTCCATCTTTATCCTTTATCACACAAGTTTTCTTAGTAAACCAAACTTGATATCCTTTATCAACTAACTATCCAACACTCAAAAGATTATGTTTCAATCCATCCACAAAATAAACATCATCAGTATTAGTCTTTCCATTAAAGGTAATAGATCCTATACCTTTAATCAAACAAAGTGCATTGTTTCCAACTCTAACAACTCCTCCATCCTATGCATTCAACTTTATGAACTTTTTCATGTCTCCAGTCATATGATGTGAACAACCACTGTCTATAATCCAATCAAATTTCTTTTCAACTAAGGCTTTTTCTTCCTTAACATCAGTTTTAGGATTCTCTTCTTTAATTGCTACAAATCCTATGTCATCATTATTCTCAGTATCACTTTCACTTAGAGTTCTTTCTATACTAGCTTCAAGATCTTCATCATTAGCATAATAACATTCCTTAGATCTTCTAGGTTTGAAATTGCTTCTGTACTTTTTAACTCTCTTAGGACATTTAGATGCAAAATGACCATATTCTTGACAAGTCCAACATTTAAATATTTTCTTACCATCTGGTTCTCTTTTCACAAGCAAGGCAATACCTTCTTCAATCTTCTTGTCTTCTTCATTTCTAGATCTGCTGCTGCCAGCATAATCTCCGCTCACACTGATGCTTCTTGACAAAGTAGGGTGAACACTAGGAGCACTAAATGTTGTCTCCATTCTAGGTAAATCTCCTAATAATCTCAGGTTCATTTTTGTTGCTTCCAATCTTCCAAGAAGAGTCTCTCTTGTAAAGTTTGTAGTACAAGGTATAACTTGTTCAATCATCTATGTTGTCTGCTTAAATGCAAGAGTCAATGTCCTCAGAATTTTCCATATCACTTCATTCTCTATCTTTGTTCCTCCATAAGATTTAATACCTGTAATAATTTTTGACATTCTACCAATATAGCTTCTAATAGATTCATCTTCCAACATTCTTATATCCTCAAATGCACAAATCCAATTATGTAATCTAACTCTTTTTGCATGTTCATCACCTTCAAAAGTAGAGTGTAAAGCTTTCCAAATTTCATGAGACTTTTTCAAACATTTTACCTAACTATACTCATTCTCTAGAAGTGTTGTCAAAAGTGCTTCTCTTGCAAGTATGTTACACATGAATAGATCTCTCTCATCTACAGTACATGTTTCAAGATTGTCCTCTTTAATGATAGTCTTATCATTCTTTGTAATCAACCAATAACTTGGTCCTAAACATAGTAGATGTGTCTTCATCTTTTCTTTCCAACTATCAAAATTTACTCCATCAAACTTAGGGCTTTCTTTCCTAAAATTTTCCATGGATCTCCTTAAGCTATTAAACTTCTTTTTCAAGGACCTACCACTCTGATACCAATTGTTAGAAAGTAAAGTCCACCAAGATAACTGAGAGGGGGGGGGGTGAATCAGTTATCAGATAATTATAACTTTTATCATCTTCAATAGCATTAAACCATATAAGTAATGTAATTACCAACCATAGAAAGATATTCATACACAATAACACAATGACACAAGATATGTTGACTAGGGAACCTCTTGATCAAAGAGTAAACCCCGGTGGGAATGATGCCCACAAAAGATGCACTAATATGAATATTCCTTGTGAAAGGATGGACTTTGTTAGGAGTCTTATGAAATACATTCAGTACATATGAATCCATGTTAGGAGATTTTGAATCCCTGTTAAAAGATTATAACCCTGTTAAGAGTTATGGAAGATAGAAGGACCCACTGCCCAAACAGCTTCAAGGTAAGATCACTAAACACACTGTCCAAATAATCTTTGCATTACTCAATAGAATAATATGTTACCTCTTCTCTGACTATGCCAAATCACACTCACTGTTACATCAGATCTCAATTTTAGATCTTTGTACCTCGCATGTCTTCCTTCACAAATTTGCTTTCATACTTAGCTCTTTTCTTCACTTCATGCATACAACATCACACACAATCACTCTAAAAATTACACAACCATATTACAACAATGAAAAACATTCCTTCCTTTATACCATACTCAAATAATTACAAATGAGTCGGCATACAATTACAAAATAAAATTTTCCACATGCTACACCAAAATTACACAAAACTATTAGATTCCAAATACAATAAATCTTCACTCATGTGACCTCAAAGTCTGTGCTATCATCCAAAACACTATCAATGTGTCTTCAACTTCCTTGTAACTACACAAAACTAGATTCCATCCTGATTATGAGATATCATCTGATTTCCACAAACCGCTACTCAGGAACACTGCCTGAATGCTGCTTCCACCAAAATGATCATAACTTCCATGAATAAATGAATTACTATCTACGCTCCTAAATATAGACATATAACATATCAAAGAGTATAACCTCAACATCACATAGCTCCAACTGCAATAACCCATGTGTGCTAATCCAAACTCTATTTGCTTCTCTGCAAGTCTTCGGTAAATTACTATGTTGACATCAATGACAATCATAGTCATGAATGCAACAACAATTGCTACAGAATGGTTGCCAAACATTTAGCATTCATTCCTAATATTAAGGATATTCAAAAAAGGATAGAAAGTCTACTTTAGTCTTTTGGTAATGATTTAGTCACCCTTAAGAGGAATCAAGCACAGACAAACCCTACTGCTAAAAATTAGTTTGTTGGTTCCTCATCCCAATATCCTAATCAACCTAATTATCAGGCCAATAGGTAGTAATTCCAAGGTAATACCAATGTAAATAGACAGGTCTAGAATTAGAGGCCTAATAAATAGTACAATCCTACACCTCTTTACACTATTAGGAATATTGTTCCTACTCAGAATAATATTGTTACTGACTGATTTTTTCCATGCAATCAAGCTCATGACTAGTCAACATGTTCTAATGGGGTTCCTAACCAAGCTCTTATGGTCCAAAATGCAATGAACTCATAGAAAAATGTGTCTATTAAGGAGGTACAATAGCAATCAAATCAAATTACTACAGATACTAGTTTCCTAAATTGGCAAGAAGAAGAGTTTTGTGGGCTGAATGATGACACATCAATTGCAGCGAATACCAGAGCCAAGAAAAGAGCTCTTGAGGAAGATTAATTAGCTAGTAATGTACCCTCTTCACCAATTTCTATTTTAAAGAGTACAACTTCTTCTTCTAATAAGGATCAAAATCAAAAGAGTGTTGATCAAGGCTCTCCTAGATCTTCACACAAGGTACAATTTGTTGTTCCATTCAATATTGTTGATACTATGAAGAAAACAAATGTAACCTTATCTGCAAGGGAGAACTTATCTATTCTAGGATAGATTGATATTTTAAAGGAAGAATTGTCCAAGTTGGTAGTCGGTTCACAGAAAATAGCATAGAAACCTCCTAGGGTGGTTATGACTAATTTTGAACCTCCTAAGGTTCAGGAAAAGGTACCAAAAGAAGAGAAAAAGCCTGTTAAATTACAACAGCCAGCAATACCAAAAGTTAAAAAGGCTACAAATTTGAAGCAACCTACGGTAACAGTTGACAAGAGGCCAAAAAAAGTTCAAAAGACATCTGAAAAGGAAGGTAAGAAACCTAAAAATGATAAGGCCCCTCCTTTTTATGTCTCATTGATTATTGGAAACAAATTAGTGCATAATTGTATGGTTGACAGTGGTGCAACCAGCACTGTTATGCCTAAGAAAATAGCAGATTTGTTGAATGTAAAGTATCAACCTCTTGAGAAAGGTGTAGTCCAGCTTGATGGAACTTTAGTTAAGACCTTAGGGTTTATTAAAAATGAAAATTTGACCTTACACTCATGTTCAAATTTCTCAATTCCTCAAGATATATACGTTATAGATTTTCCTACATATTTTTCTATGTGTCTGTCCAAAGATTTCACAGCTAAAATAGATGGCTATTTTTCATCAAATTGGTCACATTTGTACTTCAGAACTAGATATGGTACTAAGGTAACCATAAAATTAGAATTTTTGGCTAAAGACCACATAGAGCCCTACAATCTCACTCACATTAATACAAGTTTTTTGATTATGGATCTGGATGAAATTCAAGAATATTCACCCTATAACATACAAACTGAAGCATATCCAGACATTGTTTTAGATGAATGGACCACTAGAAATGAACACAATGATGACTTGCATGATACTGGTTTTGGAAATTACATGATTTTAGAATTTGATTTAGTTGTGCCTAATTTGATAAAAGATCCAAAATCTGAATCTTATTTATCTAACCAGTTATGGGATTTGTATTTTAATGGAGCAGGGGTTATGTTAGTTTCACCTAATGGTGATAATTTGTATCCTGCATACAAGTTATCTTTTCCATGTTCTAACAATGTGGTTGAATACGAAAGTCTGATTCAGCGATTAGAGTGGGCAAGATTGAGAGGAATCAAATGTTTGAGGGTATTTGGTGACGTTGAGCTGATAATAAAATAGGTGAGAGGTATCAATACTGTTAAAAATGATCTTCTAAAGATGTATAAATCCAGAGTATCTGATATTTTGGATGAATTTGATGCTTTGAACTTGATTTCAATTCTTAGAAAGAAGAACCAGGATGTTGATAGGTTGGTTGGTATTGGTGCACATATTTCAATAACAGGAAATAAAGGATAGATTTTAGACTAGTCACATGTCAAGATTATTGTTAGGCCATCTATCCTAGCTAATGACACTTATTGGTAGGTTTTCAATACTGATGAACAAATTTTAAGTTTTTTGATAGAAATAGATGGTTTCTCAGTCTCTAGAAATAACAAAATCAATCAGCAAATGGAATACCAGATAATTCAGTTGAAAACCAACAAGCTTCCAAATGGATTGGTCAGCCTGGAATCAGCTTTTAACTCTAATGATCAGTTCAAGAAGGGTAAAACTAGCCTGTTGATCAAAGAAGATCATTATGAGGAAGTCGAGATATTCAGAGACAAATACTTGAAGGTTGGTAAAATTAATCCTCCTAAAGAAAAATAATTGTTTATTGATCTTTTCAAAGAATATAGTGATGTTTTTGCTTGGGATTATGCTGACTTGAAAGGATTTGATCCTCACTTAACCCAGCACACTATATAATTAGAGCCAAATGCTAGGCCAATTAGACAAAGGAAAAGGTCCATAAACCCCAAGTTAGAGCCTTTAATGTTGAAAGAACTAAGAAAATTCTTGGATGGTGGTATTATATTTCTAATCAAACACACATCTTGGGTTTCTAATTTAGTTCTAGTAAGGAAGAAGAATGGAGAGATAAGACTTTGTGTAGACTTTAGAGACCTTAATAGGGCATCTCTAAAAGATAGACACCCTCTTCCTTCCATGGAATAGATTTTACAATATGTGTCAGGTTTTGAGAGATTTTCTCTCTTAGATGGGTATTCTGGTTACAACCAGATTTTAGTTAAAGAATATGATCAGTTTAAAATAGCCTTTACAAAAAAATGGGGTACAATGGATTATAGAAGAATGTCATTTGGGTTATCAAATGCAGGAGACACTTTTCAAAAATTAATGGACATGGCTTTCAAGAATTTGATGTATAAGTTTTTTCTAGTATACCTAAATGATGTTACAATTTACAGCGAGGTTGCAAACCAACACATAGATCATTTGAGACAAATTTTGCAGAGATGTAGAGAGTTCAAGATTTCTCTAAACCCAAAGAAATTTGTTTTTGCGGTTCATGAGGGTAAACTCCTAGGATACCAAGTGTCTAAGGAAGGTACAACTATTGATCCTAAAAGGATTCATGCAATTCTAGAACTTTCATTGCCTAAAGACAAGAAAGGATTGCAAAGTTTTATTGGGAGAATAAATTTTGTTAGGAGGTTTATCCCTGATATTGTAAACTTGTTAAAACCATTGACTATTATGCTAAAGAAGGATGTCCCTTTCAGCTGGACTGATGAGGGAAAGAAGAATTTTGAATTGATAAAACAAGATTTTTCTTTAGCCCCTACTTTAGTTAATCCTGATTTTACTAAAGACTTTATTTTATATGCTTATGGTGGTTCTGACACTATTTCAGCAATGCTGGTTCAAAAGAATGAAGAAAAATAGGAGCAACCAGTTGCTTTTTTCAGCAAAGGTATGGATGATTATGAGAAAAGGTACAATTTTGTTGAAAAGCATGTGTTAGCTGTTATTAAAGCTTTGAAGAAGTTTAAGCATTTAGCTGCCAGAAATAAAGTACATTTGATGGTTGCACATCCTAGTATTAAAAATTTTTTGTTGAATAAGGATGTTAATGAAAAGAGGGCAGGATGGATAACAAGGGTTATGTAATATGATGTTCAAATTCATGTAACTAAGTTGGTTAGAGGTAAAGGCCTTTGTGCTCAAATGGCAGAAGAGGAAAATCAGGCTGAAACTACTGAAGAATCTACCTTATTTCAAGGTGATGTTGTATTGTTTAATGATCCTACATCATGGTTATCAAATATGACAAGATTTTTTCTAACTGGACAATGTCCAAATAATCTTGACAAAGCAAAGAGAAGATATTACAGGTTACAATCTATTCCCTATGTTCTCATTGATGGTATACTTTATAGGAAATATTTTTCTGGAATGTTTCTTAAATGCATTGATTTAGTTGGTCAAGATAGAATTTTATCTTAATTTCATGATGGGTCTTGTGGAGGACATTTTAGTCCTAAAACTATAGCCTAGAAAATACTAAGAGCTGGTTACTACTAGCCAAATTTATTTAAAGATGCTTATTCTTGGGCAAGAAACTGTCAAAAGTGTGCTTTGTTTGCAAGGAAGTAAAACTTGGCAACATTGCCATTAAAACCAATTGTTGTAGATCAGCCATTTAACAAGTGGGGAATGGACTTTATAGGCCCTATAAATCCTAATTCTAGTGTAGGTCATAAATGGATTTTGACCACAACAGACTATTTTACAAGATGGTCATAAATTTTTAATGAGGATTTTGAGTACTTGGTTTCATATAAGTGCAGAGGTGGCTGGTGTATAACGGTGATAGTGATTTTTTTATCAAGATCACAATTAAAAAAGAGGACTTTTGAAACATATAGAATGACTGGTGTTTTGGGTTAAAGCAAAGTATAGCAACAGTGGGTTGAAAATAGTGGCAAAAATATATAGAACATTGAAACATTTACAGCCAAGTCAAATGTACATTTAAATTTTATCAAAGAAATCAGTTGAAGGAGTTAAATTTTAAACATTCATTATGCTATAGGAACTCTAATGCAATGTACTTTTAAAGCTTTGGTTTATTTTATGAAGCTAATAATGTTTGACCATATATTGATAGAAGTTTATGATTAGTTTTTGACACTATGTTGACAGTGAAATAACAGAGATACAAAATGTACACAAGTTGCCAATAAAATAAACAACAGATAGAAGAGAATGAACTTATCTGTCTATGCAAAGTAGCTGGTGTCTTTTGTTTATCTTTTAGTCATGTTTTGAGTTAGCTTACAAAGCCATGAAGCTTATGACTAAAAGATGTCATAGCTTAAGAGCTTTATATATCTACCACATCTTTCAGTCATAGCTCACGATTGTTTAGAGTTGACCGAGGAGAACCCACTTGGTAGTATATTGTCAAAAGTTTTTAGACACCTTGGCAAGAGTCTGAAACTATGGCTGAGATACCTTAAGCTAATGCCAAGTTTCTTTATGAAACATCTCAACCACAGCTTAGACTGTTGCCAATATGACTGAAGGTGGAAGCCGAATCATGATACATTGTCATAAGTTGCAAGAGAACCCACGTCAGTAAGAGTGGTGTAAACAAGGACAAATTTCATGCTAGATCTACCAGTCATGGAAAGTAAACCAAGAAAGGATCCAAGTTCATAACTCATGGTTTTAATGTTGTTTGTTCATACTTACAAGGTAAGAAGCTGAGTCTTGGTTATAATACTATCAAATCTACAAAGAGCCCATGTCAAGAGTGGAATATGTAAAATAGAGGCTTCGTGCCTAAAATGAATCAGTGAACTCAACGAGATTGAAGACTTTCCATTTTGATGCCAAGTTGTTGCCGAGTGTGAACTCATAGTTCTAATCCCAGGCCGAAACTCAATGAAGAGTCACAGCTTTATTCAAACAGTCATGTTGAAGTTGTAGTCACAAAGCTGTGACTTATGAAAATAGAAGTCAATGTTTCATACAAAGTTGAGCCCAAAGGGCATTCATAAGTCACGGCCTCATACGCATTCAATAGAAGGGTAAAATAAAGTCACAATGTTGTGACTTAAGGAAGCTAGAGATAATGCTAGGTTTTGGCCATACATAGTCAAGAGAGATTTATTAAGTAGTTATAGTCAACCCGCGTCTAGTAGTGAAAGTCATGGTTGTTGCTTCAAGTTTGAGCCTCAACTCATATCCAAGCTGTGTATTCATAACTGAAAAGATCATCAGTCATAGATTTCAATAAACACATCAATCAATATCAATAGTTACCATTCGCACTATTATGCAAGGCTAGCTTTGTGATGAAGACACGGAATAAGAAAAGGATTACAGGATGAAGACTCCAGACAATGCCAGTGAACCCGAGTGCCATGATACCAAGCTCTTAGTATGAAAATGCATGCTAGAAGAGTTAATATGATAGAGAGCTCAAGATTCATCTACAGTCTGCCTGAGTTCATAAAAAAAATTTCCATAGTCGAGCTAGGGTTTCCAAAATTCTTCTTGTTTCTTCTATGCGAAGATAGGCATAACACTAGTTTTGAAATCGAATGAGCCTGTGAGTTTTGGAGTTTGCCAAGTGAAGTGCATTCAATGTCTTCAATGCAGATGTTAGATTCTTGCAGTTTTCAAAAACTGCCATAGTGCCACCTCACCCTTTGTTTTTACATTGTATGCAAGTGGGATGAGTGGTCACATTGATCCTCTTCCACTTTACATTATACATACTTAGGAATTTATTTTCTTAGGTTGAAAGGGATGTAAGGTTTGTTTTATTATTTTTGAATTTATTTCAGAAATTAAATATTGGCAATATATTGTAAAAGGATTTAAAATCCTTATTGGAAGCCAATGTTTAGGGGCACTTATAGTGGAGTCTTCATAGGCTAGATTCTTGGCACATTTTTTGGCCAAGTTAGGGCATTTTGTAAAGGGTTTTCATTTTTCAGATTTGGAGCTAGGGCCTAGTATAAGATTGATTTTTATGATCAATTTTAGGGGGTTGCGAGTTTTGGAGAGAGGAAAATAGTAAACTTATTGTTCCTACATGTTTGAAAGTTGTTCTTTGTGACCACATTATCAGATTTGTGAGAAAAATAAAGCAAATGTTCTTTGGCCCATACATTCTTGAAGTTTTGATTTTATGACCCTGATTTCATCTTTCTTTGCAAGTGTTGTTTTCATGGTTATCCAAGAGAAGTGAGTGCATCTTTGTTCCTTCTTAAGGTGACCAGTTATTCTAAACCTTGTATGGAAAATGTATGTTGTTAACTAGTTGAATTATTTGTGGTTTAACCCTAATAGTGAAACATGTTAGCCTATATGTTGAATACAGATTTGAAGAGTCAAGCCTTTGACATATGATTTTGAACTATTGTTTTATCATTCCAACAAAATCTAAACTTATTTTGGTGTATCACCACTTTCATTTTAGTTTAAAGTTTCCTTCTACCCTTTTCTTATCAAGTTTCAGATCAGGTGGTGATATTTTATACTTAATAGGAACCGACCTAGAATTTGGAGATTCCTCCTTATTCATAGTCTACCCATAGCTAGAGGAGGTTTCCATTGTTAGGATAGAATTGTCATGTATCCCTAATGCCTGAGTTAGGGTAACAATTCTAAGCATGAACTGTTACATGAACTAGAATTTTTGGATGAGCGAAGACAAAGAGCCTTTGATCATTTGTAAGTTTATTAAAAAAGGATGTATCGACAATATAATAGTAAATTAAAGCCCAACAAATTTTAGGTGGGTGATTTAGTTCGTCATGGACATCCCAAAAATCAGCAGCATCATGAGAAGAAGGGGAAGTTTGAACCCAATTGGTTGGGTCCTTTTGTGATTACTACAGTCTATGGCTCAGGGGATTATCGAGTATCTACATATGAGGGTGATCTCTTGGATGAGCCTCTCAATAATATGCACCTCATGAGTTCTATGCTTAAATTCCCAATGCAAGGGATAGAAAATAACAAAAAAAAAATTTAAAAACCATAAAAATACAAAAAAAATTAAAAAAATAAAAAGAAACTTGTAATAAAAACAAGTGGTGAAAACCTAGCAATAGATGCCATTTGTGACAAGTTATCTCCTCTCTCTATTAGGATTCTTCTAGCATCTCATCTGATGTATATATCTATAGTAAAATTCCTAGTCCTTAATGTCTCATTCAATGTATATACCCATAATAAACCCCCCCATCATAGCTTGGTTTTGTGCTGCAATTTTTCATCCTATCTTTCTTCATCCATAATAAGTCAATACGTCACCTAACTAGATGGGGCATGTCCTTGACCTAGTTTTGGAAGTGGATCTATGATAGTCATGACTCATAGAGGATAAAATGGAGTGTACTCACCAGACAATGAACACAACCAAATGCTATTACACAATGATATATTGACTATGAATCTTAACTTGTGATATATCTTTCAATATATGATTTCTTACCTACACATTTGACTTGTTCAAACATCATCCTACCAAATCAAAATATTATCAATGATCTTTTGGCAAGAAATATGTATCCATGGAAGGCATGCTACTATGTTTTTTATAAGTTATGCATTCATATTTTGGTTTCATTATTATCATGTTCCCTATGATATTTCAGGATGTCCTTGGGATGATTTTATCACTCCCATATGCCATTTACTAGAATAGCTGGGATGGGGCATGATATTTTCTTTGATTATTGTTTGTGGGATATTTTATGATGAAGTCAAAGGAACAAGTAATTGGGGTGTCTATGCATAAGTGCCTTCTTCAATTTAATAAGCATCAAATCATACAATTTATGTTGTTATGAAAATTCTATTAATAGTGATGTGCCATACATACCTCGACTCCAAATATTTGTTCCTTGATGGAGGGGATAATATTCCTTGTTTGTTGATCATGCAAGCAAAACTCAGGTCATCTTGGTTTAATTATACTTAGATGCTTGTCAATATTTTTATATTAAACTCCATGTAAGAAGTGCTCAAGTCATCCTAGTTTAATTATACCATGATGCTTGCATTTTCTTGCAACATAAAGAGCTCAATGATGATAAAAAAAATTTAGGTTACCATAATCTAAGATGTTTTCTGAAGTTTTGGAGATATTCATTTATCATTACATTTTGCATTCATTAGGATCTTTTGCATAAAATTCTCCTTTTATAGAATTTTGTAGGATTTTATCTGGTTCATTCTATCCATTCTTCTCATGTCAAACATATTGTTATTTTCATTGAGGACATTGACATCAAAATATATATTATGCATTTCATAATAGCTTAATGTTTCATTGTTCATTTCATACATTACATTTATCACATTATCTAATTATCATATTATCTTATTATCATCTTATTTTATTTTATTATCACATTATCTTATTATATCATTGTCATTTAGAATTTATCATTTAAAAATATCCATTATTCATTTTATAAGTATCCATTTTCTTTTCATTAATTATTATCATAATCATTATGTATATATGTAACATGTAAAATAGATTATGCAAAATAATCATTCATTTTTCATATATCACATTATATTGCATTGCATTAGGTAAGCACATTTAAGGACTATGTCATCATTTAGGAATTTATTGATTCATCTAAGTGCATAATGTAAAATAAAAACATAACTCATCACCTCCTACATATGTTAATATCCATAAGAAAATAAAACATAAAAATGCATCATAGCAAGTCCATCACATAAGAAAGTCCATCACATAAGAGAGTCCATCATATAACCGTCCATCATAGAAAGTCCATGCATCATAAAATAATAAAGAGTCAAACATCCAAGTGTCCAATGATATACTACAAATAAAAATATGTCCATCAAGTCTAAAGTACATCATGATATATAGTACAAATCTTCAAAGTGCATACAAAATTATTCATGATCCACTACCACCTGACTTCGTCTGTCTATGTCTTCGTATTGATATAGATGGACCAGTTGTATCTATGTCCCTAGATCTTGTTTATGGTATCAAAGGTCATGAAGTTGTTCCCCCACTGTATCCTAGTCCCTGATGATGTACTGAGTTCCTCATTGCATATGAGCTATCTTAGAATCTCCCTATCCACTGGTCTCTCAGCACAACCTATCTGTATGCCTCCTCCCAATAGAAGATCTCCCTACCGGCTGTCAGCATTAGTTTTAAACTTTCTATGAGTGGTCCCAGTGCCTGTGTGGACTTTAGCTCATCTAATAATGTATTGGCATCTCCTAGCCGCTCTATGGCCATATCACTCTCTGTCCTCACCTCCACCAGCTCTACCTCCAGTCTCTCAACTTGTCTCTCCAACTTCAGGACTCACTCTATCTATACCTGTGTCAATTCTAGTTTGACTAGAAAAGCATCAATATCTATGTCCTCATCCTATTGTGCCTCCCTCTATAAAAATGGGTCTTGACCCCCTACATCTATGCCTCCCTACTCATCTTGTCCCCCAATGTTTGGAATGTGGATGTCCTCTCTTGCCAAGTCAAGCATCTACTCATCTTGTATATGATCTACCTGTACCTACCCACTCTGTACCTATATATCATCCATCTACACTAGTACATGTGCCTATGTGTCACTCAGAGCCTATATATCGACCTATGCTAAGGCATCTACCTATAAATGAGAAGGTGGAGGTTTGGGTACCTATCTGGCTGGTGGTGGCATGATTCTCTATGGTTGTACCCCTCCTCCTCTCATCCATGGTCCACCTCTATGCCCTCTACCTCCATTAGGCCCACTATCATCATCACCATCACCTCTACCACCTCAGCCTCTACCCCTATTATCTCTTTGGCCTCTCCTATGCCTCATGTCTCTACTCCCATCACCTGCATCTCATTGTGGTGGCCTCTCTACTAGGTCATTCAACTAGGAAAATGGGTGATCCCTTAGATATCTCTCATACTCAATCGACATGCCTGAGTCTACTACAACTCACCTCATCATCCATGCTTGAAACAACATCCACAAGCTCTTGTCTCGTAATCTCAAAAGAAACCACAAGCCCCTAGTCTTGTTTCTCCTGGTGAATCCTAGAAAAAAATTTCATTCCCTAAGACATCCCTTGAATCTAGATAAACTATCTTAGAGCTCGGCCTACCATCTATCTCTAATAATAAATGGAGTCCTTCAAATCAACCACCATGACTCAAAATAGAAGCCTAGTTGCCTCACATCATCCCATGGCTCACATTCCAAGTATGGTCTCTAGATAATGACATCAATCATATCCAACACATGCCTCCAAAACTCTAATCATCCCATCTTATGTTGAGACTGAATAGATGCATAAATAAAGACATAAGGCTTCCCTGCACCTCTAAATCTCATGGCTATTGGTCTAGTAATCATGATATGCTCCCATGCCCTTTCATGGACCAACATAACTCCTACAGATAATGAGGCACCTCTTTGATATACCACTTGGTGAATATCATGGTAGAGATGGGCCAATAAACAGACACCCCAACAAAAATGGGTGCCCTCCTCCATCATACAATGTAGGGTCTACCCCCATCCAATTGCAAATCCATGAGACCATTGATCTGGATAGAAATATCCACCAATCACTCCATCCAAAACAATAGGAAGAGGCTCGTAAAGGTCCACCATATCCTCCCATCTGATCTATGTCTCATCAATGTCCCTCTTGTTCCTATTTTTCTTCCATAACATCATTTGTAACCTCCTTCTCTTTTACTTTTTCTTGATGCTAATAATTTTTAGGAGATTTTTCTTATGAACCATTCTGTCATAGCCTGACTGGTACCCATGTTTACTAGCTCTTCTTCTTTTTGTTCCTTCTTTACATCTTGTTTCTCATTTGATTCCAGTTGATCTTGTGTATCCATGTGCTCACCTTGTAGCACCATGGCAGAGATATCACTTGTATTGTACATCTCATCGTTCATTTCCTTAGGTGTGATCTTCACATCATCAACATTAAATCCCTCATTAGTTTGAGTCACCACTGGATCCCTCTCTTTTTTTTTTCCTTTTCTTCTTCATGTTCTTCATTTTTTTTATCTTCAATCATACCCAAATGTTTCATCAAGATCTCTTCTATTTTATCTTGTACTCCAAGAGAATCACCACATAATAGTCTTGTTAGTCTCTTCTTTATTTTGAAGATTGGTCTTTTATCTACAAGTTTGTTCTTCATTTCATCTTATGATAGTGATAGGTGGTTATGATCATTCAAAGATAAAGGAAGGATATTTGTATGTTTACATGGTGTTTTGAACAAAATTGAAGTGGATATGTTAGACAAGAAGTGTCATAATCAGATCATTCATTCTTGGTTCTCTCTCAAGGCAGTCCCTAATAAGTTTGCAAGTAAAATCCTTTAACAAGTTTACTCCTAACAGAGTGAACAAGATCTTTAATAGGATTTGAAGTATAAATTATTTAACAAGGTGACTCTTAGAAAGATTTTGAAACCCTTTGACTAGGTAGTCTTTAATAGGAATTTTGACGCTTCTAACAAGGCTAAATACTCTTAATGATGCAGTCGAGGATGGATAAACCTACAAGAGATTGGTAAAATCCTTGAAACTAACACAACACAACAAAACAAAAATAGAAATCCAACATGGGAAGAAAAGAAAGATCGGTCTTTTATTACTATCAGAAAATCAATTACAGCTAATTTGCAACATGTAGTCTCACATGTCAAGCTTACATGTTAGATTATGATCAGAAATCCCTTACAAACCCTACCCAAACTATGGCCAAATAATTTTATGAGAATCACTTATCCCTTAGGAATAAGTCCATAAGCTTATATAGCCATTACAATCATCAGTCAACCTAGAAAAGACCACATTTCCCAATAATATAAAAAACATGTTACAAAAAATGAGTCAGAACCCAAATCATCCAGAATAACCTCCAATGAATAAAATAATAGATGTGATCATAAAGAAATATTGGCCTCAAATGTAACAATGAGCTGGCATGATCACAACCACATATTCCAATTAGTAAATTGAAAAATCGATTGGAAATCACAAAGAATGACCACAAAATGAAGAATAGGACAGTCTCACAAAGAATCACCCCTGGTCTGCAAATAGATCTAGCACTTTTAATGGATATTGCTATAACTGCAATAAGTATGGACATATTTCTCATGATTGTTGATCTAGATCTAGTAATAGATCTAGTAGCTTCAATGGTTATTGTTACAACTACAAAAAACATGGTCACAAAGTTGATGAGTGTGGGTAAAGAGTGAATAATCAAAGGTTTCCTGTGAACCAATAAAGACCTTACCAAAGGAAGAGCCAATTAGATGTCACATGCTCAATTTGTGGTAACTATGGACACATGGTTGTCAATTGAAGAATGAGGAATGTAAGTGATAATGTTGGACCATAGAGACAAACTAGTATGACATGTTTTCATTGTCACAAGATTGGACATCCAGAAAAGGACTTCAGGTTAAGGAACCAATCAGTAAACCAGTAAAGAAATTGGAAAGGAAATAATATTGCGAATGTAGAAGAGATTAAGAAAGAGATGAACAAGACTTGGAAGAAGAAGGAAGATGGTAAGACATTGGAAGAATCTATATCTCCATTAGATGTGGATAATGTTGGAAATTTGGCTAATGTGGATGCATAGATGTTGTCATTATGGCAACATATGATCTCTATTAAGAATGCAGAATCTGGAATGCAAGTATGCAAAGTTGAAGGAAGAAATTGTCTAAGTTTGGATACAGTGATCCTGACAGAGCACCCAATGAAGATTTAGTTGGTGACGTCCACTGGAGTAATATCTTTTCTTGCGTAGTTAACTAAAGCTTCTATAGAGTATGAGGATACCCCATCTCAGTGCACATAAAGTTTGGAGTAGTACAGACAAAGTTATTCAAATTTTACAAAAGATAGTTTTTGCAAACAGAGCAGTTTTGGAGATAGTTTTAGCAAAAGAGTTAAGGGATTATTTTTGCTTGTCAAAATAATGACTTAACATTATGAAGGGATGACATCCTAGATGTTTACTCTTAGATAAATATTTTGGATTCTGACCATGTAAAGTTATTATCTCTAATAACTCATATATTAGGCATACTTGAAATGTAATGAGATATAGAAGTAAGATGTAAAAAGAAAGAAAAGATAACTTGTGATAGTTGTATATTGTAATAGCAGCAAAGGCTATTGATGTGAAGTTGTAAGTAGTACCATATTACAGTCAGAAATATTTTTGTATTACCTATTTGGGCGGTGAGCTCAACTAGTGATCAGGTTTTGTAATCTAACTCCTAACAGGGTTAAGGCTTCTAACAAGGCCTAAAGTCCTTTAACCAGGATAGATCTACTATATATTGTAAATTGACTCCTAAAATGGTCCAATATCCCTAACAAGATACTTTTGATTAGTGATCTTTGTGTGTACCATCCCCATCGGGGTTTTCCCTTGGCCAGGTTTTCCTCGAGAACATATGATGTGTTATGAGTTCTTTCTATTTACTGCTATGTTTGTTAATCAGCTTGATAATCTTTGTATGCATTAAAGTAATCTGTTATATCCATAAGTGGGCAAAAGAAAAATTTTGTGAAATACTGATTCACCCCCCCCCCTCTCAGTATTTCCTATTTCTAACAATTGGTATCAGAGCGTAGTTACTCGGAGAAGGAACATACAAGGAAAGCTTAGCAGCTTGAGTAAGATCTCTATGGATATGGATCAACTTCAGAAGAATCTTGAAGAAGCTCTTGAATAGATTGATATGCTTACTGATGAAAGAAACTCCTTAAGAAGAAAATATGAAGATGCAAAGAATGGTATTGACAAATTAAAAGGTAAGATTGAAGATCTGAAATCTAAAAAGAAATCTGATATGCTTGTTGAAGATTGTGATGAATTAGAAAAAGAAAATGAGATTCTTAAGCATGAGTTGAAGATAGTAAATCTGAAACTTAGTATGAAAGATGGAAATTTGAGATCTCATAATGAAAAATTGAAAATTGAGAATGAAGATCTGAGGTCAAGACTTGAAAAGGAAACATCTGAATCTGAAAAAGTAAAAATGTAGTATGTGGAACTTGAGAAGTATAATAAAATTATGAAAGGTGAATTAACTCAATCTAAACAACAACTTGAAAGGCTATATTCAAAAAGTGATAAGACTGAAAAACAAATTTCTTTTGAAGAACCATTCTTTGATAGGACTGGATTTGGATATAGTATGTTTAGAACAAACCATGAAAGTAAGAAGCTAGATTTGAAGACATCTGAAAGTATGGAGGAAATAAAGCTAGATGAGAACACATTGGAAGATCCACCTAAAGAAGAACCACCTAGAGAGAAAGAAGAATCAAAGCAAGAAGAATCAAAATAGGAAGAATCATCTAAAGGTATGCAAAGAGAATTCAAAGGTAGATGTTTTGCTTGTAATACTATTGGGCACATGAAGAGAGATTGCACAGGTAAGCAATTTAAATCTTTTAATGGACATTGTTATAATTGTCATAGTTTTGGACATAGAGCTAACGAATGTAGAAGACCTAAAGTAATTTTGAATAATTATGATAGAATGATTGTGAATACTAACAATGCAGATAAGAAATCTATTGAAGAAATGAATCAAAGAAAAGTGGTAGTATGTTTTAGATGCAACAAAGTAGGACACATTGCTAGAAATTGTAGGTCACAGATTAACCAGCAAGGATAGAGATTTGGAAACAATGGAATCATTTGTCAAATAGGCAACAAGTTTGGACACTTAGCAAGATTTTGCAGAATGAACAATGGAGGTTATCATCATAACCCTAACCCTAGGAACAATGCAAGAAGGAATCAAAATGTAGGAAACAAAGAGAAAGGTTGTTGTAGCAATAAAGATAAAGTAGAATTTGACAAAGGCACAGATCAAGGAGGTATAGTCAGTATTGAAAGTAGTCAGGAAGGTAATGTACTTAAATTATGTAAGTTTCTATAGTTTAGGACTTAGGATTAGTGTAGATTAGGAATTTGAATGAGTTAAGTTTTGTGTAGTTAGATATAGGTTTATTATGTTGTACTAATGCTATGGTTAAGTGCCCAAAAGAAAATATTGTGTTTTGCGAGGTCGCAGAAAGTTTTATGGTTGCAGGTTTGCAGAATCAGCTTTTTGAGGTTTTAGCGGCAAAATGAATGAATGTGATGTCAGATCGAGTTAATGTGAAGTGTTACAAGGTTGAAATCAAAGTTATTATGATTAAAAAGTGATTAAAAAGACATTTGAAAGAAGAAAAGTGAGTTGAGGATGATTTGAAGAAGTTTGGAAGCAGTTTGCAGCGACGATCATACCGAAACCCTAGATTTGCAAAGTTGAGGTATTTCTTGATCTTTAATCAGTTGATAAGATGGATATTTCTATGGTTCATAATGTTAAGGATAAGAATAGACCAAATATTAAGAAAGAACAAGTAGAACCAACTAAAATTGATGACAGTCTAGCATTATCATCCGTACCAGACGGAGTATTGCACATTGAGAATATTAAAGGATATTTAGGTTGTAAGTTTGAAACTTTGGGAGATGCAAATTTTAGTGATGATTATAGGAAATTGTACAATCAAGACATGTCAGTTAAACCAGCTTATGAGCACCTAGAGAATAATGAAATTATCAAATATTCCATGAAGTATGAATTCAATGATGAGGAATGTACCAAGATCATTTTAAGTAGAATCCACAATGGGAAATTCTAGATGGAGGATAGAGTTATTGACATAACTGCCGACCTAATTCATGAAGTTACTGGATCATCAAAAGTTGGAGAGATTCCACTGAATGAAAAGAACATGAGAAAGATTGTTTTAGATAACACTGGATCTAGTTATAATGGTAGAGGAATTGTGATAAGTAAGATTAAGCAAGATGATGTTAGGTACCTTTGCAAGATCCTACCAACTAAATTCCGTGGTAGTTCAAGGGAAGATGACATGGCTGTAGGAATGATTCATGTAGCTTATCTTATGTGTGTTGAGAAGAAACTAGTAGACCTATGTGAAATCTTGAAAATTCAGTTATTTGAGAACTTAGAAAAGATTAAGAAGGCTAAGTACACACAGTTTAGGTTTTCATCTCTGATAACCTATATGTTTTTCCATATTTTGAGAAGATTTGCTTACACAATTGATTAGAGTGACAATGTGAACACAATGGAAATAATAAACTCATTCTACATGAAGCACCTTTTTGATAAAGTTAATGAAAGTGTGAAGCTTGTATTGAAAACTTTTCATAATATTGTTAAGAACAAGTCACGGATTCCTCAATCCTTAGTTGAAAAGCATAGAGATGACATTTGTTTTATGGTTGACACTGATTTCACCTACATTGAAGTAGTTGAGCCTAGAATGGAATTCATATACCCTCTTGGCTATGAAATATCTGAAGCAAAAATAGTAGGATATGTGAATAAATTGTTAAAGTGTGAGTTGGATGGTCATGCAAATAGGTTTGGAAACTATGAAGAGAATTTCAACTCTGCAATAAGTTTGAGAGAAAAGAAGCAATCTAGTAAGAGAGTTGAATCTACTATGAAGAAAATATTGAAAGAATCAGGTATTTCAAGTCATGAGTTTGACATAGCTAAGAAGACTACAGAAGCCCTAAGGCAAAGTGAAAATCTTGTAATTCCACCTGAGACATCAAGTGCAGATCCTGTTGATCCTATTGTAGTAAAGGTAAAAGTTGAAGTACCTGAAAAAGATGAAGAGATAAATCTTTTTCTCTTATTCCTAGCAAAAGAGTAAAAGTGACTGCAACAAGACCCGGCAAGAGATAGAAAGTGGTTGTACCACCTATACCTAGAAATGTAGCAGTAATTAAAGATTATGATGTAGTTTCAGTCAAGAAGAAAACTTGGAAACCAAGAATTGAAAGAGTTAATGAAGATATATTGAAGCATGCAAACTTCACTAAGTTGAATAAATTCTATGATCTATATGGATCATTTGACAGATTGAACTTTGAAAATGCAATGGTTACACACATGATTGTGGCAGATAAGAAACTTAGCACCATTCATGGTAAGATCCCAGAAGATTTGTATAATAAACTTGTGAATAGAAAATAGAGAGCACAAGAAGAGGACATAAAGATGAGAGAACATGTAATCAGATAGTTCTGTGAAGTTGAGGATGAAGATCATTTGAAGAGATTCTTGAAGTCTCTTGGAACTTTATTGAGAACTAAGAGAAGAACAATCCTTATAATGGGAGGCAAAAAGGAGGAAGTACAGAAAGAGACAGAGCAAGCAGTAATGCAAGTTCTTGCAGATATAGTTGTAGAAAAGCATGTTGAATCAAACCCTTTGCAGAAGCAATCAGAGGAACCGCATGCAGAGGAAGTTGGTATTGAAGAAGTTCCATCTTCTTCACATATCAATATTGGAAAAGAATCAATGGATATTGAAGGCACCAAAGTGACTCTAGAATCAGATGATGCAGTATTTCATGATCTAGGAAACATTGTTGACAATTTAGCTTTAGGAGAGAAAGAAAAGGTCATAGAATCATAGAAGAATACAGAGGTAGAGGAAGCACCAATTGTATCAGAATTAGTTTCAACAGAGCAAATAATTAAAGGCAAACAAATTTTGACAGAGACCACTACCTCTAGTACACCTTCTATACCAGTTGAAGACATTAGTGCACCTGATAGTAAGAAGAGGCATATTGGTTCAATGTTTGAAGACCTTGGAAAAGAAGTTGAAGATGATGATCAGCTTGAGTTCATCACATCTCTGAATAAAATTATTAGAAAGAATAAGAAAGTGAAAGACCTTGAAGGCAACGTTAGAGTTTTGATAGAGAAACTTGAGAGTGTGATCAGCACTAAGGTATCTGAATCAGATCCACTTGAGAAAGCTCAATCAATAATAAATTCTTTTGACTTTGAATTTTCTAACTTGAAGGATATTGCTAAAATAAAAGTTCAGGAAGACTTTGAAGTAGAAATGCAACAAAATATAAGTGTAAATATTCGAAATGATATTGGTAGTTTAGATGTATGCATAAAGAATTTGAGGAGACATTTTGAGATAGGAAAGAATTTGTACATACAATGCACTAAATCATAAATCCTAACAGTTGAAGAGGATAAGAAGATCAGAGAGAAGTTAGATGCTATTACAGCTGAGACAAACACCTTGACAAGCCCTAATGTCAAGATAAGTTCTGTTGAGAAGAACATAAGGAAATTGAAAGATGAAATCAGAATGATAGCAGAGGAGAAGAACAAAAAGATGATCAGGATTAACATCTTGAGAGAGCATGTCTCAATCAAGATATCAATTGTTGAAGATCAAATTGAGCAGTGTCTTTCAGCAAAGACATCATTTCAGAAGTTTAGCTTCAATTTCCTGCAAGCTTGTCAGACAGCAGCATACGAATTGAGCACTCTACTCAATGTTGCTAAATCCATCAAGATGATATGGGAGAAAGATTTTAAATCTTGGAAGTTAGAGTTTGGTGATTTTGTTGCAAGCCTACCGGCTTTGCAATAACTGATAATAAGGTATAAAGTTTTTGAAATTTTTGTACACCCTATCTTTGTCATTGTTGTCAAAGGGGGAGAGATAGTAGAAAATTGAATATATGTTGAGGAAGGATACTCATAGGGGGAGCTATTCTATGGAGTATGATATTGTATACATATTGTATAACTTTTGGCTACAATTTTGTATAAGTGTTTTTGAAGTTTTGTTTGCACACTTCGCCAATTTTCCCATATGTTGCCACTAATGACAAAGGGGGAGATTGTTGGAAATTTGGCTAATGTGGATGCATAGATGTTGTCATTATGGAAACATATGATCTCTATTAAGAATGTAGAATCTGGAATGCAAGTACGCAAAGTTGAAGGAAGAAATTGTCTAAGTTTGGATACAGTGATCCTGACAGAGCACTCGATGAAGATTTAGTTAGAGATGTCCACTGAAGAAATATTTTTGTTTGCATAGTTAACTAAAGCTTCTATAGAGTATGAGGATACCCCATCTTAGTGTGCATAAAGTTTGGAGCAGTACGAACAAAGTTATTCAAAGTTTACCGAAGATAGTTTTTGCAGACAGAGTAGTTTTGGAGACAGTTTTAGCAAAAGAGTTAAGGGATTATTTTTGCTTGTCAAAATAATGACTTAACATTATGAAGGGATGACATCCTAGATGTTTACTCTTGGATAAATATTTTGGATGTTGACCATGTAAATTTATTAGCTCTAATAACTCATATATTAGGCATACTTGAAATGTAATGAGATATAGAAGTAAGATGTAAAAAGAAAGAAAAGATAACTTGCGATAGTTGTATATTGTAATAGCAGCAAAGGCTATTGATGCAAAGTTGTAAGAAGTACCATATTATAGTTAGAAACATTTTTGTATTACCTATTTGGGCAGTGAGCTCAGCTTGTGATCAGGTTTTGTAATCTAACTCCTAACAGGGTTAAGGCTTCTAACAAGGCCTAAAGTCCTTTAACCAGGATAGATCTACTATATATTGTAAATTGACTCCTAACAGGGTCCAATATCCCTAACAAGATACTTTTGATTAGTGATCTTTGTGGGTACCATCCCCACCAGGGTTTTCCCTTGGCCAGGGTTTCCTCGAGAACATATCATGTGTTATGAGTTCTTTCTATTTACTGCTATGTTTGTTAATCAGCTTGATAATCTTTGTATGCACTAAAGTAATCTATTATATCCATAAGTGGGCAAAAGAAAAAGTTTTTGAAATACTTATTCACCCCCCCCTCTCAGTATTTCCTCTTTCTAACAGATAATTCTTCATCAAACTAAGCCTTCATATGTCTTAGGGGGAGAAGGTATTGTTGAATCCATCTTTGGACCCCCTATAGGTGTGTAGTAAGATCTATCAGTATTTTAAGATTCAATAAGGACTTTTGGAGTGTATTATGAAGTTTTGATAAAATACATGATGTTTTGATCATCAGTAATGATTTTTGGGGTCAATGGATGAAAAGGTAAGATCTATCAATAAGTGCATTTAATACATGTGTGAAGGTAGATAAAAAGGTTATTTTGGATTTCATTTTCACCTTGTGCATTTTGAAATTTTTTGTGGAGAAAGAGAAGCATTGTTCAAGTCATTTGTAGAGATCCAAGTGATAAGGAGATATATTTTTTGTTGATCTGGAAGAAAAAATTAATCGATTGTTATCAAGAACCCTAGTTGCAAATATTTTAAGGTATTTATCTAATATCTACACTTGTGGTTGAGAATTTAAGATTGTTACTCCTAGGTTGATAAATATAACTGAAATACATAGACCGAATTTTAATAAACATCTATTCAAATTGATGGAAAATGACCCAGTGGGTGCCCTAACTAGCATTCCCTATGGTGTTCTTCATAGAGAGGATGTTATAGCATTTATTCATTGCAAGTTGGAAGACCTAGTATTAGGGGAAATATATGAACAATATAGAAAGTTATGTGATAATAAATTATTAGTGTTGAAAGATGAGTATAAATCCATAGTTGATAAAGGTTTTCATCATGCAGTCAGTTACCCCAATGAATTTGAAGATGATCAAATAAGATATGTTCTAAGAAGAATTCATGACCAAATCATGTGGCTAGACTAACCGTATAAAATCACAAAGGAAGCAATCCATGTTGTAACTGGTCTATGCTCAATTAGTGATGTACCTATTCTTCGCACTATTCCTAAAGAAGTGATCAGTTTGACAAAATTTAAGTGGGATGATTGTGTGATGATTGTGAATGATATTATAGATGAAGAGGTAAAATATGCATCTATGGTTATAGACTACAAGGTGTATTACTTTAGTCAGATGAATAGTATACATGGTGGTGACATTCATATAGCCTATAAGATGATCAAAGAAAATACAAACTATGATCTGGCTGAAGTGATGTGAGAGAAGATAATGATGAATCTAGAAAATATTGAAAAGGACAAGAGGTTAAAGTTCAAGTATGGTTAGGTGATCATGTGTTTATTTTTCTATTTCCATAACATGTTCCCCAATATCGGTGACATTGCATGGTTGATAGGTACTCCATCTTTTATTCAAACCAATAACAGTATCACAATCTTAGGAAATGATTTCACTAGAAAAGTATGGGGTTACTTTAATGAATTTTAGAAGAATATGCATGAAAAGGAAAGGATGCCATCTAAAATTTGTGATAAGTAAAAGGATACTATTTATTTCATGGTAGATACATATAATTTTTTAATGGAAGTAGTTGAGCCAAGGATCTCTTGGATGATGCCTATGGGTTATGAGGTGGATGGAGAAATTCTGGTTATGTAAATAATTTGTTAGCTCAACTAGTAGATCCCAAGACTCCATGTTTTGGGATATTTCAAGAGAAATCACTTCAAGTGCATAATGATTTTATGCAACATATTATTAAAAAGAAGGTAAGAAGGGAAGTTGAGAAATTCATGATTCAAAAAGGTCTCACAAAGAAAAATATTGAAAAAGAAAGAGCTAAACATGCTACAAAGAAAGCTAGCATATCAAGTGCAGAAAAAGATGATGAAGATGTTGAAGTTCTTGGTGCAACCGGTAGAACCCCAACTGATCGACAAACAAGGAGTTTAACTACTATGAAAAAGGAAAAAATCTCTCCACCTGTTAAGAAATCTGAAAAGATTTCTAAGCTCAAGACTATACCAGTCAAGGTGACACAGAGGAAAAAAAAAAGGTGACAGGTACAAGGAAGAAAGAAAAGGAAAAAAGGTTTGAGAAAGTTGTTGATGAAGAGAATGAAGGGACAAAGTCATAAAAAGAGTAGAAGGAAATCAAATAAAAAGGAAAGAAATCCAAAGAGGCAAGTTCCCCCACCACCAAGTCTGTTAAGCCATGGTTATATTTAAAACTATTTGTTTCTATTGATGAGATCATCAATAATGTTAGAAAGTGGGATTTTATGTGAAATTTAACAAGTATTATGATAATTTTGATAAAGAGGATCAAGAATAGATCGAGGATGTTTTCATGTACAACATGAATAAGTTTAGCAAAATGGTGATGGAGTTACAAGGACAGATACCCACTTCCCTACACAACAAACTTTAAGCTAGATGACATAGTACTATTAGACAAGACAAGGAGTTAATTTAGTATGTCTTACTGATACTACAACTGAGAATATCATAAGATGAAATGAAGAATGGTCTTGTAGATACAAGACCACTCTTCAAAATAAAGAAGATACTAACAAGACTATTATGTGGTGATTCTCTTGGAGTACAAGATAAAATAGAAGAGATCTTGATGAAAAATTTGGGTATGATTGAAGATAAAAAGGATGAAGAACATGAAGAAGAAAAGTATAAAAAAAAAGAGAGGGATCCAGTGATGACTCAAACTGATGAGGAATTTAATGTTGATGGTGTGAATATCACACTTGAGGAAATCAATAATGAGATGGACAATACAGGTGATATCCCTATCATGGTGCTACAAGGTAAGCACATGGATACACAAGATCAACTGGAATAACATGAGCAACAAGATGTAAAGAAGGAACAAAAAGAAGAAGAGCCAATAAACATGGGTACCAGTCAGGCTATGATAGAATGGCTCATAAGAAAAATCTCCTACAAATTATTAGCAGCAAGAAAAAGTAAAAGAGAAGGAGGTTACAAATAATGTTATGCAAGAAAAATAGGAACAAGAGGAAACTAAAGAGAAGGAACTGTTGGAAACTGTAATTGAAGCAATTGTTATATTGTCATTGATGTCAAACCTTAACTAGTAAGATTGTTGCTATCTAAGAAAGTACTATATCTATTTGATTTTTTGAGAAGGATTAGGGCAAGGGTGATAACAATAGAACCTAGAGCAATGTTGAGTTATTTGATACTTCAATGAGTACTTGATTATGTGGCACAATGATAAGATAATGTATTGTTTATCTAAGTGAGAAGAAAGACTAAACAAGTAGGCTTAATCGAGCAAAAGTGAAGAAATCTAGTTTAAGCCAAGTGATGTTAGTGTTGACCAAGCCAGTATATGCCGAGTAAATTTAGTGTTGACCGAACATCAGTTTATTACCGAGGAAGACAGCATTATCCGAGGGAAACAGTTTCAAGTGATGACCGAGCTATCCAGTGATGACCAACAAGTTGAACCCAGTATTGATCGAGCATCAGTAATTTACATTTGAGGAAGAATTCAAATTCCTAGCTGACATAGTTGAATTCTTGAATTATGTAAATCGTGTTGACTTTATTTATTAAATGTATAGAGCATTTAATGTACAATAAACCATTTTATTATGATTCCATAAAGAGATTAGAGATGTTTCTAGAAGGATGGATGAAGAACATAATGTTGGAAGGATTCGATGAATCTGACCTAACCCTAAGATCTACAGAGGAGATTAAGTGAAAAAAGATGGATGTACCTATCGAAGAGGTATTAAGGAAAACTAAGTGTGAGGTTGAAGCAGTATGCTGGAGTTGTTGTTGTTATTGACTGAATAAGTAGAAAAGGTTGAAGGAGAAGGAGTTGTGACTGCTTGAAGGGATTTCCAAGTAGATCAATGATGGAGATGGAAATGGATCTTAGTCAGTAAGCCAGCATATATATGTAAGAATTGGATCTATTATTTGCAAAGTGAGTTGTATGTTTTCAGATCAAACACTATTGTTACTTTCTAACCATTGTATCAGTTTAAATCCTTTAATCAAGTTTGACCTAACAGTCATTGTATAAATCATTTAATCAAGGTTGCATTCTAATGGAATGTACTTAAGTCCTCTAACAAGGTGCACTCCTAACAGGGTGGTTGAAATCCTTTAACAGGGTCACACCTAGCAGTGTGTTTGTAAACCTTTGATAGGGTTGGCTTTTCACAGAGCTCACTTCAGAAGAGTGAAAATATCAGTAGCATGTTACAAAGTGGTTTTTCCCAAATTGGTTTTCCACTATAAATCTTGGTGTCAATACTTGTGTGAATGTTTTGGTTTGAACATTTCTGTGTTTTTCAATTTATATACTATTGGATAGTGGACTATATTGTTATATGTTTCTGGTATACATTATGTAATGACTGAGTAGCTGTTGGTTGTTAGATCTAAGTTGTTGAAGTGTTTAAAAGTTTAATTTATACATCTGGACCTGAGAACAACTAATTCACCCCCACTCTCTTTTGTTCTAAATCATATTAACAATTGGTATCAGAGCAGTTGGTGCTTACAGAGAACAAGTTTAAAGGTACTTGAAGTAAATGATCAAGATGTATAAGATTGAGGTACCGAAGTTGAATAAGGAGAACTTCCCTGCATGGCAGAGTCTGATGAAACTACATCTAGCTGGTATTGGTGACTCGGTGAAGTATTATGTTGAACATGACTATGTTACACCTGTTGTACCCTTGACTGTCAAGGAGATGAGAGCTAAACAAGAATACAACCAAGCAATGTTGGAGATTGCATCTGCCTTAAGTTATCCTAAATTTGAAGATATTAAAGATTGCATAAATGCAAATCAAATGTGGGACACTCTTGCAAACATCTATGGTGGTGACATAAATGTACTAAGGGAAAAGCTGAAAGCCTAAGAGGTAAATTTGATGAAATGAAAATGCAAGAAGGTGATAATATTGCTCAATATTGTGGTAGGATAAAAGAGGTTGTAAATGCTATTAGAGGAGCTAATGGAACTATTGATGATGAGACTGTTATTGAAAAAGTATTGAGAACTTTGTGTACTATTTATGCCATCAAAATTTTAGCAATTCAAGAATCTAGATGTAACCCTAGTAATGCTCTAACACTAGAGAGTCTTGTTGGTAAGCTTACTACTTTTGAGCTTTCTAATTATGATAACTTCACTATTGCTAATGTTGAATCTGCATTTAAGTCACAAATGGTTCTGAATAAGTCTAAGAAAGAAAAAGAAAGATGCATTAGTGAGAGTGAAAGTGATAGTGACACTTCTGATGAAGAACTAGAGGATCTTGAAGCTCTTATGTCCAGAAGATTGAAAAGAGGAAAAGGAAAGTATAAAGGTAAACTTCCTATCATATGTTTCTCATGTAACAAAGTTGGTCATATAGCTGCAAGATGTCCTGACAGGGATGACAAGGATGAGGAAAGAGATAGAAAACACAAAGATACAAGAGAAAATAGAGGTTACTGAAGGTACAAGGACTACAAAGATAAAGGTAAGAAATCATGTTATATTGTTGAAGAAGAAACTGACATTGATAATGATGATTTTGAAATTGAAGTAGTCTATGTTTCTATGAAAGATGAGTCTGATGAAGATGATAAAACTACACTTGTATCCTATGTGAACAAAAATGATGAATGGATTATTGATAGTGGTTGCTCACACCACATGACTGGTGACAAAAGTAAGTTTGATACCCTAGATCATTATAAAGGTAGAAGTGTTAAGTTCAACAATGATGCACCATGTCCTATAAAGGGTAAAGGATTAATTAAGCTGACTGATGAGATCACTTGTGAAAATGCTTATTGCATTGAAGGTCTTAACTATAATCTTCTAAGTGTTGCACAAATTAATAGCACTAGTTACCGAGTGGAATTTCATCATAGGAAGGCTAAAATATTTGATGCCACTGGTGAACTGATTGGAAGTGGAGAACAGACACGGGGTAATTTGTTCTATCTAGACCTATCTGAAGAGACATGTTTGATTGCACAACTTGATGATATATGGTTATGGCATAAGAGGCTATGTCATGTTAAATTTGACAATCTAGTAGATATTAGTAAAAAGAAGAAAGTGATTCACCCCCCTCTCTGTTGTTCTAACACTTGAGGAAATCAACGATGAGATGGACAATACAGGTGATATCCCTGCCATGGTGCTACAAGGTAAGCACATGGATACACAAGATCAACTGGAATAACATGAGCAACAAGATGTAAAGAAGGAACAAAAAGAAGAAGAGCCAGTAAACATGGGTACCATTCAGGCTATGATAGAATGGCTCATAAGAAAAATCTCCTACAAATTATTAGCAGTAAGAAAAAGTAAAAGAGAAGGAGGTTACAAATGATGTTATGCAAGAAAAATAGGAACAAGAGGAGGAAACTACAGGGAAGGAACAATAATAAGAAAAGTTAACACCTTCGACATAGTCCAAGATGAGCATTAATGAAGAAGATATATCAATTAAGGGATAGATAGACTTGAGCACTATGAGCCCTATAGAAATGATTGATTTTGTAATGGAAATAAAAACTAAGGCCAAGAAGGATAAGCTAAAGCAGGAAGCACAAGTAGTACTTATGACAAGAGATATAATTTATGATTTAATGCCTAAAGTTACTCATGATGACAAGGCCACTCGAACGGAGGAATTATAAAATTTAATCACTACCACTAGTAAAGAGATGAAAAGTTTGGAGGCTTCTGCTATTTCTAGAGAAGAAAAGGAATATGTCAAGAAGAGATCAAAAAAGATATCATAGTCCATTATTGAAGACAAGAACACTCTCACATTGGCTATGAACTGGGTGAAGGATCCCCTCCTAGAAGGAGGTAAGAATTTAAAGTCCATTTTTTATTTCTCACTTCTTGAAGGATATTGAAAAGAAAAAGGGTGAAGCTCAATAGGAGATAAAATTATTGTCATAAAACTTTGATCCTATTCATGGGACTGCAACTTATTTTAGAGTTGAAGTTGGGATGATATAACAAAAATTGAAGACTTACACAGTAGAACAAGATAAAAGGATTGGAACTTGATGGAGTTACAAAGTGTTATGATTCCCAAAATAGACATATTACAACATAGCATGAAGGAAGAAGAACAATCCTTAATACCTCATCTTGTGTGCACTATTAATGGATTAGAGGAGCTTGCATTTTGTTATATGGAGAGATACTCATCATGGAGAATCTACAGAAGTCATGGGTCAATGATTGGAAAATTTTGAAGAGTACTTTCAATGAGATATTTAGTATAATGTAATAGGTTATTCTGCTCTACGATTTCAATTAATAAAATATTTCTTTTTTCATATCATTTTAACACCTTTGTCATTGTTGTCAAAGGGGGAGAGTATTATAGGAAAAAATATGATGTAAGGAAGAGTAGTATAGTTTGATTACATGTTTGTAATTCTGAGGGGGAGATATGTGAGACATATGTATGTATGATGTATATGTTTTTTTGGGGATTTTTTTTACACTTAGAAAAAAATGATTTTCTAAGTATTTCCATCAATGCCGAAGGGGGAGATTGTTGGCATTTGATGAAGATGATCTATGTGTTGATCATAGGATTGTATTGTGGTGTTTTCATTGCTTGAAACATGATCTATTAGAGGAATGAGATCAAATTTAATGATGGTGTTGAAGTATCAAATTAGAAAATCAACTAAGTGTTGAGTTAATCAAAAAGAAGACAGTTTGCAAGGTTCAGGCAACTGGATCTGGAGTTGGAGATTGAATTAAGGTGTACAGTTGGTTAGATAACATCTACATATGCATATTTAACTACATCTATGACAAAATTATCTAGATTGGAGAATACAATGTTATTGAGGATTGAAGTGACACAAATAACAAAAACAAAAGGTAGGCAAAGTGACTTTGGCTAGATCAGCCAACTAGTCAATTTAGAGTTGGTAAATATTTTATTTATGAATTGTTTAATGTTGTGTTGAATTTTTTGAGTTGATCAATGTATTTTGGAGTAATTCAATTTGAATTTTATGTCGGTGGGTAAAAAAAATTTGGCAAAGACCGACTTGGAAAAAAAAATTATAAAAGAAGGTTGGAATCAAGTTTTAGGGTTGAATGTGATGATGTGATAGGTGGTTATGATCGTGAAAAGATAAAGAAAGCTTATTTGGATGTTGATGTGGTGTTGTGATCATAATTAAAGAAAATCTGTCAGACAGGAAGTGTGATAATCAGATCATTCATTCTTGGGTCTATCTCAAGGAAATCCCTAACAAGTTTGCAAGTAAAATCCTTTAACAAGGTCACTCCTAACATAGTGAGAAGGATCTATAATGAGATTTGAATTATAAATCCTTTAACAACGTTACTCTCAGAAGTAGATTGAAATCCTTTAACTGGGTAGTCTTTAACAGGACTTTTGTAGCTTCTAACAAGGCTAAATACTCTTAACTGGGTACAACCTCAGAAGGTTTTTTGTAATTTCTCCTAACATGGATGATTTCATCAATGCACTAGTGAAATTTGTGGGCATCATTCCAACACATGGTTTTCTCCCTCTAACAAGGGTTTCCATGGTAAAAATCTTGTGTCTTGTGTGAATATTTTATTTGTTATACTTCTATGTTATAGTATCATTTGCATGTTGGATCTTGTGGAATATTATTGTTAAAAGTTTTAGATTTTTGGATGCACTGATTCACCCCCCCCCCCCCCCTCTCAGTGCCTTATAATACTAATTGTTTTTGGTCTAAAACTTGGCTATTGATCAAAATCGAGAGCTCAAAACCAACCAATTTGTGTAAAAATAAAATTAATCTTCGATTGTATTTATACCAATCCATATTTTGAAAATTTAGAAAGAATTTTAAATGGGCTATATATTTGGCAAATCTCACTTAATTCTAACTCATCTTATATAAACATAGGGTGAATCAAACCTCCACAAAAATATATGCGTTGTAATTTCCTAGGTGATTTATGAATCATTTGGATTGGGATGAACTTATAATAAAATTGGTGAATATTATAGTGTATCAAGATACTCTTTTGAAAAATGCCAAGTGAATTGGGTCCTCATGCAAATACATATTTTTATGGGTTTTGGAAAATTATGGCCATCGATTAAGACACGCTTCCAAAATTATAGGCAAAAATATTAAATAGACTTCTTGAAAAATATGGATCTTTTTGGAAAAATCTTTATATCGATAAATTAATTAATTAAAAAATTAGGCGAATGAGTGCATTTGACCAAAAATTTATAAATCTAGGGAAAACTAGCTACCTTGTTTGGTCCAAAATTATTTGCCATTTTCAAAATGCCAACATGAAATATTCACCAATTGGTGAATATTCCCCACTAAAGTTTTCTCTGCTTTTCATTATCTATTTCAAGATTTATACTTCTAGAAGTTGATACAAAAGAAATAGTTGGTTATCTTGATGACCTTCCATTAAAGGAAGTTTATTCTTGTAACAAGTCTCTCATTCCATAGGAGGATCCTTGATTTTCATAAAATAATCCTTTGAAATTGTGATAGTTGGTCTCCACGAGTTTCCTCTCACCACTTTTGATTATAAATCATTTAATAAGGTATTCCAGTTCATCAAATTAATTTTCATATCTTATACTTGACCTACTTCACACATGATCTTGTTGATAAAACTTTTTGAATCATACTACTTTAGTGAAATTTCTAAACCAACTTGGCTAATTATATTTAATATCCTCTCTTATCATTTCAATACCAAGATTGTGAGATCCCAAATCATATCATGGTATGAGGGGATTTTGTTCCTTTTGTGCAACTTGAATTTTGCATTATTTTCAACATTTATTTTCCACAAGACTTAAAAATAAGTGAATATAACTGGCCCTCTAAATAAAAACTTATATGACATATTTAAATATTCAAATACATGAATGAATATGTATTCTTCATGCAAGGATCAATCTCTTCAATAATGTAAACCTTCAAATATGATTGGGAATCCACATGTCTAAGGAATTTCTAAAAATTAGTGGGGTTTTATGTCTTTTGAAACTTAGTTGTTGTAATAAAATAAATTTAAAGAAGTCTACATATATACAAAAAAGGGCTCTAGGGTCATATTTATTCAAATGGGGACATATTTTTGTATAATCCTATAGAACCTTTCTCATCAATATTTAGTATATAGTTTACCATCAATATTGAACTCCTAGAGCTAGCAAATATATAAAGATAAATATGGCATAGTAATGAGTATCGTTTACAAGACTTCACACTAGCCTTCCTCTTCAACTTAGTTAGCCCTTCTCTCAAGTTCTTATTAAAGTACCCCAAATAATCAAATAATGTATTTCAACATACACTTTATATGATAAATATAACCAAAACTAGATTTCCTTTAGATGTGGAAGGACCAACATCTATCCCCACCACTTGGCATATGCCATCATAGGCATGTCTCTAAAATATGGAGCAAATGAAATTACATCAAGTGGTTCTATTTATGTATCATTGATTCCTTCTGTACCTAGAATTTTCCATCTACTTTTCCCTATATCCTTATATGCACTTTTCATATTCTGTGGCTAGAGATTTTAAATCTAATTGGGTCTCAGATTTAGGATTTAGGTGAAATAATTAACTTCATAAATGTTCTTGTCAAGAATTTTTTTTAAATGTATCACTAAAATTATTCATAAAGAAATGTAGGAAGTTAAACATTTTTGTGGTTCAATCTAGAATATCAAGGTCAATGAAGAAGGTTGGCACAATGACCTTCCTTAAATAAAATCTATATGAGTTAAAAATAAGAAATTGATCACTACATTTATTGCAAAATCTCTTAAATAGGGTGAAAGAAAGCTAACTATATGAAAGACACTTCCTTCACCAATCTAAGTAGGAGCTCGTCACAATTTTTTAAAGCACCCTAGTAGTTACAAATTTAGATGTGCATTCATATCATAAATAGATAAATAGTAAAACCACAACACAAAATTCAATGAGGGGAAAAGTGTTTTGGGAGAAAAACCCCAAACTCAAAAAATGCAACACTTTGTATTGTTAATAAACAAAAGAGATTACAATACAATATTAATACCAATCTCATTAATATGTGTCTTTAAACTTTTTCAAAATTCTAGATCAACTTTGGCAACATAATCATACTTTAACAAGAAATAATTAAGAACTCAAAAATGATGTTTAGAAAAATAAAATCTTTAAAAGAGAATCACAATAAAATTTTGAAAGTATCACTTACAAAATTAAAATATTTGAAAGAGGATTACAATGACATTTTTGAAAAATGATCAAATTGAATGGTTTGAAATTATCCGAAAAAGTGGAACTAATTGTATGGCTAGCAAGATAGCCCTGAGGACCCAACTATATTGATATTTGTCTTCTCCCAACTATAGAAACTCCTTGTGATGGAAGGGAGGTAGAAAATTTAGACATTGGGAATGAGGGAAGACATAACCAAAAATAAATGTTGATATAAGGATGATTGCAAAACTTTGGAGTTAATGGCAACAAATGACATGAAAATCTTAAAAGAGATTGGTTGGCACAAAAAATATATATAAAAAGATATGGAGTTTTGATGCAATTCTCCCAATTGAGAGCTTTCACCTACTATGATGTGTATGTGAAGAGACGACAGAGCTAGATTTGAATGAGACATAAAACACTTTTAAAAGATTTTTTCCCAAGTATACTAATAAGGATTATATCAATTATTAGTGAAAAGAACAAAAAAATTCCTATGCGAGGTGCATTAAAAGACAAATTGATCGATATTTCTCGAGTCATAATTAGTGCAATAATGACACATGCAAAAATTTATACAAACAAAAGTAGCAAATAATATAATCAATTTTACGGGCAACAAAATTACAAAGGTCCGTGTGATTTCTTAGGACATTTATACTTTAAGGAAGGGGCGGGCAATCATGATAATTAACAACCAAAAACATATTTATTACACCTTTGACAAATTTAGACCTTGATAGTTGACGTGCAATCAAGAAACATAATCATCACTCTCACCAATTGTACTTAAACAATTAATCTGCAACCTTTCAACATTTTTTCTATTTTTCAAATTTCTAATATCTCCTACAATTCTCTAAACTATCAATTAAATTAATTAAATTATATCATTAAAACCTATTAGAACTTGCATTTATTTCTTTAGTGTTTAAAAGATTCATGAGATTATTTTCTTGAGTATCAATTGGACGTATAGTACCGAAAAGCAATCTCGCTGAAAGGCCACTTTTATCATGTGTACGGAGGTGTCACACATGATAGTCATCCACGATGCAAACATGAAGTCGGCGCCGTTCAACCGCCCTGGGCCCACAAAGTGACGGGATTTTAATTTTAACAATAACCTTCATAATTCTAATTGATGGATGTGCCTTTCGGTAATAATCATGATTAGTGATGGAGTGATGCAATGCACGTTCCATGAGGTAATCATGCAATGCATGTGGGGAACAAACTAAGACATCCATGAGCTTGTCCATTGAAAATATCACCTTTTCTTTTATGAGAATTGATGTTTTGAAGCTAAGTGTTGACACAATTTCGATAAGAGTCATCTACCCTCACTCAAAAAATGACATGTATGCGGAAAAAAAAGACATGCCAAACATTTCGTGCAATAACTAAGTGTTGACACAATTTTGACAAGTGTCGTCTATCTTGACGCAAAAAAATGACACGTATGCGGAAAAAAAAGACATGCCAACCATTTCGTGCAATAAAAATGACCATAGTCATTCATTCTATTGGCTTTGGTTTTGTTAGACCGACTTTGTTAGTATTTTGTACCTATGAGAATGAAGTTTTTTAAAACAACCACTCAAAACAGATTTTTTTTAAAATCTTTTGAGCTAGTAATTTTTTTTAAATCGTACATTTAGTATTTCATTTTAATTTATTTATATTTAACTTTTTGTTTGACTTGATTCATAATAATGTTACTTTTTATATTAAAAGTATTTTT